>JANAVB010019800.1:28986460-29505268 GCA_029216955.1 Iris pallida | reverse complement strand
TATACATATGCTCATTTGGAAGAATGACACATGGTTTGAAATAGTTAATGAATCAAAATCTGGTATTAATTCCCCTCGACCCATTCTCAACACATATGATTGCAATGGCTTCAACGGAGTCCTTTTACTATACATATATATATATATATATATATATATATATATATATATTATATATATATCTAGGAGAGAGGAAAATGTACCTAAGGTCGACCTTAGGTAAGTCGACCATTTTTCTCACTTTACATCATTTTTTTCTTGGATTTTTTTATGGGACATCTACACCTTATTGATTGGCAACATACCAAATTTCAAGAAAAAATATCTGTTTAGCCCCCTATCTATCCCTTGCAAATCGACGGTCTAAAACTTTGCTGCTACACCGTCGATTTTGCACCTTATTGATAGGGGGCTAAAAAATATTATTTTTTCTTGAAATTTGGTATGTTGCCAATCAATAAGGTGTAGATGAATCCCAAAAAAATTCAGAAAAAAAATGTTGTAAAGTGAGGAAAATGAGGTCGACCTTAGGTAACTTACCTAAGGTCGACCTTAGGTACATTTTCCTCATATATATTATATATATATATATATATATATATATTATATATATATATATATATATTATATATTATATATATATATATATATATATAATTACATATATACATAGCTACAAAGAAAAGCACATTTGCTAATAATTGATAGAAATATGAAAAAATCCAAGAGTTGGTTCTCACGTCCAAAACCTCATATATATATACTAAAAACTTAGATTTTCAAGTTAAATTTCTGGAAAACAAATATCACATTCAAACTAAATTTGCATTTAAAGGAAAAACTCATTTTTCACACAACACCCAAAATGAGATATCACAAAATAAACCTGCAAAACTCGTCATACACGTGGTCTCAACCTACGTGATGCGCTCGGGTACTCACGGGTCCGAATTGTGTCCATGTTGTGTCCATATAACGCGTATCGAAAAATTCGATACTGCATGTCAACGTGCACGTATGCGTGCGTCTCGCTCGATCGAGCGCCGCACACAACGAAAAGCCCCGTGCTCGTGCAACGAGCTAGGGGTCCTAGGGTAGGTCTAGGACACGGCAACACGCGCTCCGAGGCGACGCAGCAGCCCGCACTCACGTGCGGCCTCCTGCACACGCGCGCGCCCGTGCTGCTCAGTGCGCGTTCTCCGTGGCTCGCTCATCGGCCACTCCACGACTCGGGGTTGTCCCTCGGGTAGTCGATGTAGGTCGACGGTCCAAGGTCCTGGAATATGTCCTCGTCGCGTCGAGAGTGCGTACGAAGTCCGTTTCAACGACAAATTCGCCCGAGTGCACAGTACGGCTGAACGATGCACGTCGGATTTCTCGTGCTCGCTCACAAGAAGAGCCGTAAAATTTTAGGAGCATGGAAGACTCAAGAAACAAGTATACAATTGAGGTAGCTGAGTTGAGAATGTCGAGATGCAGAACTATAAAAAGATAAAACAACAAATGAAATAGTTTGTGAGAAGTTGAGGTGACAATGAGAATTGCTAAGGAAATTCAACTTAGTTGATAGCTCTGTGCAATGGAAACCAATAGGCACCAGTTAAGAGGAGTATCTTTTAAGGGGCTAATGTTTATAAGATTCCATGGACAGAGACAATAGGAGATGGAAATTGCTAATGTTACAGATACGTGGACCTTAAGGGAGTTGAATAGAGGGAAAATAAATTATCTAGCCAATCCAAAACATGGAAGGCTTTTCATTTTGCTTTTATAAGGCCCAAGTACAGATGAAACAACTGCATCATAACAGAGCGTAACTATAATAACAATAAAAAGAGGGAATGTACAGAAGACAGACGAAAAGAAGCACAGAAAGAAAAAGAAAAGTAAAACTATGATAAAGAGGAAAAGAGACTATTTCTGATTCTCCACTCATCTTTAAAATGTCCAACGTCTTGTTTTTTTCATTTATCTGGACCTTACATATTAGTTGCCTCTATTTGTAACCATTTCCATGGAATTGCCATTAGCAATTGGTGGACAAGCTACAGTTCATGGAAGCAATAAAGCAATATGATAAATAGTTTTCAAAGAATCTGAATATTCTACCTTCAGCAGTAATGGCTGTCCTTTTGATGATAAATGCACATTAATTGCTTTTACAACTTTGTCGTTGTTCCAAGAATTAAACTAACAAAAAATATAAATAGCCTTGTGCCAATGTATGTCTCTGTGCACCCTGTGGTCACTCGTAGCTTATGTGTGTTTCCGAGTTCAAAGGGAACATTCTTTGATTCAAGACCTATGAACATGAAGCTTGATAGTGATATTCAGCATTTAGGCATTTTGAAACTACTGTTTGTTCACATTATACTATTTTTTCTTTGTTTAAGGAGTGATTGATTATTGTGAACTTTCGACATTATTGCATGATATACTTCACCAACTACCCCTTGTCATTATATATGAGGTCTTTGATGATTGGTTGAGAAATGTAATCATTTTACGTATTTTGCATGACAGTCTCAGCACTAACAATTTTTCTTCATATATGTTAACATAAGCTACATTAATGATCCTAATCGCCGCAGATGAATTTGCTAACAGGAAATACATTGAATTTTTGTCACTGCGACATTCTTATGTCTTAACAGATTAGCGTAATTCACTTGTTTTTGGCTTATATACATGTCGGTTTATTGGCTAAACTACGTTTCTTGTCCTGTTGTTTCCTCTAAGAAAAATCCTATTGCAGGTACTGTCGGATGACGAGAAGAGATCTCTGTATGACAGATATGGAGAAGCCGGTTTGAAAGGCTCTGGTATGGGCATGGGGGTAAGTTCCTACCACAGATAAAGACAATTGAAAATTCCTCATATTTAATACAATCTAATATATCTGGAAAACACGTCTTTCAGGATTTCAGCAATCCATTCGATATATTCGAGTCATTATTTGAAGGCATGGACAGAATGAGAGGAATGGGCGGAAGCAGAGATGCTCACAACAGGCCAATACAGGATGATGATGAAAGCTACAACCTCATCCTTAACTTCAAAGAAGCAGTATTTGGTGTGGAAAATGAGAGTGAGGTAACAAGGCTGGAGAGTTGCAGTATCTGCGATGGCTCTGGGGCCAAACCTGGCACAAAAGCGACCAAATGTAGCATATATGGAGGCCAAGGACAGGTGATACAATGACCATATACAGGTGTTGATATACCCTATTTTGAGACAATGAAATGTAGCTATCTAAAGTACTCTATATCTGTGAGATGTTGATGTACCCTATTTGAGACAATGAAATGGAGAATGGTACTTTATATTACATTTCAATGTTTGTTGTGAATATGGATCAAAGTGGTTATTTTTGAATTGAATTGAGCAGCATTTGGAATGTATAACATCAGTATAGAGCGTTATAAATGTGATACAATGACCATATACAAATCATCTATTGATAACGCTTTCAAAATGTCCCGACTTCTAAACCATATTAACTATTCATAACGGTTTTACATAAATATCCATAACGCTTTGAAAATAAAACGTAGCAAAAATTCAACCTATTAATGACGTTTTGGAAGAATTATCTATAACACTTTCAAAAACATTTATAACACCCGTTTTCATATCGGTTGGGTTAGAAAAAAAATGCCATGGTTCTTAATTAATGACGGTTTTTAGCCGTCATTAAAAGGTATTTTTGTTGTAGTGTAACTTGTGCCATATTTTGAATTGTTAACATGCAAGAGACTATAATATGACCATGGCATTCCTAACATGGCTAGCATGTTAGTTAAAGCACCCGACTACACTAGGCATGCCATATTTTTTAGTCGTCTTGCATATTCAAACTCAACCATGACTATAGCCTTTTTATATAATATAAATATGATAAAATAAATTAGAAACAAATAAAATCCAAAATAATATATTTGATAAATTAAAATATTCTTTTAAATTTGAGGGGTTTTACATTCTTCCCTCCTTAAAAGAATTTCGTCCTCGAAATTAAAATAATACCATATAGAAAATTAAATCATTAAGAAAACACAATAAATTACATACCTTGATTCTAAAACAAATGGGGGAATCACTCTCACATAGAATTCTCGCACTTCCACGTAGACTCGCCCGGTGAATGTTGCTTCCAAGCATCTCGAACAAGTCTAATGGTCTGACCTTGTAATGTCTTCTCGCTATAGTCAAGAATCCCAACTAGCCGCTCATCGTAAGATAAGGTCGGCCACACAGTGATCTCAGAATGATCAAGAATATGACTAGAATCTGCCACGTACTTTTTTAAATGTAACACATGGAATACGTCATGCACACCCTCAAGTGATGGAGGTAGTGCAAGACGATAGGCCATTTCTTCTACTCAGTCAAGAATGTCGAAAGGACCGATGTACCTCAAGCTTAGTTTCTCCTTGCTACCAAACCGGATGGTACTGTAAAACCCCTAAATTTCTACTATATATTTATTTTATTTTATTTTTTATTTTTGTACTATTTTAATTTTTGTACACCGCGTAGTCGTATTGTACAGTGCGCGCAAATTACGGTTATTCGTGACTGCTCGACGAGTATGAATATGTGCGAGCGTACATATTTTTGGAAAAACATTTATTTTAATATTTATTTGTATTTATATCTTTTTAAAAATTGTGAAAAGTATCGTATTGGGATGGCCAAATCTTATTATTATTTTATTTAATTATAAAAGGCTAACATATTTAATAGTAGCAATTTAGAAAACTATTTTATGCAAATATTCTTAACGTGAGGTACATGAATTTTATTCCTATATATAATTTCATTTTCGAAATTATTATATTAATATTTTATTATTCAAAAAGTTATTTAAAAATATTTATTATTTTCGAAATTATTATTATTGGTATTTTGAAAAATATATTTGGAAGTTATGGTGGCCATTTAAATCTTGATTTGATTTTTGGATTTATTTAAATAGTTAAATATTCAAAATTTATTTATCCCATTTGATTTTGAGCTAAAAATTTAAATAGATTTAAATTGGATTTAATTGATTTTATTTTAAACTAAGAGAATTTGATTTGATTTGATTTAAATTAGATTTGGATTTGGATTTGGATTTGGATTTGATTGCTTTTAAATTAAATTAGGAAATATCTAAATTGGGTTTAAAGGAATCCTAATTCTTATCTAATTGGGAATTTCCACATCCTATAAATAGGCAGTAACTCCTACATATTATTTTCACCACAAATCATCTTTCAAACCATCCTTGTCAAAATTTCTCTCTTTTTTTGTCATAAATTCAGCCTCAATTTTCAAAGGTTGTAGCAACTTCGAATGACCATAACTCCCAACTCCGGACTCCTTTTGACCTCCAGTTTTTTTTGTTGGAATCGTATTGAGGTATATTTTCTGAATGTAAATTTTATTTTCATAAATTCGGAACTTAATTTTCTGGAAATTTTGTGGAGTGTCAGTGGTCCGAAATCTGATACGTTTTAGTGTTTTTGAGATTCTGGGAGAACCAAGAATCAGAATCACGATCCGTTTGAAGTTTCGGAATACTGACAGAAAAATACATATCATATATTTTTTCCAAAAATTTTCTAGAATATTTTATTTTTGGTTTTTATTTTAGAAGTTTATCACATCGTCTAAGTTATCTTGTGTAGCCCTGTGACTATTCTGTACCCAACGGGATTGTCGATTTCACCAGCAAGGACCTCAGGCAAGATACCTTGCCATAATTTACTGTTTATAAATTAGTTGTATTTTATTTATTATATATCACTGTTCAATTATTTTTAGTTCATGATTACTGCCTGCTCAGTGATATTAGTTGTACCTTGTTATTTACCCTTTAATTGCATATAGACTTAGAGTTAAGGGACTACCACTAGCTTAGTGCATTGCATAAACTTTGACACTATTGTGCCACGAGATGTGTGAGTTATGAGTAGCATATAGTCTACGGACTTGCGTGTTGGCTGATCACTGATGTGTGCAGGACGTGCGTTAGGTATAACTGTCAATAGTTGTGTGTTAGAAGACTTGACGATTAGTAGTGTTACATGGTCGTGGATGCGACTTGATAGGTACATTGGGTGGGAAGAATATTTCCTTATCGTATGGGCTTCTATTGCACTTCCCTTGTAACCCGGAAGCTCCGCTGGAGATACGGGTATGAGCCTCTCAGGTTGGCCACTGTCGTTTTTCAACGTCATGCTCTCGGTCACTGGTGCCCAAGTGGGAACTATACCAGATCCCATTTACAGCCAGGGCTCATGCGACGAAAGGTTTATTCTCACTGCATGTTCACTTTAGTTTGGTTAGGTTACCTTAATTGTGTCTTGTCACTTTCTCTGATTGTGGCATATTTTATATTCAGTATTTTATGGCATGTTGATGTATCTTGTTACGTCCCTCTGAGGACCTGGTTATCTCGCCAGGTGTGTGCTCTTATGATTTTTGTAGGTGCTCTAATTAAGGCCATAACTTGCGCTCTGTTCATCGAGATGTTGCTCTTGGATCGTCATCTCCTTGCTCTACTAAATTTCTTTCCTTGTATATTTTGTTCTTATTAAAATTAGTTGGTAGTGGACTTTGTCTCCGCCCAACGATTATATACATGACAAATTCAAAGTTGCTTTTATATCATTATTTATCTTTGTGGATGAGATTTAGTACCTTGGTTACTGTATTTACAGCTTATGCATATATACGAGGGTCCATATACTTATATGTATACAGCTGGCATGATTGCGTTCTAGTCCTACGTATTTTGGGACTGGGGCGTTACATATTTTTGTGGTGGCCCATGCAGGTCTAGTTTGCCGTTTCGGTTACATGATTGAACCAAACGGACCTGCAGTATAGGGTTAGAGTTTAGAATCTCATCCACTTACTTGACATCCTTCCTTGGCTTCAAATTTCGAACTCTCGTTCGACCTCCTTGAATTACATCTTGCTTGACTCCTTCTACCGTAAATTCTTAGTTTCGTGTTTAGTAAGATGACTACACTAGTATATGCCCAGAGGTTAAACACATGGCTAGATGGACTGCATTGACAATTAGTATGCATTAGGATTTTATTTGAGTTATAAAGGCATTTATTTTTCTAGAAAGTATGATTTCAAGGATTAGTTAATTTCAAGTTGGGTAGTAGCATAATACCGCCTTCAATGGATAGTTGGAATTTTATTTTGCCATTACAAGGTGGTATACACAAGAGGATAGAAAACAATTTTATGAATTATGATTTTTGGAAATAGCAAAATAGTTTATAATTTATTTGGGATATGAAACCGAATTGAGTAACATCTTTAAATTGTGACCCATGATTACGATTTAGTTCAAGTTGGGATTGAATATGTTAAAGTTTATCTCGAATTTATTAACGTGTTTTAAAATTTTAAGTTATGATTTTGTAAAGAATATGAAGGGTTTATGATTTACGGTTTATTAGAAAGCTTGAGGTTTTAAATTGATTCTACGATTTACGAATTATAAGTATTTAATTTTGAGCTTGAAGAGATAATGGTAAAATTTTTGTTTGAAATATTTTGGAAGATATGAAATCGACTTGAAGGAAAAATTTAAATATTTAAAATTTGCTCATATGATCTATGATATATAAAGTTATTTAGATTTCGAGTTTAAAGTCTTATTATGGATATTGAAATTTTGGAAAAAAAAAAGGGGAGTAGTTGTGACTTATTGGAAGCTAGATATACACATTTGAAGGATATAGAATTAAATTCGGGAGTTATTTTAAATGTTTCATTTTGTAGTATGAATTTTGACGGATAAACTTATTAAATGTTGAGTTTAAGATTTGAAAAAAAGGGGGTTATTATTCGATTTGCAATAACAAGAGTTGTTTCGAGATTTATTAGAGATTTAAATTGTGATTAAAGTTGACAGTCTAAGATAATTGAAATTTTGGCGAAGGATCTTGGAAATTTAATTGAGAAAATTTCGAGGAACTTGAAATCTTAGATTAAATCATATATTGGTGAAGGACCAAAAAACAAGTAAGGTCCCCTAGTAAGATAGAAGTATTCCACATTAGATTGCCATGCCACCTATGACTATAATATTGCATATACACAAGTATAGTTAGTCATCGACCAACCCGATGAACATATCTTTGACTTACTCGACTTTCCCTCGAATCTAGATCATTATTTGTGACCATCTACTTATTTTAAACTTAAAAATGATTAGAGTCGTTCTCTTGACCATACCTTTATCTATGAGACTATTTTCTCTCTAGAAACTGTGCCACTAACTTACTTTACCTTGACCTACGAGATTCATAATTATCTTTACTTCATGCCTTAAACCTTTTATTTTCGTGCATTAATTAGTACCTTATGAAAATCCACTTTCTATTTTTGATCATTTGGCGTCCCTATCGTGACTTTGATATTTGGAGCACAACACTAGACTTTTCCTTCCAACAAATCTCACATACAAGACCTAGACAAGCTCACCTTCATGTAGGTATATCATGTCCCACTAAAACACATCCCCTTGTACTCTATTTTTATGGTACGACTTTCGGGCCATAAAGACTAACTATAACCTATACCATGGTGCCGATATACTTTTGACTATATATATGGACTCAACCTCGACTCGAATCTTCGGCCCGATTGCGATCTGCTAAATCCCTTAAATGCTTAACTTTGCGTTTTATCTTGACTGCTTAACCCTTGTCGTTTATTTTCATGTTTCTCTCTATTCACTTAGACACATAACATTTTTTCTTTCGCTCATTGCAACCCTTACCCTTCTTCTTTTCCAATTAAATTCCTTTCTCATACTTCACTATGATTTCTCCATTGTTTACGCCACCTTGTTCCTTGTATGATTTCCTTATGCGAAATAAAATTTGATCATGACAATCTTGGGTTAGTAGAGGTTAGATTGGAGAACCCCACAACATGGATGAATAATAAAGTGGTTAAGATAATTACGAGATTATGAGCTATATGAGGGACATAAATGGAAATATGCAATAAATCCGAATCAATGAAGTAAGGAATGATATATTATGTTTTGACGAAACACTCAAGGATAAATAGACTTCTCAGATTTCAAATTTTGTTTTAAGGTAACTATATATCGAGTGGAAAATCTTCTAAAGTGTTGGTGGTTTAAGAACCAAATAAATATATAAAATTTAGGGATGCAAATTTTTGGATAAAGGCAATGTTGACGTTATGAGGATATTAGCTTTCAAGGATGACCAATTGTTGAAGAAAGAAATATTTACATTAAGTTCTAAGATGATCATGAATACGAATTTAAGATGAGTTTCAATTCTACCATCAAAGAGATGAGATTGTTGAATTCAAATTTTCGAGAGAGTGACTAATAAGTATTTTAGAAAAATTTGCAATTATGATGATAGAAGATTGAGTTAAGAAGATATACTGTTAGTTTTCGAGATTTATCATTGAAGACGGATTTTTGATACCTATAGATGCATCGTACATTGGCCAATAATACAAATTGTAGAAAGAAGATTTTAACTTTTAATTTGGCTAAATTGGTTGAAGGTTTAGAATTTTAGAGGAAATTATAACTTGAAGAGATATATAAGTGAGATAGTATAATGGAGATTATGGAATTCAAAATTTGAGACTATTCTATGACGAGAGAGGAAATTAGAGTACATTTAGAATCATATTGGTTTTGTTAAAGGGGACGTGGAACGGAATTTTTTTTGAAAGAACGATTTATGATAAGAGAGATTTCATGAATATTGACGATATCAATGATTAAGGAGTTTATTACCTACTTATGAGGTTGCTTTTAGATTAATGTTAAGGTTGATCGAGCTTAGCCATTGATTGATTGTCATGCAAATTCAAAAACCATCAAAAAATTTTAACGATCAAATGACATATTGCCATTAAAATGTCGTTTCATTCTCGTCAAACAATTGATTGCCTTTTTGTTCAATATGAATCAAATTCTTATCGATTATACTGCTTCTATCACCTTCACCCTACCTACCCTAATTTTTCCTAAATTTCGAGGACGAAATTCTTTTAAGTTGGGTAGGATGTAAAACCCCTAAATTTCTACTATATATTTATTTTATTTTTATTTTTTATTTTTGTACTATTTTAATTTTTGTACACCGCGTAGTCGTATTGTACAGTGCGCGCAAATTACGGTTATTCGTGACTGCTCGACGAGTATGAATATGTGCGAGCGTACATATTTTTGGAAAAACATTTATTTTAATATTTATTTGTATTTATATCTTTTTAAAAATTGTGAAAAGTATCGTATTGGGATGGCCAAATCTTATTATTATTTTTATTTAATTATAAAAGGCTAACATATTTAGCAATTTAGAAAACTATTTTATGCAAATATTCTTAACGTGAGGTACATGAATTTTATTCCTATATATAATTTCATTTTCGAAATTATTATATTAATATTTTATTATTGAAAAAGTTATTTAAAAATATTTATTATTTTCGAAATTATTATTATTGGTATTTTGAAAAATATATTTGGAATTTATGGTGGCCATTTAAATCTTGATTTGATTTTTGGATTTATTTAAATAGTTAAATATTCAAAATTTATTTATCCCATTTGATTTTGAGCTAAAAATTTAAATAGATTTAAATTGGATTTAATTGATTTGATTTTAAACTAAGAGAATTTGATTTGATTTGATTTAAATTAGATTTGGATTTGGATTTGGATTTGATTGCTTTTAAATTAAATTAGGAAATATCTAAATTGGGTTTAAAGGAATCCTAATTCTTATCTAATTGGGAATTCCCACATCCTATAAATAGGCAGTTACTCCTCCATATTATTTTCACCACAAATCATCTTTCAAACCATCCTTGTCAAAATTTCTCTCTTTTTTCGTCATAAATTCAGCCTCAATTTTCAAAGGTTGTAGCAACTTCGAATGACCATAACTCCCAACTCCGGACTCCTTTTGACCTCCAGTTTTTTTTTTGGAATCGTATTGAGGTATATTTTCTGAATGTAAATTTTATTTTCATAAATTCGGAACTTAATTTTCGGGAAAATTTGTGGAGTGTCAGTGGTCCGAAATCTGACACGTTTTAGTGTTTTTGAGATTCTGGGAGAACCAAGAATCAGAATCACGATCCGTTTGAAGTTTTGGAATACTGACAGAAAAATACATATCATATATTTTTTTCCAAAAATTTTCTAGAATATTTTATTTTTGGTTTTTATTTTAGAAGTTTATCACATCGTCTGAGTTATCTTGTGTAGCCCTGTGACTATTCTGTACCCAACGGGATTGTCGATTTCACCAGCAAGGACCTCAGGGAATATACCTTGCCACAATTTACTGTTTATAAATTAGTTGCATTTTATTTATTACATATCACTGTTCAATTATTTTTAGTTCATGATTACTGCCTGCTCAGTAATATTAGTTGTACCTTGTTATTTACCCTTTAATTGCATATAGACTTAGAGTTAAGGGACTACCACTAGCTTAGTGCATTGCATAAACTTTGACACTATTGTGCCACGAGATGTGTGAGTTATGAGTAGCATATAGTCTACGGACTTGCGTGTTGGCTGATCACTGATGCGTGCAGGACGTGCGTTAGGTCTAACTGTCAATAGTTGTGTGTTAGAAGACTTGACGATTAGTAGTGTTACATGGTCGTGGATGCGACATGATAGGTACATTGGGTGGGAAGAACATTTCCTTATCGTATGGGCTTCTATTGCACTTCCCTTGTAACCCGAAAGCTCCGCTGGAGATACGGGTATGAGCCTCTCAGGTTGGCCACTGTCGTTTTTAAACGTCATGCTCTCGGTCACTGGTGCCCAAGTGGAGACTATACCAGATCCCATTTACAGCCAGGGCTCATGCGACGAAAGGTTTGTTCTCACTGCATATTCACTTTAGTTTGGTTAGGTTACCTTAATTGTGTCTTGTCACTTTCTCTAATTGTGGCATATTTTATATTCAGTATTTTATGGCATGTTGATGTATCTTGTTACGTCCCTCTGAGGACCTGGTTATCTCGCCAGGTGTGTGCTCTTATGATTTTTGCAGGTGCTCTAATTAAGGCCATAACTTGCGCTCTGTTCATCGAGATGTTGCTCTTGGATCGTCATCTCCTTGCTCTACTAAATTTCTTTCCTTGTATATTTCGTTCTTATTAAAATTAGTTGGTAGTGGACTTTGTCTCCGCCCAACGATTATATACATGACAAATTCAAAGTTGCTTTTATATCATTATTTATCTTTGTGGATGAGATTTAGTACCTTGGTTACTGTATTTTACAGCTTATGTATATATACGAGGGTCCATATACTTCATATGTATACAGCTGGCATGATTGCGTTCTAGTCCTACGTATTTTGGGACTGGGGCGTTACAGGTACCTCGGGTCGATGATATCCGTAAGAATACATGGTCGTCTTCCTTGAACGCCAAAGGCCGACGATGTGTATTCGCACAATGCTTCTGCCTGTCTTGAGCTGCCTAAAGATGCTTCTAAATCTACTTCACTTTATCCACGATCTGTGTCACTAGCTCAGGTCCCAAAATTTGACACCCTCCCACGCCACTCTAACAAATAGACGATTTGCACTTCCTTCCATACAATGCCTCAAAAGACACCATCTGGATACTTGCTTGGTAGCTATTATTGTATAAAAATTCCACCAAGTGCAAGTGATCCTCCCAAGATCCTTTGAAATCCAGCATACAAGCTCGCAACATGTCCTCGAGCGTCTGAACCTTCACTACCAGAATAAGTCAATTTAGCGACGCCTAAAAGCGTCGCTAAAACGCCTAAAGATGTCGCTAAAATATTTTAGCGATGTCTTTAGCGACGTCTTCCTCTTGTCGCGGAAACCTTAGTCGCTGTTTGGAAAGACGTCGCTGATCGTCGCCACCACCAACGTTTACTGACGCAAAATTACGTCAGTATATTACCGAAGTTTACCGTCGTTTCGTCGATGAAATATCGACGTTTATGAAGTCGCTATACGTCGTTACTCCCTAGAAAAATTGCCGATGTTTGTGATGTCGCTATGAGTCGGTATATATTACCGACGTTTTGTGATGTCGCTATACGTCGGTATTTCCTGGAAAAGTGAGGTAAAATATTGGAAAAGTTACCGACGTCTACCGACATTTATCGACACATACCGACGAAAATGACGTCGCTATACGTCGGTATCCTCGCAATATATGCCAGTTTAGCGACGTCTACCGACGAATTTTGACGTCGAAAAGCGTCGATAAACGTCGGTAGACGTCGGTAAATTTGAAAAAAAATTTACAGTATGTAGTTTTCTCCGCTGAATCATTTTCTCCCTGCAGTTTAATAAATAACACTGAAAGCACATTTTATCCCTGGGTTCGCCGACCCCTTCGGTGGAACACTCAACATCGGTAAATTAACATCCAAATGAAACGAATAACAACATAAAATAACCAAAGTCCACACAACATATATAAACCCATATCCAAATTGTCATGGGTCTACACAACCAATAACCAATGTATCTACGCAACCAACAAACAAGTGTCATAAACAAATAAGTCTCACAAACAAATAGTAAACACAAACAAGTACTCAAACACTCAATACAAACAGTTCTAACTAGGACTACTGGGGATCTGGAGCAGGAGGGGGTGCGCCGCGACGAAGGGCTAAGAAAAGCTCATAGTCCTCCTGTGAAATCGACACCGATGAAGGAGGTAGTGACGTCGGTGGAGTCTGTGTCGATGAAGAAGGCAGTGGCGCCGGCGGAGTCGACGACGATGAAGGCACACCCGGAGGACGATAACGCTCTTACGCTATAAGTCGCTGGTGGTATGAATCCATGGTAGATAACATTCTATCTCTGCTATCAGCCATCGAATCCGGCACCAATCTCAGCCTCTCGCCCATGGTCATCTGTGATGCCTGCAGATCCGATTCGCTGCACTCTGTCGACGCTTTAAGATCAGTGACGCTCTGTTCTGTCCGCTCAGTCATATTCCTGAGCTCCATAATGCTGTGGTCGATCACATCCAATCGTGCTATAAGCGCAGGCTCGTCCGACTGGTGCTAAGACTGGTCATGAATCCATCGTAGCAGCTCGTCACAGAGAGACTCCATCATCTAGTGGACTCGGGCAGACTCCTAGGATGGCTGTGGACCATGCACACTAGCAGGGGATGCCCTAGAGGACTGGCTCGCAACTAGGGCGCCATAGGATCCTGTACCGTAGTACGTACCCTACGGAGGCCACCAGCGGCGGTCATCCACAGCTCGTCCGTCGATGGAGCTTGAGTGGGCTACGAGGAAGTACCCGGCCTCTCCCGCAGTAGGTGCACTAGCAGTCGCCCGGTCCCAAAGCCTCTGATACTCGGCCTAGAAAGTATGGATAGTACTCTATGATTTCTAATCTCTAATTAATGTACTTATTATTACTAACTACATGAATATTTATTTGCATGCATATTTACTAAGTTATATTAAAATTAACACGATGTATTATAATTAACAAATAATATTATAATACTTACATAGGCAAGCTCGGCCCTCTCGTCAATAAGGCCTTCGCCCTTCCGATGGGTGACCAAGAAGACGGTCACCATGTCGACGTTACCGACCTTCCTTACCTGTAATTAAATATATTATCTTAGTAATAATTTATCGCATTTGCATTAAAATAATATTTCTGAAAGAAAAATACATACCAGATGACAAAAATGTTATGTCATTGGAATCGACCCACCGTACCACTTCGAGGCATGCTGCCTAGCCGCCTTGGCCTTCTCGGACTTTTCCTTCTACCTTGGCTCTTTGGATCGAGACTTCATCGCATCCCACTGATCAGGGGTGATCCAACCTTGGATCGCCTTTCCGACACGATCACGAGCCTTCTGATCATTGATAGCATCGCAGATCAGCTTAGCAGTGACAACAAGAACCATCCTCCCGATCAGCTCGGCCCGGTGCGGTGGATAGAAAAACATATACTAGAAAAGTACACAAACCAAATATTTCTCAGTTATATATAATATGCATAAATCAAATGATTCATGTTAAAAGAAAATCTATTTTAACCTTGAAGCGCGCAAACCAGTAGGCCTTCCTATCGTTCGGAGCATCCGAATAGTTTATCCAAGGACCACCATAATTTTGTATCAGAACCTCGCCTAGGCGTCTCTGTACCGACGGGGGACGATATCTATGCAGACATATTATATTTATGAGAAAAGTTAATTTAGGATAAACACAGAAAAATGATAAACCAAATACTTAATTTGTACCGTCGGCCCAGATCTCCGTCCTCATCTCCTTCGGAGGTGCGCATGCATCATCTGCCTGATACTGGTCGACCGTCGGCGCAGCCTCCTCCACCTGCTCATCTGTCTCCATCATCGTATCAGCAGGAGGAACGCTACTCTCGAGAGCAGTCTCAGGCCTGGAACTACTCGTCCCAGGAGATATGCTACGTAGCATCGTGGCAGGCGGAGCTACTGTCCGATAGACAGGAGTACTGGGCGACGAGGATCCAGAGCCGGTACCGGTAGGAGGTACCGAAGAAGAACTTCGTCCTCTAGCAGTACCACCAGTAGGTATCGAAGGAGTACCCTGTCCTCTGCCAGTACCAGTACTAGTACCCCGTTCCCCATGTCGTGAAATACGAAATGATCCACGATGACCTGTCATACCTGATAACAACATATGATGAGATATAACAAAGACAACAAATAATAGAGACTAGAAATATGAAAGTGCAACAAAGACAAGATAATAACCAAGACAACATATGATGATAGTATATATAGTATATTTTACAAGAAAGTCCAGATAGTATATTTTACAAGAAACGTCCAAGTTCAGATAGTATATTCTAAAAGAAACATCTAAGTCCAGATACTACATTCAGATAATAACCAGGACTAGGCATGCTGCCTAGCCGCCTTGGCCTTCTCGGACTTTTTTTTGTACCTTGGCTTGTTGAATCGAGCCTTCATCGCATCCCATTGATCAGGGGTGATCCAACCTTGGATAGCCTTTCCGACACGATCACGAGCCTTCTGATCATTGATAGCATCGCAGGTCAGCTTAGCAGCGACAGCAAAAAACATCCTCCCCGATCAGCTCGGCCCGGTGCGGTAGATAGAAAAACATATCCTAGAAGAGTACACAAACCAAATATTTCTCAGTTATATATAATATGCATAAATCAAATGATTCATGTTAAAATAAAATCTATTTTAACCTTGAAGCGCGCAAACCAGTAGGCCTTCCTATCGTCCGGAGCATCCGAGTAGTTTATCCAAGGACCATCATAATTTTGCATCAGAACCTGGCCTAGGCGTCACCGACGGGGGACGATATCTATACAGACATATTATATTCATGAGAAAGTTAATTTATGATAAAAACAGAAAAAATGATAAACCAAAATACTTACTTTGTACCGTCGGCCCAGATCTCCGTCCTCATCTCCTCCGGAGGTGCGCAGGCATCATCTGCCTGATACTGGTTGACCGTCGGTGCAGCCTCCTCCATCTGCTCATCTGTCTCATTCATCGTATCAGCAGGAGGAACGCTACTCTCGGGAGTTGTAAAACCTGTAATGTTTTTCAGTTAATTAATTAAATGTTTTAATTAGCAAATTATTATTAATTGTTAATTTAGAAAAAATTGTTTTTTTTGAAAATTAAATCCTGGAATTTTTGAATGTTGGTCCAGACCCGTCCCGAGTCCATTTCGAACCCAAGATCTTTTTCCGAAATAAACTTTTAAGTATTTATATATATATGAATAGCATTTTTCTTAATTAAAAGCAAAATAACTATTTTCCTTCAAAAAAAAGTTTATTCATAATTGATAGGATTTCTTGTTTTGGCCTGGTCGTCCGGACCTGTTTCTGAGCCCATGTTCGAATCCGAGCCAATCTCGGTTTTTGAAATCACTATTTAAAGTATTATTTTATATAACCAAATAAGTCTTCATAAAGAATGAAAAACTTATGACTCTTAAACTCTCTTTTCCATTCAGCATACTTTTCATTAAATTGACATATTAATTCTCTCTCTCAGTAAAGGAGAACATTTTTCTTTCCTTTCCGTTGAAGCCTCGGCCGACCCTGGCTCTTCCGAACGCTCGAGCCTCTTTCCCTCCCGTAACTCCGGCAACTCTTCATTTTCGTAACCCCTGGTGCTCATTCTATAAAAACCCTCTTCTCTCCATCATATTTCATTCACCACAAATTTCTCAAACTCCCGTGCCCTATCCGATCCACTCCGATCCATGCCCGGCACACCTTCTTCCGGTCGACCCCTGCCCGGCACCACCATCCTGAGGCCGACGCCCCACCGCCGACCAGCCCCGGCCGCCGTTTCCCTGCGGCCGTGTGTGCCAGCCCGACCTGGGCGGACTCTCCGTCCTCCGGTGCTACTCTGCGGCACCCCGCCGCTGTCACTTTCGAGCTCGTATGCTGTACACGCAGCCGTACCCCGGCGAGGCGCTGACCCGAGCCCGAGACGCTGTCCGTGTGTTATTTTCTCTAATATTCACCTGAGAGCTCTAGCCGATCAACTCCTGGTATATTTTCGTTGTCCCCGTTCCGTTCTGTAGTCTATGATGAATTTTGGTCCACGAATTTTCCCGAGAATTCGTTAAACGAGACATTTTCGGATTTTCCGAAATCCTTTCGGAAATGTTCTGTGAGTTCTCGAAATATTTATATGGTTTAGTTTTCCAAATTCTATTTCGGAAATGGATTCTGTGGCTTTGCTTTCGAGCTGGAATGGTTCTGTGGTTTTTCCGAGTTAATTTCAGGTTTTTCGAATTTTCTTCGGAAACGTTCTGTGAATTGGTTTTTTTTTATATATTTTGTGGATGAAATAAATTTCAGTGGTTATTCCCTGGTTTGGGATAAATATTTTGGTGATTTGGCACATTTTTCCAGTTTTGGGTTGTCCCAAATATAGAGAGAATGCTGCCCAAATTTTTATAAAAATTATACAAATGAATTTCAAAACGGTTTTCGAAAATATTTATAAATTAGATTTTTGGGCGACGACCGTACTAGTCCATGGGCCCTAGCTAAATGCAAACGAAACCGGGGTTTCCGGACGTTGAGGCATTAGCTATTTTGACGATTGGACCAAAAATCTGAGACTTGAAATTAATTTAAATTAATTTAATTACTAGTTTTATTTTGTGATTAAATTGTAGGAAATTTTTTAGAGACTAACGAATGTTTTTCTTCTTATTTAAATTCATGTAAAAAGTCTGTAAAGGGCATAAGCCCAGCTTTTATTACTTTTTGTGGTTTTGTAATAAGTTAGTGTAATTTTTACTCTTTTCTGGTGTGGTTGACGTAAACACGTAAAATAGTAAAATAATTATTTTATAGGAAAAATTAATATTGTTTTCTCATATTAAATAAATTAGAAAAATTACAAGTTTATTATTTAAACAAATTTCACATTTTTTCTCATTTAAAGAAATATTATTTTTAAATATAATATAATGAAATACAAAGTTTTGCCAAATAATTGAAAAATACGATTTTTCCCAATAAAAGTTAAATTGACATTTCTTCAGTTAGCAACTCACATCGATAAGCGTGTTCTGGTATAGTTTGTAAATAATCTAAAATCGGACTAGGACAAATTCTAGAGATTGTAACTAGCACACCTAGATATGAATTGAATATTGGTGCTAAGTCAGAAATTCTTAATTGTAGGATTTCGAGGACTGTACTAGCATCATTCCGGAACCAACATCGAATCCAGTTATAATCAAGGCAAATACGGTTATGTTAATGCGCAGTTTAATTAATGTTAGTAATCATGCATGTTTAAACCACTGTATTACACGTAACTCTCTCCTAGAGTAATGATTGAATCTGATTGACTCGGGATATTGGGGGAGTAGCGTAGTGTTCTATGACCAAAGACAAATAGATAATTGATTGTGCAATCTTATTTCTTTTTCACGAGGATAGGCCGGATCGTATCATTAGGATACAATTGAATCATCCCAAACCGGTCATAGTCATTACATACTCGAATCACATTGTTTACTATCTTGTAGTTTAGTTGAAAATCATTATTTCAAAACTGTTTAATATTGCAAATTGCTAATCATTAGTAAAATTGTTAATTTTCATAATTGTACTTTGCTCCTTTCCTGACTGGATCCCCCACCCCCAATAGGTTCTACTGATGAGACAGAGTTACTGATAAGTTGCTACTATGATCCTGAGTTGTATCCAGCTGTGCTACCAGATGATGCTGATCTTGGAGATGACGAGCCTATCTTTTAGCTGTTGTCATTTTTCTATTTCTAGTTGTTGTTGTTTGAAAAGACTATTTCTATTATCAGTTGTAACTTTTGTTGGACAAGTTTTAATTATTGAAATATTAAGTTGTGGCAATTAGTTGTGTTGTTGATTACCTGCATGAGTGATACAGCTTACTGCCGCCGTCTCAACAACGGTGCAGGCTGGGCATGATCCGATTCGACCCAAGAAATTGGGACCGGGTCATGACATGTTTTTAGCCTCAGGCCTAGAACTACTCGTCCCAGGAGATATGCCACGTAGCATCGTGGCAGTCGGAGCTACTGTCCGATAGACAGGAGTACTGGGCGACGAAGATCCAGAGCCGGTATCGGTAGGAGGTATCGAAGAAGAACCCCGTCCTCTAGCAGTACCACCAGTAGGTACCAAAGTAGTACCCTGTCCTCTGCCAGTACCAGTACTACTACCCCGTGCCCCATGTCGGGAAATACGGAATGATCCACGACGACCTGTCATACCTGATAACAACATATGATGAGATACAACAAAGACAACAAATAATAGAGACTAGAAATATAAAAGTGCAACAAAGACAAGATAATAGCCAAGACAACATATGATGATAGTACATATAGTATATTTTACAAGAATGTCCAGATAGTATGTTTTACAAGAAACATCTAAGTTCAGATAGTACATTCTAAAAGAAACATCTAAGTCCAGATAGTACATTCAGATAATAACCAGGACTAGATATTAACCAACTCTACATAATAAGAAAATGAAAGTACATCTCTCTCATTCATATTCAGAATAATCATCTTGTTCGTCTTTCTCGACCTCATCTTCCTCTTCCTACTCATCTTCACTTTCATCTTCGCCTTCGTCGCCTTCGTCTTCCTCTTCGGATAATTCTACATCTTCTACATTATGTGTCATGTAATGCGTAACTTCTGTGAAGTCCACATCAATAATATTGGTTACAAGAGGTAGCTTGTCCTCTTGATAAGCTTTTTCGTCAACATTAAAAGTATCTCTAGCTTTAGTCTTGCATACTGCCCACCAGTCAGACTTTGTTGCTCCCCGTCTCGGATAAGCTGTGAAGTACACGAGCTGAGCTTGAGTTGCTAGGAAAAATGGTTCGTAGCCTTGATATCTATGCTTGTAGTTTATATCCACAAGACCATGCTTGTCAATTTTCCAACCTTGATTTTCAATCGGATCGAACCATTCACACTTGAACAACACGATATTTGCAGGTTCTCTGCCATAATTATACGTCAACTCCACAATCTCTCGCAAGATGCCAAAGAAATTATTTCCTGGATCGACGTCTTTGTAGTTCGAAGATTTGATCCAAAAATAACTATTTTTCATGGAATCGGGATCCAGAAAGCTGTCTCTGATCAGAGCATTTGTCGACTTGAACCGAAATCCATTGACACAGTAACTTGGCCATATTTTAACAAAGTAATTAGTCCCTTGACAAGAGTTCTAATTAATTTAATCTCGGGTAAAATTAGACGATTGACCTGAATACCAAAGAAGAGATAGTAAGTTATTTATTGTGCAGTTGCATTAAAAGGCCAGTAATTACGGGCTGCTTACATATTCGCTCAATCAAGAAGGAAAATGACGTCTCATTTCTTGTTCTAATTCTTCGTCTGTTAGTAGGGTCTGACCGACCTCAACTCATCATTATATGTGCTGAAAAACAATGAAGCAACTGCTAATTAGTACAATAATATTAGCTTATACTATTACATTGAGATGACGTAAACCTATCATTAATTACTTACCCCTCTAGCTTCTCACTTCATCCTCGTTGTAATTGAGTAATACATACAACTGAGCAGCCCTTAGCTCTTCGTCATTCAAATATCTCTTCTTCATTTTCCCCGAAGGCTTTCAGACGCATTGAATACTTTAATTCCATCATTAGATTCTTGATAACCTCGTCGTTTCTCGGAGCCCTCGTTCTATTCGTAGCAACATGAGGTTTGAAATACGTCGAGCAGAAGTTTGTACTCTCCTCGAGAATATAGTTCACAAATAGAACCCTCGACCCGAGCCTTGTTTTTCACCTTCCTCTTTAGGTGGTTCAAATGCCGCTCAAACGGGTACATCCATCGATAACCGATGGGCCCACCAACACGTGCCTCGTAGGAAAGATGAATTGGAAAATACTCTATGGAGTCAAAGAATCCAGGAGGAAATACCTTTTCGAGCTTGTACAGTGTTACCGAATATCGTTCTCTACTTTTCTAGACGATCGACGAGCAACTTACTAGAACAAAGATCTCTGAAGAATGTGCTATGCTCGGTCAATGGATCCCAAACAACCGGGGTAAGAATTCCCGAAATGCAATCGGAATTAACCTCTCCATGAATACATGACAATCATGGCTTTCATACCTGTTAGTTTTTTCCTTGAGGTCGACACATCTTCTCAAGTTCAAAACATACCCGTCTGAAAATTTCAGACCTTGAATCCACCTACAAAGTCTCACTTTATCCTCCTTCTCCAGTAAGAAAATTGCCTTAGGCTGCTTCAACTTCCCATTTTCGTCCTCTATTAAATGCAATACAGGACGTCTACATATTTCTTCTAAGTCCAATATAGCATTTGGATTGTCTTTCGTCTTCCCCTTTACGTCTATTATAGTATTAATTATGTTGTCAAACACATTTTTCTTGTTATACATGACATCAAGGTTATGTCTAATCAGATTGGTGCTCCAATATGGCAGATCCCAGAATATACTCCTCTTTGTCCAGTTATGAGTGCGACAAAATCTGTCACACTTGTAGCCCATAGCAGGCTCTTCAATAGCTCTTGGTAAATCATTTAGCTCTTCCCATATCGTGTATCCGGACCACCTTGGCAGGGGATTAGCCTTTTCCACAACGCCAGCAAGAAAAGTACTCATGTTCTTCCGGTACGGATGATTCTTCAGCAGGAATTATCGAAGGCAATCGAAGAAGTACGGTTTGCCTCCGTGTTTCAAACGAAAAGCCTTAATGCGGTCCATGCAATACGAACATAAAAGGCGACCATGCATGCTCTATCCAGATAACAAACCATAGGCCGAAAAGTTGTTGATGGTCCACATAAGCTGCCCGCATCTGAAAATTTTGTTTTCTAGATACATCATACGTGTTGGAACCTACCCACAGCTGATTCAACTCATCAATCAATGGCTGTAAATACATCGATGTTCCTTTTCGGATTGTTCGAACATGGGATAATAATGGTGAGGAACATATAAGGAATCTTCATGCACATCCAAGGCGGTAGATTGTACGGAGTGACGATCATAGGCCAACAATACTGGTATCCCGAAAGTCCGAATGGGGAAAAATCGTCGGAGCAGAGACCCAATCTGACATTACGCGATTAGAAGCAAAATCTGGATACTCTTGATCAAAGTGCTTCCATGCTTCTCCATCAGATGGGTGATCCAACACTCCTTCGGTCTGTTCTTATGCCAACTCATGTTTTCTGAAGTTTCCTTCACCAAAACAACCGCTGCAACCGCGGCGTCAACGACAAGTAGTACATCGAATCGGTAGACTTCCTGGCACCGACAGACTTTCCTCTACCACTGCCTTGTAGCGACCGACACCACAAAATCTGCAGGCGTCTTCATCCTTGTCGTCTTTATAGTACAACATGCACCCATTACGACATGCATCGATTTTCTCGTATCCCATCCAGAGCGATCTCACCATCCTCTTAGACCGATAGAAGTCTTTAGGCAACTTAGCACCCTCAGGAATATTTCTATAAGCAACTCCATAAGATGGTTGTAGCAATCTTGCGACATATTAAAATCGACTTGATGCTCAACAATCTTGTAACCACCTCAATGAAGAATGATCCTCACAACTAGGATATAATGGAGTCATTGCATTCTCCAGCAACTTCATGAACTGCAGCATCGGCATTCGGTGCCTCCTCAGGTGCATCATGATCGTTCGGATCGAAACTAGGCCCCGCCGATCAAAAACCATGTTCACCAACCCATCATCGTAAGCAGCATTATTGTGGACATCCACATAAGGCTCATACTCCGATGCTAAAGACACAAGTTCTCCATGCGCGGTCCACTGATAGTAATTCGGCGTGAAACCCTTCAAGTATAAATGATACGTGACTCCCACTTCTGGATGATATTTCAAGTTGCGACATCTCACATACGGACACTTAATTTTGGTACCATCCATGTACTGAGGGAACGCCTTGGCAAACTGCAGGAACTGCTGTACACCCTCTATGAATTCATCTCGCACACGGCACATGTCATCAGGATGACAGTTGTACATCACGAACGATTCCGTAAGTAGTAATTCATATCCATATCCAATTAAGGATAATTCTGTAAGATAGATACATGCACATTGCAGTCAGTGAATGAATGTTTAGGCAGTTTAGATATGGGCACGCAATTTAGATAGAGGTCAGTAGAGAGTGACAGTTTAGAGAAAACTGAGATTATTGGTGATATTTCACTCATTGACACTTCTTCACTATTACACACAAATGAATTGGCCGTCTCAGATTGAAAATTTAATATTATTTTAACGATCATTCAGCAAGTTGAGCTTGGGTTACGTAAGTTTATCATTTGGCACATGAAGGAACAAGCTTCATGCAAAGACAACAAAACACTTTACAAAAAGAAGATTATTAACTTCTATTTGAAGTTAATCATGGCCAATCATGTAGCTTGAGCAACTCTTGCCAACATAAATAAATTAGTTTAGATGGGTTTTATGTCTGGCTCCTATAGAACAGTACAAGTCACTACATGTCTAAAATAGTAAAATAGACTGCTACAATGCATCTACATGATATTTGGGGTCAATCTAGGCTAAAGTCAACACTTGGTCACTCTAGTCAACTACACTAGTCAAACTAGGTCAAGCCTATCCCAAACAAGTCCACTAAGCCTAACCATGTCTATCCTAGCATCCACACACATACAAGGCCACACAAGTCATCAACACCATTCACTGGTGTATTACATAGGCTATGAGCCATAGGCTATATGCCATACATATAGTCTATATCACATATATATATATACACTTAATTTAATATAAATATCATACACATATATACCACTTATTATATTCAAAAATATAAATTATATATATATATATATATATATATATATATATATATATATATATATATATATATATATACTATAAAAAAAATATATATATATTTAAATATATATATATATATATATATATATATATATATATATATATATATATATATATATATATATAGATATATATATATATTTACATATAGGCCATTAACATATATATTACATATAGAGGGAAGAGGGAGGGATACATGTGTTGTGTATTTACATTGGGTTGAAATGTGTGTGTGTGTGTGGGTGAAAACAGGAAACAGTTTTCAGTTCTTAGTGTGTGTGTCAATGTGGCATGTACATAGTATTGTAGCTAGGGTGAGTGAGTGAGTGATACAATATTGTTTGTATAGGAAATCAGTGAACAAACTAACATGTGTGTGGTATGATGACAGTCAAGTGTGTCTCAGGTTTACAGTTTAGATAGGGAGTGTGTGTGACATAACATGTGTGTCAATAGGAATTTGTGTGTAGCAGTCAAGGGTGCCCAAAATCTCAAGAAAATAGTGTTGTGTGTCCATGTGTTTCAGGGAATCAATGCAAGGTGAGTGAAACTATAGGGTGGTGTAGTGGTATGGGTCATGTGTATATGACAGTGTGTCCATTTACATTGTTCTCATATGTGTGTAAACATCAGTTGGTATAATGGAGAAACAGGGAATAGGTTAGTTCTCAGGTTTGGATGAGTGTGACTGAAACAGTGATGTGTGTGTAAACTGACAGAAATCATATAGAGTAATGGGTGTAATATGACAGGAATTAATAGAGAATATGTGGTATGTGTGTAACATAATGTGTAATAGGAAAATAGTAGATAGGTTGTGTCAAAATCAGTGAAATGTGCACTTAATCTCAGGAATTAGTTCTCAGAAAAACAAAGAAAAATGCCAGTCCTATTGACAGCCTATATTTAGTAATCTAATATATGTGTAAATGAACTAATCCTGATCATTAACATCAATAATTCAGTTAAAAAGTTCAATAAAAAAACTCAGAAAATCGAATTTGTAAACTATGTATCACGAAAAATGGGAAAACCTCATTTGAAAACCAAAATGTAGTTAATAACCAAATTTATTAGTTGGTAACAAGGACACACACGTGCACGTGTCTCCCAAAGGGTCTGTGTCCAACCAAGTGGACACAACCGTGTCCACGACACCAAAATCACTACACAAGCACACACGCAGTGCACAGCCTCGTGCACGCGTGCACACGCATCTAGCACACGACACAAGCCACGTGGTGACACGTGGCCGTGCACACGTGTACGCCAGGGGTAGGGCTACATGCCCAGTGGCCTGATGCGTGTCCACGTCGTGTCATGTATCGACACGAAGAGAGAAAAGCTAGGGTTAGGGTTTGCGTTCAGAGAAGGGGGATGGCAGAGGAGGGGACGGCTCTCGACGACGGAAGAGGGGCGGAGGAGCGGACAGGCGACGGAGGGACAGAGGCTCTCGACGACGGAAGAGGCGGAGGAGGAGAACTCCTTAATTTCGAAATAAAATTTGAGAGAGAGAGAGATGGGTCAGGAATGGGAGGAAAAGGAAATTCTGAATCGTTATAGTAAAAACTTAGCGACGTCGGTTAAAGACGTCATTAAGTGTCGCTAACTTTAGTGTATTAACAACGTCTTAGTCAATACGTCGGTAAGGTCGCTAATATTAGTGATACTAGCGACGTTCACCGACATATCCGTGATGTGCGTTTTTTAATAAAAAATGTAGTCACCATACGTCACCGAACGTCGCTGATAGTGACGTCTTGCGACGTCCTGATATTACGTCGCTAATTTATTAAAATTTAGCGGCATTTTTGTCCAGCGTCGCTAATTATGTCGCTAAATTGAGTTACTCTAGTAGTGCGTGCACTCCGATTGTCCATCAGTCTGAGGGTGATACGCAGTACTGAACTTCAATCGAGTTTCCAGACTCTCCTATATACCCCTCCAGAAGTGCGATGTAAATCGTAAATCACGATCCAACACAATGCTGATGGGTACACCATGCAACTTCACAATATGCTTCATGTATATGTCTACCAATACCTCGGTAGATGTCCTATTCGGAATGACAAAAATTTGCCGACTTGGTCAATCGATCTACAACCACCAAGACCGCGTCCTTCCCACTAGGGCTCCTCGGAAATCCAGTAACGAAGTCTACCGTGATATGTTCCCACTTCCACTCATGAATAGGAAGTGGCTGTAGAAGTTCGACAGATCTCTGCTGCTCGGCTTTGACCTGCTGACATACCAAGCATCTAGCTAAAAATTGTGTAATCTCCCTTTCATTTCGTGCCACCATAAATGTTGCCTCAAATCTTGGTATATCTTTGTTCCCCAGGGATGGATATAGTAGATAAAACTATGTGCTTCCCATTAATTCTTGCCAAAGCTCTCCATTTGGAACATAAGTGCTCTCCGCATCTCAGTGTTCCATCCTCGTGAATCTACAACCCTGTCTACTCTCCGTCTTTGTCACGACCCATACCCTAGAGTTAGGGCATGAGAAGTGGGTAGTCCAGCCTACGCCGCAATGTCGGCGGTAGAACGCTGTGTCCTAGGTCTCATGCATCTAACAGTATAAGGCTAAACAGTTTATACTCCCCGAATGGGGGTGACATAGCAGGTACAGACTCAATCACATCTAAGGTAGAGCATGATAAGGATAGATAAAACATGAAATCCAAAAGAGGTACAACAGAGAGAAATCTAAGTGTCTAAGATACACAAATCCAGAAATACATCTCAAATCTCCAAACTCAGATACAGTAATCCATAAAGTAAATACAACTCCAGACAATTAAATAACTATCTAAACAACCTCTAATGTGTCTCCTCTAGGCTAGCAGGCAACCTCCAAGCTATCTGTAAAATTTATCAACAGGTCCAGTCAGGACGGGAACGAGCACATATCTCTAAAACAGTTCATAGCAGGTTAGGAGTATAAATCATGCAATAGAGTAAAATACATGAAGTGCTGAATAGGAAGTACGAGTAAACAGGAGATATTTATAACTGAAAGTAAATACATGATAGTAGAGACTGTAAGTGGCTACGTAATTTAGAGTACAAGGGTTATGTAAACGGCTTGGGGGCACATGAATACAAATAAGGGGCACATGAATACAGCTACTGGGATAGTGATCACATAACCAATTCTACTCACCCCGCCCCAATCAATACACAAGGTTCCGTTCAAGTTATGTTATAAGTACATGAATACAGCTAAGATACGTGAACTCATGTAATGAGTAGTACATGAGGCATATGATAAGCACATGAAAGCACATGAAAGTACATGAAGCACATGAAGCACATGAGAACATGTAAAACATGAACTAGTACGAGTACAAGAAGTACCTGATGCACATGATAAAGTACATGAACATGAAATACCCGATGCACCGTAGAGGGATAACATCTCAGGAAAGGATCCATATATTACTAATCTGTGAAGATACGTGTCAGCATCAAGCAGAGTAATCTAGAGCAAGAAATAATCCAGGTAAGTATGAAAGATCAGAGAATGTACTCGCTGATATCTGAATGTCCAAGGTAAAGATATTGTCGAGGAGAGGTGTCTGGCTCCTAATTAGAACAGCACAAGTCACAACATGTCCAGAAGGGTAATATAAAGTACTACAATGCATTCTACATGAATCTAGGTCA
This sequence comes from Iris pallida, assembly GCA_029216955.1. NCBI lineage: Eukaryota > Viridiplantae > Streptophyta > Magnoliopsida > Asparagales > Iridaceae > Iris > Iris pallida. The sequence goes on along the minus strand of JANAVB010019800.1, from coordinate 29,477,111 downwards.
AACTAGGCCAAAGTCAACCCTTGGTCAACTCTGGTCAACTGCACTAGTCAAACTAGGTCAAACTAGGTCATGTCCTAATCCAGCAAGTCTTACTAGGCCTAACCAAGACTATCCTAGCAAGCACACATCAATACAAGGCTATACAAGCCAACATACACCCAACTCTATATAGCAGCAATTATTCAATACTCAAATAGGCAAGAATTTACATTGGATATACACTAGGTAATCTATTACTTTAAGCTATATATGTCTACACATATATACACATGCATATATTGGTATTCAACATTAGGTCTATAATCATGGCATTTCAAATGGTTATATAAACTTATATTACAACACAATATGCTAACATATATATATATACATACATAGCTAAGTTAACTATATTCATAAATACTTAGTTTAGAGGCTATGTGTGTGTATGTGAACATGACAAAGGGACAAGTGAGGGTTTAAATGGGCATACATAGGTATACATATCAAAGAGTGTCAAAGTGTAAGTGAACAAAGTGTCAAGTGTGATAGTGTCAACATAGTGTAAGGGGGTACATGAGGTAATATAGGATTTGTGTTAACATAGAACATTACATCTCATTAACTTGTATATTGCATACAACATCTATTATTACATTACATTCATGCTTGCATTCATTCATCATTCATTATTCTCTTGCACTACTATGCACCATAACATTACATACTATAGAACCTACATATTCATTACAAGCCATACTTATACATGCTTACATTAGATAGGATACTGACACCTCATACATCATTTATTTAACCATTTACTCATGCTTGCATTCTCTATTTAACTACATAATGTATATACATTAACATGGGTTAAAATCAAATAGAACATTATATTACACACAAGGGTGCACAAAATGCACATGCCGAATAGTAGCTCCTACTAATAATCAATACTGTACCATCTCAGCATGAATTAAATTCTAGGATTAAATTATGTTATAGATCTAGGTGTTAGCTTTCCGAAACTTCAAACGGATCACGTTTTCGTTTCCGAAAACTCCCAGAATCGCGGAAACACCGAGAACGCGTTTGTCTTTCGTACAGCTAACACTCAAATAATTCTCCAGAAAGTTACAGAAAGAATTAGGCCTATTAATACATGTTTTTGGAAAGCTAACTTCAATACGCTTCTTTGAAAAAAAATGGAGATTAAACCGAGCTTTGAGCTACAAGTTATGACATTTTTAAGTTAGGGCTGAAATTAAAAACGTGGATAAAAATCATGACGGATTTAGATAGTTTGAGCCAAAAGAATACACAATATATATCCTAATTATCCACAACAATAATGACAATAATAATATGAGGAACCACACTCACAAACTTGATTATATAATCATCATGAAACATTTATTACATATATAAATATAGATACACTCTCATTACAATATATATATATATATATATATATATATATATATATATATATATATATATATATATATACATACACAAATCTATATATGTAACATGAACACATCTATAAGAGATACATGAATGAAACGTAAAGTACTCAAGAACACATCTCTACATATTCAAATCTGAGATTTAATATGAATTAATTCATTTAATCAATATTTTAAATATAAAGTGTGTCCAAGTTTGGGGGTTTTTCCCATGAACACAAGACACAACAATAATACAATAGAAATCCCTAAAGGACACATAATGTAAACAAGAGGACACAAAATAGGGACACGATAATGGGGTCATTCCTATGGTTAAAACTTTTCTAAATGCAAAATGGAGAAAATAAAAGAGAAGGAAATATTACCTAAAGGAGAGAAAATCCAAGGAGAAAGGCTTCTTCCTTGGGAGAGCTTGAGAGCACTTGGGGAAGAAGACTTCTCAAAGAAAGGAAATGAGATGGGAGTCCTATTAGGGCCGGCCACAATGGTTATATCCTCTCTTCATTGAATATTACAAGTTTGCCCCTCCCTTAGTTACAAGTGTTTAAAACAATTTTGGTTAGGGTTTGGGGGTAAAAGGGTCAAAATAAAAACTCTAAATGGTTAACCTAATAATTAGGATTATGACTAATCTTTCTAACATGACTAATTAAAATGTGGGCCATGGCTAACTAATGCATGGGTCCAACTAGAGTCTAAGTTACCCCGGGTCTCCGTTACAAGTCGGATTGAGATAAAATTCGAACCCTACTCAAATAATCCCAAAACAGTATCATAAATAATAAAATAATATCAAAATAATTCAAAGAGGTCAAATGCAAAATAACCTTAAGCCAGAAATGACATTAAAATATCATAATCACATGGTTAGGCTCTAGGTCAAACAGTCTCTAGGGTTTCACTAGCAAAACGTCAAAACCACAAGTCATTGATTTAAATAATTTTAAAATGATTTAAAATTACCAAAAATCATATCATGAATTAAATATTATTATTAAAATAATTATAAATATGAAATTTCAAAATTACCCTTATTTGGAAAACTGGGTGCTACAACTCTACCCACCTTAGAAAAATTTCGTCCTCGAAATTTAAGATCGATAGTACTCCTTCTAGAGCCTCTAACCTACCCAATATCTAAGGTAACACTTCCTAACACTGGAATAATAAACGGACATCTAAATAGTGTAAATATAGGAATACCTCCAACACTGCTCTGCTGCACGGCGGTAATAGAACTTCAATAAAATGTGGAATGGAACCTATATCCAAGGGACTGGACCTATTTTAAAGTGTTCTTAACTAAGGATGAAAAGGATCTGATCATAGGCTATAGGTATGCTCAAACTATTATCTTCCGATTAACCATCTATTAATATATTCTATTACCATAGGAACGATGCATTACTAAGACATATAGGCCCCTATCTCTCATAACACATTTATACTCACCAAAAGACTAGTACATCCTATCAAGACTGATACTATAATCTCTCATAAATCTCATAAGCTACATGTTTATAGACACACATCTCCACATCAAGGACTAACCTATATATATCTACAACTGATACTAATGGGGTGACGTCCCTATTTTCCAACAATCAAGGTCTAAATTTTTTTTATCTAAATTATGCAATTTGAAGGAATAGTATACAGGGTCAGGGCATACCGTAGCAGTTGGAAGTCTCACCTAGGTATACTAATCATTCTAGGTCAAAACAGTACTATGGTATCAACACACAAACAATCTAGGATGTCCTAATTGGGAAGGTAAGGGAACAACAATCATCAAGGTTGTAGGGCTGTCTACCATCCTATATAAAAATTGGTCATTAACAAGCAACTAATAAATTATTAAAAGGTTACTATTCCATAAAATGGCAAAAATTGAAAATTTAGGCACAACAAATCACAAATAGATTTTTGTCTTGACACGATCTAAGTTGATCAATTTCGGAATAAAGCGAGATTTGGGCAAGAAGGGAAATCAATGAAATCAAAGTATGAGCACGAGCATCCAATGATGGAGATTCAGGTCATGATTAAATTTAATTCGACTGAGTACGAATACGAGGTTCATAGGCAATGAAAAGATTTCAAGGAGAATTGTCAAGGCTGTCACGAATGAGACTCTAAGGTCAAGTTTAACTATGTCTCCATTCTCGTAAATTGATACATGAAAAAGCGAACCAAAGTGCAATAGGTTGATCAGACCATCATGTACCGGTTCTGATTAAACAATATGTTAGTGGGTGGCCACCCAATAAAATATGTCATGACCAAGCTCGAAAATAGATAAGCTTGCAAAACTAAGGCTAATTTAGCAGCACAAGATATAAGGGTGGTAATGATAAAAGAAATTACATAGTCCAAGTTTCTTAACCAACGGGTCAAGTAATCAGATTAGGTACAAGGTTAAGCATCTAAGGAAACAAGCAGAACACCATTACATGTCGGGTCGAAAGAATTGAGTCAAGGCTGGATTTCTAATTGAAATAAGAAGAAATTTAGTATAATGGTAGAGGTTATAGTTTAGCCAGTTGACCAGAAAATCATATCAAGAAGATGGGTTTTAGAGGGACATGATATACCTACACGAAGGTGAGCTCGTCTAGGTCTTGCATATTAGATTTGTTGGAGGGTAACAACTAGTATTACATTCCGAATATTAAAGTCATGATAAGGAACGTCAAGGATCTCAATTAGAAAGTGGGAGTTCAAGAGATGGTAATTAATGCACAAAAATAATGAAGATCGAGTTAGTCATCTGCTTCTGATACTCTTAAGTTCATCTGGTCATAACTTGCCAATCATATCTTTACCTCACCAGTCTCCATATGAAAATTTAACCTTTACTTAAACCCTTACCATGACTACCGTAGGTAATTCCCAATTTCCAAACATCACTCTTGAAGCACAGCCCTCACATTTAGGAATCAACATTAACCATTTATTTAAATTTCCATGTTCTTTCACCTTGTCTTAAATTGACCCAAAACCTCTAAATCCCGTTTATGAATTCCTTGAACTTGTTCAAATTGTTCTCCTCATATTATTTAATTTAAATCTCTAGGCCTTACAAAACTTATCTTCCATCATAAAATCAACTTCCGTATTTTCTTCGACATACACCCTTGAATATTATTCTCCTAAAAATATTTCACAACAATCTCTAAACTTCTATAACTTTGTGTTCTCTCTATCCCTAGTCATTTCCTCGCAACATCTTGTTTAATATCCTTATTAAACACAATTAACTTCTCTTTTCCATCACTAACCTTCTACATAGCCTCAGAGTAAAAGTTTTCCCCAGAATCAATAACCAAGATTTTCTAAGTTCTCAAAACTAGGTTGACCTCTGATATCCTCATTAGTTTTGAATACACCTATAAACTATCTCATAACCCCAAAATTTCTCTAAATATAATTGTTTCCAGATTGGCAGTATACATCTCTTTATTCTATTCGAGACCTTTACCACATTTCTATCTCAAGTTTCCATATGGAACACTTCACATTTGATTTCCTTTAGATCATCATAAAATAACCAGTTACGTCTTCTCTGAGCTACATAATTTACGTCACTTCCTTAGCCTTCCCCATGCAAAATATACAAAGATTCAAGGGTTTTGAAGTACATCTGGTAGGGACGACAAGATATGGGTAATTAATGTAATTAATGAGACAGAGTTTAAGATAAGAGGTAAATAAGAATGCAAGAGAATAATGGCGAGAAAGAATAATGAAGATATGTTCCTTCTCATCGGTTCAAACGAGAGGAATCCATCAAGCTTAAATTCAATAGCAAGGAATGAGGGTGACAAGAGGAAAAGGAATTCCAATTGAAGTTCAAAATGAGTTTCTCAGGGGTCGTCCCAGAAATCTCTCAAAGAATCCTAAGTGTGATTGAGTACCTTGGATTTGAAAATATTAATCTAAATACAAAATTAAATCAACAACTACAAAATTTTATCAAAATCATCAACTAATACCAGGATTCAAAGTTCTACAATGAATCCACAAAATCAAATTCAAATCAAGGAAAAAGGTGAATCAAAACAAGGAAAAGGAGTTTAAATCGGAATTCAAAATGAGATTCTCAAGGGTCATCCCAGGAATCTCTCAAGGAATCCTAACAGTGATTGAGTACCCTCTCATCCTAACATCTTAATTTATATAACCTATAGCAGGCTCGTAGTAGTACAACTAAGTCATTGTGCTACTACGAAATCATACTAATGCGAATCTCGACCTGCATGGGCCACCACTAAAAATGTGTCACGATCCGCACCCTAGAGTTAGGGCACGAGAAGTGGGTACGTCCAGCCTACACCGCAGTGTCGGCGGTAGAACGCTGTCCTAGGTCTCACGCATCTAACAGTATAAGGCTAAACAGTTTATACTCTCCGAATGGGGGTGACATAGCAGGTACAGACTCAATCACATCTAAAGTAGAGCATGATAAGGATAGATAAAACATGAAATCCAAAAGAGGTACAACAGAGAGAAATCTAAGTGTCTAAGATACACAAATCCAGAAATACATCTCAAATCTCCAAACTCAGATACAGTAATCCATAAAGTAAATACAACTCCAGACAATTGAAATAACTATCTAAATAACCTCTAATGTGTCTCCTCTAGGCTAGCAGGCAACCTCCAAGCTATCTGTAAAATTTATCAACAGGTCCAGTCAGGACGGAAACGAGCACATATCTCTAAAACAGTTCATAGCAGGTTAGGAGTATAAATCATACAATAGAGTAAAATACAGGAAGTGCTGAATAGGAAGTACGAGTAAACAGGAGATATTTTATAACTGAAAGTAAATACATGATAGTAGAGACTGTAAGTGGCTACGTAATTTAGAGCACAATGGTTATGTAAACGGCTTGGGGGCACATGAATACAAAAAGGAGGCACATGAATACAGCTACTGGGGATAGTGATCACATAACCAATTCTACTCACCCCGTCCCAATCAATACACAAGGTTCCGTTCAAGTTATGTTATAAGCACATAAATACAGCTAAGAGACGTGAACTCATGTAATGAGTAGTACAAGAGGCACATGATAAGCACATGAAAGCACATGAAAGCACATGAAGCATATGAAGCACATGAGAACATGTAAAAACATGAACTAGTATGAGTACAAGGAGTACCTGATGTACATGATAAAGTACATGAACATGAAATACCCGATGCACCCGTAGAGGGATAACATCTCAGGAAAGGATCCATATAATACTAATCCGTGAAGATACGTGTCAGCATCAAGTAGAGTAATCTAGAGCAAAAAAATAATCCAGGTAAGTATGAAAAGATCAGAGAATGTACTCACCTGATATCTGAATATCCAAGGTAAAGGTACTATCCGAGGAGAGGTGTTTGGCTCCTAATTAGAACAGCACAAGTCACAACATGCCCAGAAGGGTAATATAAAGTACTATAATGCATTTTACATGAATCTAGGTCAAACTAGACCAAAGTCAACCCTTGGTCAACTCTGGTCAACTATACTAGTCAAACTAGGTCAAACTAGGTCATGTCCTAACCCAGCAAGTCTTACTAGGCCTAACCAAGACTATCCTAGCAAGCACGCATTAATACAAGGCTGTACAAGCCAACATACACCTAACTTTATATAGCATGCAATTATTCAATACTCAAATAGGCAAGAATTCACATTGGATATACACTAGGTAATCTATTACTTTAAGCTATATATGTCTACACATATATACACATGCATATATTGGTATTCAACATTAGGTCTATAATCATGGCATTTCAAATGGTTATATAAACTTATATATTACAACACAATATGCTAACATATATATAATATACATACATAGCTAAGTTAACTATATTCATAAATACTTATTTTAGAGGCTATGTGTGTGTATGTGAACATGGCAAAGGGACAAGTGAGGGTTAAATAGGCATACAGAGTGTATATATATCAAATAGTGTCAAAGTGTAAGTGAACAAAGTGTCAAGTGTGATAGTGTCAACATAGTGTAAGGGGGTACATGAGGTAATATAGGATTTGTGTTAACATAGAATATTACATCTCATTAACTTGTATATTGCATACATTACATCTATTATTATATTACATTCATGCTTGCATTCATTCAACTCTGGCCGCATGAAGATAGCCTATGCGACAGCCAACTCATGCGGCAGCCAACTCTGGCTGCAGGAAGATGGCCCATGCGGCAGCCAACTCTGGCCGCATGAAGATAGCCTATGCGACAGCCAACTCTGGCCACATGAAGATGGCCTATGCAGCAGCCAGCTCTGGCCGCAAGAAGATAGCCCATGCGGCAGCCAATCCTGGCCTCAGACAGGATGTCTCATGCGGTCCTGTCAAAAGCTCTGTGTTCAACCGCCTCTCATGCGGGCCCGGCGCCATGCAGCCTATTGAGAAAGTGGGATGTATCAATCTGGACTATTTTTACTATGCGCCTTTGGGTGCTAAGTCAAAAAAGTCTAGGGCAGTGTTGGCCCAACAAGCCCAGTCAGCTGTCCAAGTTGCTGACTGTCGGCGGGCCCCGTTGACTGTTACACGGGCTCCTGATGGAAAGTTGTACGGAACCACCCGCGTCCAGTCTTCCAGGGCTAACGGAAATGGTGGGTCTTTAAAGTCTCCCTCCAACGATTCAGAGCAAGTGCTTTTACTAGCCACGGATCAGGGAGCAAACATGATACCTAAGCACCCGTGCGCTCGGGATACCCGAGTCAACATGTTTGGTACAAAGGTAGAGGAGCTTGCTACCGACTTACATGACATGATTACTCACAAACGCAAGGTGGCAGTGTCGGCATGCAATGAGTTCCTCTCGGGACGTCGTTGCACCCAAGTCATCATCAACTACTGCTGTGACAAATCAGCAGCACCTGAAGGTCGGCATTCAGTTTTCCAATGACTGCAGCAGCCAGCACCTATCCGACAACAACTCAAGAAACAGGTACAAATTCTGAGAGACGAGGGGTTTCCTCTTGCCTTACGTAATTCAACTCAGATGGTTCGTAAGGGAGGAAAGAAGACATGCTCTTCCAGCCCGGCGATCTCGACCAGTGTTACGAGGAGACCCTCATCTGGAGGGTTCCCACCGATAACCACTGTAGTTCTGTGTCCCTACATCGTGCCCCGTTTTCCGTCCACGGGGTGCACGAGAAAGGAACACTGTCGCTATCGACTCGGTCGGGACCGATAGGTCAGGATCGATCGAATCGATCGAATGGGAATAGTTGAATTAAGATCTATTCCCCGTTATGGAATAGCTTCTTCGGAACCAAGTCCCGTATTCAGCAGGTTGCACCTCGAGGATAGACTCTGCGGCTAAGTCGGAAGAGACCTCATGTTGCCCTGCTTTTTATGTCGTAATTGCTTCTTTGGCTTTGGTTTTCTGAATGCATTTTCGTGAATGTTTTCGATGGTTTTCATGGCTTGCTTTTTGAACTTCGCATTCGTATCAAATTTTCTTTAATAATACAGTGTTCTAATCGGTTGCTTGTACGATTTCAGGTGATCGCATAGGCAACGTCTAGCACGGTCAACCAGTTTCTTGCCTCAAGTAAATACTAAGGTAAGTAGCTGACCCTTCTTTCCTCGACTATCTTCTCTAATACATTATCGATACTAGACATGTGCTATGCTAGATGTAATGCAACGACATGAATGATATTTCGATGAACGGTCACACGAGGACCCACGAACACAAACTATACAAATGCTTGTCATTTAACATCATCGTGCTTGCAATTACCGTATCATATAGAACCGTGCTAAGGAAAGACGAATTGATTAAATGAATGTCACAACAATACATAAAGATGTTCCTTGAAATAACAATTAACTTAGCATGGTCATGGGCAACTTGTCAACAAGGGCGATTGTTTCTTCGGACGGTATCCCGAGGCCACGGGACCGTTTCGGCCTAGGAAGAAACACGGATAGCTATGCCGGATGCATGCCACGGTAGGCAGTGGCTTTCAATGGGACTCGCTACCTGCGTTGAAGGACCTCTGTCTACCAAGCTATATATCCAGGATGGCTTGTCGTGCCGGTGAACTTCACGAGTGCACTCTATTATGTTTTATTACTATCAACATGACAGGGAAGAACATGGTAAGTTTACACTACAATGGCACGCTCTATCGGGGGTAAGATCTATCGTCGTTATACGATTGTGACCTGAAATATAAGTTTGAATTGAGTAGGATGGCTAGAAACTTCTCTAACCATTTGCATGCACGCTCACATAACTTCTTCCACAAATGAGATCACAGGATTTAAATTGTCACGCACCAGCACAAAGTGTAAAGTGCTGACCCTCGCTCTCAAGAGGTACTCTGAACCAGGACAGCGTGCCAAGGAACTGAAGGCGATGCTCCTTTCTTTTGAAGCCTTGCTAGCGCGAAGGCTAACTCTGTAACATTTTGAAGACTCATTTCAACGGCATCATACAGCACAAACTCTCACCATTCTCAGGTCTTAGAGGGTCATTTTGTTGTTATGTTAAAAGGGACGTAAATCTATGGAATGACTATCTCATTGATGTCGGTTGTAAGCCCGAGAGGCCTCTTTTGTAATCGAGTCTGTAATCTAACTTATTATCAATAAAAATGCAAGTTTCCTTCTCTATATAATGTGTGTTCAATTTCTCTGCATACTCTTGCCAATGCTGTTATTTCGGATAACCTTATGAACCACCTTGTGCATGCGCAACTTAGGCTTGCACGACATCATGCCCCGGGGGACGATTATCGATTTTACCGAATCGGAGCATGACATAATGGTATCAGAGCACGACTTTACGTCCTTGGCCTCTAGTGTCGATTTTTTAGTCTCAAAACCGTTGGTCTCGTGTCGATGAGATATGTCGTTCCATACGAGTGAGCCTGTAATATGTTTTGTGACTAACGTAATTTGCCTTCAACAATCCCAGAAGGCACGACGGTAAACGTGGCGGCGAATGAAGAAAGTGCTTCGAGCGGCTCGAGTAGCTTGAGACTCGGACCCTCTAACGATGCCATGGAGCAGATGTTGCACATGTTGGAAGTGCAACAACGACAAGTTGAGGAGATTCAATGCCAGAATGAGCAACATCGATGGCAGACAGAGGCACGCCAGACTCAGTTTGAGGCCCGATTTGATGCACAATTCAAGTTACAACAGAAGCAGCTCGATACTCTTCAGCAGATCGTTCAAATAGTTATGGCCAACAACAACAACTCTGCGACAACCCATGCCGTAACCGAGCCTGCGGCCAGACAAAGTAAAGTCAAACCGAAGGTACCCGAGCCTATGCCTGCAGCACCGAGAAGTTCCAACTTCGACGTGTCAAAATTCACAAAAAGCTACCGTACTTCCTTCAATGGCACAGAAGATCCCTCCGTGGCGATCGACTGGTTGGAGGAACTGGAAGATAAGTTCGAGCTTTTGGATGTCGAAGAGTCCAAGAAAGTCGCATGCGCTCAACTTCTACTTCGATTGAATGCGCACGACTGGTGGGCCGTGCAAAAGCGAGCGATCAGACGTAACAACGAGACATCGGCAATTTTTTGGGCTACCTTTCAAGAGGCGTTCGGGATTGAGTACCTCCCAGAAGCTGTTCGACAAGAGAAAGAAAATGAATTTATACAGCTAAGGCAAGAGAATATGATGGTACGACAGTATGCAGCAGAGTTCAACAAGTTAGCCAAATTTGTTAGAGAATTCCTGTCCTCCACGACGAGTCGTGCTCGAAGGTTCGAAGTGGGTCTACGACCATCTATTTACGCCCATGTGTCTGTTCCGCAATACAAAACGATAGGGGAGTCTCTCAACCACGCCCTCCGCCTTGAACGCCAATACCCTCCAGGTGCAGCCGGTGCTGTGCATATATATAATCACAAACGCCCTAGCTACGCGGAAGGAAACAACGTGACCAAGCATCCGAACAATGGGCACCAGGGCGGACATCAGGCACGGAACCAGGGACCTCACTGCACCAAATACAACCGGAATGAACATCTTGCCGTCGACTGTGAAGTTCAAAATAACGGGTGTTTTATCTGCAGAAAAAGGGGTCACTTTCATGGAGACTGCCCGAACCGTAGAAGAAAAAACTAGAACACTCCTCAACATCAACAGCACCGTCCAAGAAATCATGTTCTGGCGCCTCGAGCACCTCAACCTGCACCGTAAAATGGCCAAGATCGTCGCCCTAATACCCAGGGTCGCGTCTACGCCATGACTCGAGATGAAGTGCTTACATCAGATACAGTCGTACTATTTGATTCAGGCGCTTCACATAGTTTTATATCGGCAGATTTTGCCGTCGAGCACAAATTTCTGATAATATCATTAGATCTCGACCTTAGTGTAAGTACACCTTCGGGCACACCAATACTCACTAATTTAGCCTCCACCGACGGGATTACCTGTATCGGCGGTCAAAAGATCGGTCTTGACATGATAGTTCTAGACATGAAGGACTTTAATATCATTCTGGAAATAGATTGGCTCGAGTCGTGCAACGCAACCATAGACTGCGCCAGAAAGACGATCTCCTTTCGCATACCAGGAGTACCTAAATCCTGCTTTTCGTGTGGTGAGGCATCGTCGCCTTCATGCTGATCTCGGTAATTTCTGCTCAGAGGATGCTGCATTCTCGGTGGAAAGGCTATTTTGCGTCCGTCCGAGACATGCGATAGGATGGTGCAAATGCGGGTCAGACCGACGTTATAGCAGAATTCCCCGATGTGTTCCCGGACGAGCCACCCGATATGCCCTCCAATCGAGAAATCGAATTCAGCATCGATACATTCCTCGATACTCGACCGATTTCTAAGGCCCCGTACAGAATGGCTCCCGTCGAGCTGAAGGAACTCATGGTCCAGTTACAAGAGTTGCATGACAAAGGGTTTATTCGGCCTAGTATTTTACCGTGGGGAGCGCCCGTGTTGTTCATAAAGAAAAAGGATGGGTCCATGCATCTGTTCGTCGATTATCGAGAGCCGAACAAGGCCACCATCCGGAACAAGTATCCATTGCCCTTCATAGATGACTTATTCGATCAGCTGCAAGGCTCCTCGGTATTTTTGAAGATTTATCTCCGCTCAGGCTATCATCAACTCAAGATCAAGTCAGACGACGTACAAAAGTTAGCCTTTCCTACTCGGTACGGACACTATGAGTTCCTGGTGATGCCATTCGGCCTGACGAACGCCCCTGTCGCCTTCATGAATCTGATGAATTGGGTATTTCGACCCTTTCTTGATAAATTCGTGGTAGTCTTTATTGACGATATTCTCGTCTACTCGAAGGACAGGGCGCAGCATACAGAACATCTGTGGACCGTGCTCTAGACACTTCGAGAGAATCAGTTGTATACAAAGCAGAGTAAGTACAAATTTTGGCTCAACAGCGTATCCTTTCTTGGTCACATCATTTCATCCGAAGGCATTACAGTCGATTCGAAGAAAGTGGAAGCTGTTGCTGATTAGAAGCGGCCTGCATCTGCTAGTAAGATTCAAAGCTTTCTTGGTTTGGCGGGATACTATCGAAGCTTCGTGAAAGACATTGCAAAGCTTGCATCGCCATTGACTCGCCTCACTCAAAAGGGAGTCGTGTATGGGTGGTCGGATGACTGTGAAGCTTCCTTCCAGAAGCTAAAATAGCGACTAATTTCGGCCCCTATACTCGCACTTACGGATGGGCCAGAGGGTTTTCAGATATTCAGCGATGCTTCAGGCCAAGGCTTGGGATGTGTGCCCATACAGCGAAATAAGGTGATATCCTTCGCCTCCCGACAGTTAAAGCCGCACGAGAAGAACTATCCTACGCACGACTTGGACTTAGCGGCGATTGTGTTCGCGTTGAAATTGTGGCATCACTATCTATATGGCGTGGCGTGTGCGATCTATACCGACCACAAGAGCCTAAAGTATCTCTTCACCCAGAAGGAATTGAACTTGCGACAGAGGTGCTAGCTCGAACTGATCATCGACTACACTCCGGGCAAGGAAAATATGGTGGCGGACACTCTGACTCGAAAATATCTTGCCTTGCTGTCACGACCCGCACCCTAGAGTTAGGGCACGAGACATGGGTACGTCCAGCCTACGCCGAAGTGTCGGCGGTAGAACGCTGTTCTAGGTCATAGTCACATCTAAAACAATATGTTATACTCTCCAGACGGAGGACAAACACATAAGGATACTATCTCAATCACAACTCTAAAGATAGATAACAGCACGATGAAATAGATAAGATAATCTACAAGAGAGAGAACCATGAGTGATAGTAAAACAGTTCTATTAAACAAACACAAGATTTCAAATACAACTCTAAGACAAACAATAAAGAAAATGAACAAACTCTAGGTAAATACTCCAAGCTCTACCAGTGTCCTCTAGGCTAACTGTGAACTCCAAGTACCTTTAAAATTTTATCAACGGGTCCAATCAGGACAGGAACGAGCACATGTCTCTCACACAAGTCATAACATGAAGGAAATATGAAACGAGCTATAGAATAATATACATGAACTGCTGTAAAGAAATGTACATGAAGAAAAGAGAGAACTATAATGAAATATCTACTATAAATAGAGAACTATCAGTGACTAGTGATTTAGAGCACAAGATGGTTATGTAAATAGCTTAGGTTTGCACATGAATAAACTATGGGGTTGTACATGGATACTGTTTGGTGATTGATCACATAACCACTTCTACTCCCCCGTACCCCAATAAATACACAAGGATCTAGACAAGTTATGTTATTGTACATAATTCCACATGAAGCTCACTAGCTGAGTACACATGGATAATAAACATGAGGGCCTCAGTGAACACGAGAGTACATGATCATATTAGTGCACATGCTAAATGAAAGCATTGAGTACATGATGTAAGTGAAACGCACATGACATGAGTACCCGATGCTCCCGAGGGGGATAACATCGCATGTAGAGATCCATATAGTATTAATCTGTGATAACATCGTGTCAGCAACAAGTAAACTAGTCTATAACAAGTAAATACGTCCAAACAAGGATGAACTGGTCAGAGAATGTACTCGTCTAGTAATCCAAGCCGCTGATAAATGTAGATGTCCAACTGGAGTCACAGTGTCCTATTTAGAGCAATCACAAGTCACAAAAGAGTCTAACATGAAATAAGAGTATTCTACAGTGCATTCTAGATAGTTCTAGGTCCTTCTAGGTCAAAGTCTAATCAACAAGTCCACTAGGTCAACTAAAGTCAAATTAGAGTCAAACTAAAGTCAACTAGTCAAGTTCTAGTTCAATCCGTGTCAAACTAAGTCAATGGTTGACCTATAGTTGACTTTTGGTTAATATAGTCAACGTGGTCAAAGGGGATCAACTCTAGTCTCTAAGTATTAAACTATGAGGTTGTACTAATTTCGAATTACGGACAAGTAAAATAAGAATAAATAACTAATGGTGACACATAGAGAACCATGCACAAGCATTATCGGATGATAAAACAAATATCACCAATGTGTCCAGAAGTGTCATATCAGCTAGGATAGCCTATCCATAAGTCCAATTTGGACACAGGGGCAAAAAGGTAATTTTGGGCCAAAATTGAGTCCGTCGTTGGCCCCACTATGTACCGAAGAGCGTGCCAAGGTCAAAGGTCTCTAAAGTCGTCAAACTACATGTCTACGGGTTTGCTTTGACGAGACGATTCCAATGGTATGTCCAATTTTGGATTCCATGGACCCGATCTCAAAATGGTCCGTCGACTGGACATTGAAAACTCCAATTTGCACGAAAAAGCGTACCGGAGCCAACGTCTGCAAAACTAAACAAATTATATGTCAACAAGTCCAGAATGTCGATACAAACTCAACGGTATATCCGGAATTGGATTCCGAAGAGCCGATCTGAAATTGACCCGTTGACTCGGACGATGGGGTCCGCTTTGCACCGAAATGCATGACAAGGCCCACGCCCTCTGAATCTAGCAAACTTTATATGAAACCATACTAGAACGACGCCACGAGTCTAGTGGTGGTGTCAGAATTGAAATTCGGAGTCCCGGTTTCAAATTTTGGATTTTACAAGTTTGGAATTATAAATTTGGACGGCCAACTTTGGCGTCAAATTCAACCATCCTAATGTGTCTAAAATAAAACAAAAACTGAAGGGGGTAGAAAGAGAGGCGTACTAGCTGTGCATCGGAACTGACGGTGCACAAAACGAAGCTGCGATGGCGGAGATACAAGCCGACGAAGTTGACGTCGCAAAACTATCCAAAAACAGTACAAAATAAATGGTCAACTTGGTGGCCAGTTTTGATCTATCAAACGATCGAATCAACGGATGAAACTTGACAGGGTTGAAGGGCTACATACCAAGATTGAGATGGAAGAAACGGGTTGATGATCCAATGGTTGGATTCCTTAGAAAACGTGCGCAAAGTTGCTACAACGGAATACAAATTCTGGATCGATCCCGCGCGCGTCACGACGGAACTTCGTGTGAAACGCACGAATCGCCTCGATGGCACGTCCCGGAGGACAGTGGCCGCCACCCAGGGGGCGCCCGTGGTCACGCACACCTGGGGGCTCGCCGGTGGCCGGCGACCGCAGTTGTGCTGCCATGCGGCTGGCCCGCGACTGCTGGCGCGGTTGGCTGCTGCATGCAGCGCTACCACTGCTGTTTGTGGCAGCGTCCACTGTCGCTGTGGCTGCTGTACGGCGCTGCAGCCTCGCTGCTGCTGCGACTGCGTTAGCACAGCATACGGCGGTGGCCGGGAGGGAGGCACGGCGATGGCCAGGGTGGCTGTCGGTTGTGGTGGGTTTAGGTGGTGGTGATTGGATATGATGATGATGAAGATAATGATGTTGGAGAAGGAGGAGGAGAATGAGAAGAGAAGAAGGGAGGAGTTGAAGAAGCTCTCGGGATGGGGTGGCCGAGCGAGTTGGCCATGGGTGCGGGTTCAGCCACCCATGGTTATGGCTGCGGCTATTACACGTGAGGGGAGGAGAGAATAGATATGTAGGGTTCTATATAGCCTATATATATATATATATATATATATATATATATATATATATATATATATATATATATATATATATTGCTCTATCTCTCTAACTATATATAGGTATAAAATATATACATGGATATATATATTACCATAGATAGAATTTAAGTAGCTCCCTTCATATGTACCTATATATTCTCATATAATATGTATACACATGCAATAAATCTAAATACAATCCATAAAATATATTATTTAAATAATCGTGACATATTTAGTATATTTAAACATTAAAGTACTAATATAATATACCAACACATGAATATATAATTACAGCAAATAAATACATTTGTATGGTCGTGCTACCTGTCTACATGGGCCGGGGCTTGGTTCGGTCGAGCCAGATCGGGTCAACACGGACATGATGCGATAAATAGATAAAAATAGGTATTTATGATCATGGGTAAATAAGTGGCATGTAGGGACTCAAATAAATGGGACACAAGTGTCGGACGTGTAGTAGGCTTCATGAGGGTTATGTCCACATTTCGGGTTGAGAGGTTTGGGTCGATATCGGGTCCCAAAATTGAATTGGAAGTCAAGTCATAATTCACAGAGAATAATTAGTTGGCCTAAATTGACCCCAAAGTTGTGCGAAGCAAACGGAGTACGAGGAGGTGTGTCTGAGTGGGACACGAAGGTCATGGATGTAGGGTGTCTCGAGTAGATCATGCATGAGGAGTTAGTTTCGAGAAAATGACTAGTCTTGTGCTCCGAAATTAAAAGACACGACAAAGTGCAAATTACGATCAAATAAAGGAGTGGGAAAAGTAATTATAAATTAAATGGTCTAAATTGACCCGAAGTTACGCGAAGCAAAAAGAGCACAAGGAAACAAGTTTGAGTGGGACATTATATATCAAAATGAAGATAATCTTGTCCACTACAAAACTCAAGAAGGAAGTTTCCAGAGATGAACATCTCTGACGCTCCAAAAATCAAAGGAACGGAGAAGTACAATTAAGAATAAAATAACCACGATAAAATAATTTATTGAAATAATTCCATCAGAAAATTAAAAAAAATCAACCCGAAAATCAGGGTGCTACCCACCTTGGAAAAATTTTGTCCTCGAAATTTAGGTCGGTCGTACTCCTTCTAGGTCAACACCCAACAATCAAAGTCTCTAAGAAAAAATTTCTTAATCATACAATTAGGAAGAATAACATATGCAGGATCATGGTCAAATCATAGGAGTTGAATATCTCACCTAGGTGTATAAGTCATACTAGATCAAGCCAGTCATCGGGTATAAAACATACAAATAGTCTAGTGAGTCCAATTGGAAAGATAAGGGAACGACAATCATCAAGGCCGTAGGGCAGTCTACCAACCTTTATGAAATTGGCAACTATCAAAGAACATAACTAGTAACTAACTCTGAAGGGTTACTAATTCCAAATATAATCAAGAAAATCAAAGTTTAAATCATGACTTGTCAATAGCACAAAATCCAAGCACACTATATATATATATATATATATAATATATATATATATATATATATATATATATATATATATATATATATTTTATACATATATATATATATATATATATATATATATATATATATTTCCCAATACAATATAAGTTGATCAATCAGGATGAATCGATGTTTGGGCAAGATAGAGAACGAGGTCATTGAAGTCTGAGCACGAGTATCCAAGACTTGAAATCCATGTCACAATTGATTTAATTCAATTGAATAAGATCCCAATATATTGGATGATAAGAAGGATGACCAAGTCAACTGGTCGGTCAAAGGAATTAGAATTTAAAGGATGATGCAAGGATATAGAATTGAATCAATTTTCTCCTTTGGATAGGGAAACTATATGTGATACCTCGGGTCTGTCTAATAAGTATAGTGTCTTGTCTTTCTGAAATATGTGAAAGGCAGACAATAAAGAGTTCAAAGGCGATGTTATTGAGTGGCTCATAGACGACAAAATAGTTCAAAGGGGAATTGTCAAGGCTGTCGCGGATGAGACTCTAGGGCAAGTTTAACTATGTCTCCATCCATGTAGAATAATATATGAAAAGCGAACCAAAGTGCAATAGGTTGATCAGACCATCTTGCACCGGTTCTGATTAGACAATATGTTAGTGGGTATCGACCCCCAATAATATATGTCATGATCAAGCTCGAAAAGAAGATAAGCTTGCAAAACTGGTTCTAAATTAGCAACATAAGGTAGTCAAAATATAAGTAAGGATAATGATGAAAGAAGTTAAATAGTCTAAGTGAACTTATCAATGTGGTTCACAATGACTAGGATTTGCTGGGTAGTGAGACATTCTACCCACCTTAAAAGAGTTAAACTAATAGGGTGATGGAACAACGGGTCAAGCCATCAAGATAAAGTACAAAGTTGAGCATTTAAAGAATCAAGCAGAACACCAACACATGTCGGGTCAAAAGAAGTGAGTCAAGTTGGATTTCTAATTGAAATCGAAAATAGTTGGTATTATGGTATAGATCATAGTTAGTCATTTCGACTCGAAAGTCATATCAAAAGGATAGTATACAAGGAGATGAGTTTAATGGAACACGATATGCCCACATGAAGATGGACTCGTCTGGGCCTTGTACACAATTTGTTGGAGGGTAACAGCTAGTATTACACTCCGAATATCAAAGTCATGGTAAGAAATGTCAAGGATCCAAAATAGAAAATGGAAGTTCAAGAGGTGACAATTAATGCACAAAGTAAGGAGATCAAGTTGAAGCACGAAATAAAATCAGTTACAGAATAAAATAATTTAGGGATACAGTTCTAGAGAGAGAATACTGTTAAGGAACGATCAAGTCATTATTCAAATATTACGAATGGTTAGAGAGTCACAATAAAAGATCTAGATTTGAGGAAAGTCAAGTGTCATCTGCCTCTGAAACCCTGAAGTTTACCTGATCATAATTGCCAATCGTATCTTTACCTTACTAGTCTCCCTATGATAATTCAATCCTCATATGTTTACCATCTAGATTTTACAACCTTCCGTTATCTAAATCCTTACCATGATCATCATAGGCAGGATTCTAAATTTTCAAAACATTTCTCATGAAGCATGCCCCTTCTTTTTAAGAAACAATACTATTTATTTTAAATCAATTTCCATCTTTCTTCACATTGTCCCAATTTAGATCCAAAACCTCTAACTCAAGTTTATGAGATCTTTTAAACTATTTAAATTATTTTCTCGTATCATTCAATTCCTAAAACCTCTAGGCCTTACAAACTTATTTTCCATCGTAAAATCAACCTTCATATTTTCTTCGACATACACCCATGAATATTATTCTTCTAAATTTTTTTTAAAAATTTCACAACAATGTCCAAATTTCTATAGCCTTGTGTCCTCTCTATCCCTAGTCATTTTCTTGCAATATCTTGTTCAATTTTATATCTTTATTGAATACAATTTAATTCTCTTTTCCATTACTAACCTTCTTTAAAGCCTTAGGGTAAAATTGCCCGAGAATCAATAACCAAAATTTTGAAGTTCTCAAACTAAGTTGACCTTGAATATCCTCATCAGTTTTGAAATACACTTATGAATTATTCATACCAAGTTTTCTCTAAGTGTGGTTTATTTCCAGACTGGTAGTATATATCTCTTTGATTTCATCCTAGACCTTTAGCATATATCATTCTCAAGTTTCCATGTTAACATCCAACCTTTTTGGATTCCTACAAAATTATCACACGATAACCAGTTTAATCATTTTCGAGCTACATGATTTACGACACTTTCTCAACCTTTTCCATGAAAAATACGAAGACTCAAGGGTTACAAAGTATACAGATACGACAGAGTTTAAGAAAATGGGAATACAAGAAATAATGGTAAGGAAGGAATAATGAAGATCCGTTCAAAAGAGATGAACCAATCAAGATCAAATTCAAGAGGAAAAGAAATTCAAATCAAAATTCGTAATGAGATTCTCAAGGGTGGTCCCTGGAATCTCTCAAAGGATCCAAGTGTGATTGAGTATCTCTAAATCTAACACCTTATTGCGAATCTCGACCTGCATGGGCAACCACTAAAAACGTGTCACGACCCGCACCCTAGAGTTAGGGCACGAGATGTGGGTACGTCCAGCCTACGCCGCAGTATCGGCGGTAGAACACTGTTATAGATCATAGTCACATCTAAAACAATATGCTATACTCTCCAGACGGAGGACAAACACATAAGGATACTATCTCAATCACAACTCTAAAGATAGATAACAGCACGATGAAATAGATAAGATAATCTACAAGAGAGAGAACCAGGAGTGATAGTAAAATAGTTCTATTAAACAAACACAAGATTTCAAATACAACTCTAAGACAAACAATAAAGAAAATGAACAAACTCTAGGTAAATACTCCAAGCTCTACCAGTGTCCTCTAGGCTAACTGTGAACTCCAAGTACCTGTAAAATTTTATCAACGGGTCCAATTAGGATAGGAACGAGCACATGTCTCTCACACAAGTCATAACATGAAGGAAATATGAAACGAGCTATAGAATAATATACATGAACTGCTGTAAAGAAATATACATGAAGAAAAGAGAGAACTGTAATTAAATATATACTATAAATAGAGAACTATCAGTGACTAGTGATTTAGAGCACAAGATGGTTATGTAAACAGCTTGGGTTTGCACATGAATAAACTATGGGGTTGCACATGGATACTATTTGGTGATTGATCACATAACCACTTCTACTCTCCCGTACCCAAATTAATACACAAGGATCTAGACAAGTTATGTTATTGTACATGATTCCACATGAAGCTCACTAGCTGAGTGCACATGGATAATAAACATGAGGGCCTCAGTGAATACGAGAGTACATGATCACATGAGTGCACATGCTAAATAAAAGCATTGAGTACATGATGTAAGTGAAACGTACATGACATGAGTACCCGATGCTCCCTAGGGGGATAACATCGCATGTAGAGATCCATATAGTATTAATCCGTGATAACATCGTGTCAGAAACAAGTAAACTAGTTTATAACAAATAAATACGTCCAAACAAGTATGAACTGGTCAGAGAATGTACTCGCCTGGTAATCCAAGCCGCTGATAAATGTAGATGTCCAACTGGAGTCACAGTGTCCTATTTAGAGCAATCACAAGTCACAAAAGAGTCTAACATGAAATAAGAGTAATCTACAGTGCATTCTAGATAGTTCTAGGTCCTTCTAGGTCAAAGTCTAATCAACAAGTCCACTAGGTCAACTAAAGTCAAATTAGAGTCAAACTAAAGTCAACTAGTCAAGTTCTAGTTCAATCCGGGTCAAACTAAGTCAATGGTTGACCTATATTTGACTTTTGGTTAATATAGTCAACCTGGTCAAAGGGGATCAACTCTAGTCTCTAAGTATTAAACTATGCGGTTGTACTAATTCCGAATTACGGACAAGTAAAATTAAAATAAAATAAGAATAAATAACTAATGGTGACACATAGAGAACCATCCACAAGCATTGTCGGATGATAAAACAAATATCACCAACGTGTCCAGAAGTGTCATATCAGCTAGGATAGCCTATCCATAAGTCCAATTTGGATACAGGGGCAAAAAGGTAATTTTGGGCCAAAATGGAGTCCGCCGTTGGGCCCACTATGTACCGAAGAGCGTGCCAAGGTCAAAGGTCTCTAAATTCGTCAAACTACATGTCTACGGGTTTGCTTTGACGAGACGATTCCAACGGTATGTCCAATTTTGGATTCCGTGGACCCGATCTCAAAATGGTCCGTCGACTGGACATTGAAAACTCCAATTTGTACGAAAAAGCGTGTCGGAGCCAACGTCTGTAAAACTAAGCAAATTATATGTCAACAAGTCCAGAATGTCGATACGAACTCAACGGTATATCCGGAATTGGATTTCGAAGAGCCGATCTGAAATTGACCCGTTGACTCGGACGGTAGGGCCCGCTTTGTACCGAAATACGTGACAAGGCCCACGTCCTCTGAATCTAGCAAACTTTATATGAAACCGTGCTAGAACGACGCCACGAGTCTAGTGGTGGTGTCGGAATTGAAATTCGGAGTCCCGGTTTCAAAATTTGGATTTTACAAGTTTGGAATTATGAATTTGGACGACCAACTTTGGCGTCAAATTCAACCATCCTAATGTGTCTAAAATAAAACAAAAACTGAAGGGGGGTAGAAAAATGGAGTACCAGCTGTGCACCGGAACTGACGGTGCACAAAATGAAGCTGCGACGGCGGAGATACAAGCCGACGAAGTTGACGTCGCAAAACTGTCAAAAAATAATACAAAATAAATGGTCAACTTGGTGGCCAGTTTTGATCTATCAAACGATCGAACCAACGGATGAAACTTGACAGGGTTGAAGGGCTACATACCAAGATTGAGATGGAAGAAACGGGTCGACGATCCAATCGTCGGATTCCTTGGAAATCGTGCACAAAGTCGCTGCAACGGAATACGAACTCTGGATCGATCCCGCGCGCGTCACGACGGAACTTCGTACGAAACGCACGAATCACCTCGACGGCACATCCCGGAGGACGGTGACCGCCTCCCAGGGGGCGCCCGTGGTCGCGTGCACCTGGGGGCTCGCCGGTGGCCTGCGACCGTGGTTGTGCTGCCGTGCGGCTGTCCCGCGACTGCTGGCGCAGTTGGATGCTGCATGCAGCGCTGTCGCTGCTGTTTGTGGTAGCATCCGCTGCCGCTGTGGCTGTTGCACGGCGCTGCAGCCTCGCTGCTGCTGCGATTGCGGTGGCACAGCGCACAGCGGTGGCCGGAAGGGAGGTACGACGATGGCCAGGGTGGCTGTCGGTTGTGGTGGGTTAAGGTGGTGGTGATTGGATATAATAATAATGAAGATGATGATGTTGGAGAAGGAGGAGGAGAATGAGAAGAGAAGAAGGAAGGAGGAGTTGAGGAAGCTCTCGGGATGGGGTGGCCGAGTGGGTTGGCCATGGGTGCGAGTTCGACCACCCATGGGTATGGCTGCGGCTATTGCTCGTGAGGGGAGGAGAGAATAGATATGTAGGGTTCTATATAGCCTATATATATATATATATATATATATATATATATATATATATATATATATATATATATAGCTCTATCTCTCTAACTATATATAGGTATATACATGGATATATATATTACCATAAATAGAATTTAAGTAGCTCCCTACATATGTACCTATATATTCTCATATAATATGTATACACGTGCAATAAATATAAATACAATCCATAAAATATATTATTTAAACAATCGTAACCTAATTAGTATATTTAAACATTAAAGTACTAATATAATATACTAACACATGAATATATAATTACAGTAAATAAATACATTTGTATGGTCGTGCTACCTGTCTACATGGGCCGGGGCTTGGTTCGGTCGAGCCAGGTCGGGTCAACACGGACATGATGCGATAAATAGATAAAAATAGGTATTTATGATCATGGGTAAATAAGTAGCATATAGGGACTCAAATAAATAGGACACAAGTATCGGACGGGTAGTATGCTTCATGAGGGTTATGTCCATATTTTGGGTTGAGAGGTTTGGGTCGGTGTGGGGTCCCGAAATTGAATTGGAAGTCAAGTCATAATTCACAGAAAATAATTAATTGGCCTAAATTGACCCCAAAGTTGTGCGAAGCAAACGAAGTACGACGAGGTGTGTCTGAGTGGGACACGAAGGTCATGGATGTAGGATGTCTCGAGTAGATCATGCATGAGGAGTTGGTTTGGAGAAAACGACTAGTCTTGTGCTCCGAAATTAAAAGACACGACAACGTGCAAATTACGATCAAATAAAGGAGTGGGAAAAGTAATTATAAATTAAATGGTCGAAATTGACCCGAAGTTACGCGAAGCAAAAAGAGCACAAGGGAACAAGTTTGAGTGGGACATTATATATCAAAATAAAGATAATCTTGTCCACTACAAAACTCAAGAAGGAAGTTTCCAGAGATGAACATCTCTGATGCTCCAAAAATCAAAAGCACGGAGAAGTACAATTAAGAATAAAATAACCACGATGAAATAATTTATTGAAATAATTCTATCAGAAAATTAAAAAAATCAACCCGAAAATTAAGGTGCTCACACTTGCTATCCATCAACCGCAGACTACTACAAGATCTAGAAGAAATGGGTATCGATCTCTGGGTTCGATTCAGGGATATACAGTTGGCACAACTGCAGTTATAGCCGAGTTTGCTGGAAAGATCAAGACCGCTCAGAAGGATGATCCGTACCTGAAGAAAATGTACGAGCAAATTTCAACAGGTCGTGCGACCGACTTTACGAAAGATAAGACCAGCGTGCTGAGATTGAATTGCCGACTATGTGTTCCGGATGACTCAGAACTACGAAAGGAGATATTGGCAGAGGTGCATTATGCAAAATATACCTTGCATCCAGGCAGTACCAAGATGTATAAGGACCTTCGCACGACCCTCTGGTGGCACAGGATAAAGAGAGATGTGGCACTCTTCATGTCACAATGCATGGCCTGTCAGCAGGTGAAAGCTGAGCATCAGCGATCGGGCGGGGAGATACAGAACCTTGTTATTCCAGAGTGGAAATAGGATCATGTCACTATAGAATTTATTGTTGGTCTGCCGAAGACACCACGGGAGAGTGACGCCATCTGGAAATCGTCGATCGACTAACTAAGTCAGCGCACTTCATTGCCATCAAAGTTACTTGGAGCGTTGATCGCCTGGCGCAGATTTATCTTGATGAGATAGTACAGCTGTACAGAGTTCCAGTATCCATCGTCTCTGATCGAGATTTACGGTTTATGTTGCGATTCTGGAGTAGCCTTCAGTCGGCACTGGGTACCAAGTTGCAGTTCAGCTCAGCTTACCATTCTCAGACTGACGGCCAAATGGAGCGCTTAATCAGATTCTCGAAGACATGCTACGACTCTGCGCACTTGACTTCAAATCAAGCTGGGACGTCCATCTACCGCTGGCAGAATTTGTATATAACAATAGCTACCAGTCCAGCATCCAAATGGCGTCGTATGCAGCTTTTTACGGCCGAAAGTGTAGATCGCCCATTTGCTGGGATAAAGTCGTGAAACGGCAGATACTCAGCCTGGAGCTAGTGGAACAGACTGTGAAAAAGGTCAAGCTAATTCGAAAAAGACTGAAGATTGTACAGAGTCGACAAAAGAGCTACGCCGACACCCATCGAAGACCACTTCAGTTCCTGGAGGGCGATCACGTGTTCCTGAAGGTGTCGCCCATGCGAGGAGTTACTCGGTTCGGCGTAAGGGAAAGTTGACTCCGAGATTCATTAGGCCGTTCAAAATACTCGAGCGGGTTGCCCCAGTGGCCTATAAAATTGCCCTACCATCGGTGCTTGAAGGTGTGCACAATGTCTTCTACGTCTCTCAGCTGCGGAAGTACGTGCATGACCCTAGACACGTGGTAGATTTTGGCCAACTGGAGTTGAAGTCCGACTTATCCTACGTTGAAGAGCCAGTTCAAATCTTAGAACGCAAGCATAAGCTACTGCAAAATCGGGCAATCCTTCTCGTTCGCGTACTCTGGAGGAACTAACGGCGCAAGAGTCGACATGGGAACTCGAGTCAGAGATGAAGTAAAAGTTTTCTTCATTATTTTTATAGAGGTAGGTTCTGTTCTTACTTTCGTGGACAAAACTTTTTTTTAGTTGGTTATGGTGTAGTGCTCCGTCCCTACATCGTGTCCAGTTTCCCGTCCACGGGGTACGCGAGAAAGGAACACTATCGCTATCGACTCGGTCAAGACCGATAGGTCGGGATCGATCGAATTGATCGAACAGGAATAGTTGAATTAAGATCTATTCTCCATTATGGAATGGCTTCTTCGGAACTAAGTTCCATATTCAGCGGGTGTAAAACCCCTAAATTTTTACTGCAATTTTTAAATTTTATTTTCAGTCTTTTTTTGTATTTATACGACGAGTGCGAGTACATACATACGTGACATTTATTCATTTAAAAATTTATTTTATGTTTCGTAAATATAGTAAATAGTTGATTTCGAAATATATAAAGCGTAAATAATTTGTATATAGATGTTTTGTTACAAAAATTTAGTCAAATGTTTTATTACTATAAAAATGATTTATACAAGTATAAGTAATGATTTAGAGAAATAATACTTTTATTCCATTTTACATGCAAGGTGCATGAAAATTATTTCCATACATATTTTGAGTTTCAAAAACTAATCGATATTATTTTTTTTTATTTGCAAAATTGTATTGTAAGTTATTTTCTATTAATATTTAAATACTTATTTTGAATTTTTGAAATTAATTATTATTATAATTTTAGTGTTCATAAAAATATTTTTGATTGGTATTTGAATTAATTATTATGAATTATAAATACAAATGTATTTTCATGGATCCTATTTTTAATGTAAAGATGGATTTAATTTGATTTAAATTTGGATTGAATTCACTTTAAAACTATTTAAATTAATATAGCATTTGTCAATTGGGGTTTT
Source organism: Iris pallida (assembly GCA_029216955.1). NCBI lineage: Eukaryota > Viridiplantae > Streptophyta > Magnoliopsida > Asparagales > Iridaceae > Iris > Iris pallida. The sequence goes on along the minus strand of JANAVB010019800.1, from coordinate 29,450,058 downwards.
AAATAAATTCTAATCCTTATCCAATTGGGAATTCCCACATCCTATAAATAGGCAGGTACTCCTCCATAAAAATTTGAACCATCCACAAATTTTCCCACCCACGTGAGTGCATCGTGTCCATGTAATCCCTTCCCATCCAAATTCTTATTCCATATTATTTTACATATACAATTTCAACCACTCCGTGTCGGACACACCCCGACACAATTGAATTCTTAACCCTATTCTAAAACCCCGCTCACCACCCGTCGATTCCGACACACCACCATAGCCTGCCCCGGCCACAACCACCGGAACCACCATGGCATACCCAAACCACCAAACACCCCAGTTTTGCCTCGCCATCCACCGTGGCAGCCCCTCTCCCTACCATCACCCCGCTGTCGTTTCTCCGCCACTCCCCGGCGACTCCACCATCGTTAGTCAACCACCACCACCAAGGCCAACACAAACACCGACTTTATCATCACCACAGACCCGCGACTGCCAACACCATCTGTCATTCCCCGCTCCCGTAGGAGCGATCGTCCTCGCTAAGGCGTGATGCCGCACGAGCCTAGATTGCGCTCGTGCAAGGCGGGTTCCATAACGGCCGATTTCAGCGGCTGCGACGGGGTCGTCGCACAGAAGTCCCAGGCAGAGACATTGAATCATAGCAGCAGAAATTTAGAACAAACACTAGTTATTCAAAGAAGCTCTTTATTGATATTGAAACAACGATTACATTGGGGGCGCAAGGCCAAGATTACAATCACTCAAGCTCACTCTTCTCACATTTTACACGTTCACTCAGCTCTCTCTCATCTCTCAATTACAAGTCTTGATCCAGCGGAAGCTTCGGAAGGCGATGTCCATACATTATGTCCCATATAAGTCTTTAATCCATGCGGCCGCACGCTTCGAATCGCCAAGGAACTCCGTGCCTCGACGCATCCAAGCGAGCTCCGCGCCACGAGCTTCTACCTGTGCCTGCACATGTAAACTATGTGGGTGTCAGTACTCAACTGTACTGGTGGAATGAGCTTCTCGCCCACCCATACAAAACCCGCACGTTATTTTACTTTGTACAACATAATCCCTTCTTATCAATTGTCTTTCTAGTCTTGCCTTAGGATCAGTTTTATGACCGACGCCTTGCCTACCTTGTGTCATTAGACCATCCCATGCTTGTACAACAATGTCGACTCATACCTTGCCTCAAGACCCTTCTCGTGCCAACAACGTTAACCTATCGAGTCGTGTTTGCCTTTCGGCTTAAATCAGAGACGTAACTACGAGATGAAGCTCCCTTTTCTGTGTGACCGTGCTACAAACCCTTGCTGAGGCCATGCCTCGTAATTCAGTAAGACTTAACCATATCGCCGCCTCGCGGCCCTTGCCGCCTAGCGGCCCTTGCTACTTTGACCACCAACTGACCCAATCAAGACTTCTGAACTTATGTCGACCCACTTTTGCCTTGCGGCGGTTTCCCGACTTAACTCAAACAACTCAACCAACTTAAGGAACTTATATGTCGACAACTCAAGACTTGATGCCACCTTTCGTGCCGAAGCACGACGCCTATGTTGAAATCCAATCTTAGGCCCGAACTTTGTGTTCTAACTGTACACACCTTCAACTCAACTCAATCCAAAGGCATACACGCGGTTAGCCGCTATTTGCCGACATCTATATGAACTTGGCCACTGGCATCACAAGCCATACCTTGACGTATAGTTTTGTTAATCGGGATCCTTTCGACGCAAGTAGCTAGCCCCGTCGCAAGTCCCCGCTTAACCTGTGCCAAAACCTTACGCACGACTATACCCTGTTCCCTCCTAGGCCGAGTCGGCCCCCATGGCCCAGGGGTTACCGCTCGAGGGTTCATCGCCATTGTCGACAAGTTATCAAATGACCATACAAGACTCGACACAAACTGACGTCTCACACAGTCATTCCTCTACCAAAACCAAGCTTCTATCCTTGAGACCCCTCGACGACCCACGGTCACGAGCATTCCTTCCTTGAGATCCTATCATTTGGTTTAACTCATGAATGCCTATTTGATAGTCCTTTCTCAAACTCACTTCGAATCAATTTTGATCCTTGCCTTAAACACTACGCCCGTGCATCGTGCCTTAAGCCAATCGTGCCTACGCGACACTCCTGCCCAAGTCGACGGGCCTTGAGATCGCGGGACTACTTAACTTGACAACCGCAGAATGGGCGGGACAGCACTTGGAACGACTTAGGTCGGCCGGCATAACTTTGCCTAACTTACTCAAGCCTACGACTTAAACCCAAGGGACGAGCAAAGGCTATGCAGGGCCTTGCGCAATGGAACCGTACTCGCTTTATCAAGCGTGTTTGTGGGCGACGCCTATGACTTAGGCTAACTCTTAGCTTTTGCATCGAAGACCAACATTCCTTCTCCCAAGCCACGGGACGAAGGACCGAGTGTTATTTTCAAAGCACGCCGTGCACCAACTCTAAGTCGACTGTTGGACCTTTTTCCAGGTTCTAACTCATTTCGACCCGTCGGGATTATTCCCTTTAGCTATGTGGATTCATCTCTTTTATTATTAAGCCTACTTGTGCAAGTTGAAAACATGCGTATTATTATGTGAAAGCAAAGATGAGGCAAGTTCACCGAAACTACCCCACATGAGCGAGCGGTCGCCTCGACCGAGCGATGTCTTCCAGCAGCCGTTGTAAGGCTAAGTCCGAACGCCGTCGGCGTTCCGATTCCTCTGATTGACTGAGCGGGACGGGGCACTACATCATACACCACTCAGAAAAATTTTTGTCCTCGAAACTAACTGAGTACACTTATCGACTTATCACTTTTACTCAACATTCAAGAACTCTCGCACACAATTTTCGTATGCCTTACTCAAATCCGAGCTACGCTCGTGCTATCCTTAATCCTTTCTTCAAAACGTACGGTCATAAAATCCTCGACACTTCCTCGTTCCTCAAATCTCATTTGAATTCAACGTATCACTTAGTATGGATCGTGCACATATCTTAGGCGTCCCCAAAATACATACATTTCAACCAAGCCTCGTGATAGCGATTCCCGCCATCACCACTCGAGTTGGATCATGCATACATTCAAGCGTCCTTGATATACATGCATGTCAACCGAGCCTCATGAGTGGTGCCTTCACCATTCCTATCGCTCCGCACCGGAACATCTGCCTAACTGCTAGGCTATGTCTTTCCGTCAGTATTGGAATCATAGTTCCCAAACAACGATATCAACACTGACCCCATCCTAAGGTCAAACCAAGTTGATAGTATGGGGTTTTCTATCCAAGCTCGCATCACTCTGATTTCTAAACATCGAGTATAGATTGCCTACGCACATCCTAATATTTTGTCGCACGGGGTCCGAGTCATTCAGCAAAGCCATCCTACGATAACATACGTTCAACCAATTCCACGACATCTCAATATCGCTCGTTCAACCAACCATCTTCGCATAGTCTATTTCTTTTAAACACGTTCGATATAGTTCGCCTATCAATCCTTCTCAATTTAAGCACGCTATGCCGTAATTTGTCGCTAACCAAAATTTCACATTCCATATTTTCTAAGTCATCTATTCCAATTCACGTGATCAATCATAAGGTCGTCTAGCTTAACAATACGTTGCGCCCCGATCTCACGCGAGTCAGATTATCTACGGTGGGCATGAATCACCATGCACGCTCCCGCGGGATAATCATCCTCATCGGGACGTAACTCTTGTTTTGTGTCTAGACTAGTTCTTTCTCGATGCGCAGATTGGACCTACTCAATCCTTAAGTTTATTTCATTCATCAATCGTAAGTCTAATATCCTCAAATTTTCCTTCGCATTAAGCCAACAAGTTGAGACAATCAAAGTTACCACATCCTGAATTTCCGAGTTCGATCATTCCTGCGACATGAATCACCATGTCAACGCTCACGCGGAACGATCGCCCCAAATTCGACACAACGCATGTGCGAGGCTAGAGTTGCGCTCGCACAAGACAAGATCGTCGATGTTGTGGCTATCCGCGTAACCATCAAGACACAATCATTTTCATCCAACATTTATCTCGATCAAAATCCTAAGTATCGCATCCAACCGAACAATAACACTTGCACGATCGTCATTCACCGAGTCAGAGTACCCCCGAGTTATCGCATATCGATCTTTGATACGCCTCAATACCATCGATGATATGCGTAACCTGACGATCTTCCTTTGCAACAAGTTTCGAGTCGTGCGAACGATGCTATCATCCGACTGGATAATCTCTTCGACATTCAAAATCAAGTTCGATCATTATCCCTCAAATCATTCGTAACATCAAATTTCTCAAACCCAAATTCGTGTATTGTTCATCCGTCTATCTTAAGTCACCGACCAACGTATTTCCTCAATTCGCATCAATCCTTTGCTAACTCCATCATCGAGCAACATTCAATCCAATCCTTAGAGTCATTTGCATAACTTCAAGATCAAAACTTTCATGCACGCTATCCACCTGTCGTGCTAACTTTTCGTATACGATCCGTATCAATTTCCTCGATTAAGTCATCCATTCGTACACCCTAACTTTCCTCGATTCGATTTCACCTACTCAATCGTTTTCGCATTTCATACTTGCGTAATCCTCAATCCTTTGTACGTTCCGTGCACGTCAATTCTAGGTTGTTCGAATCCACTCGTCAAACTTCAAGACTAGGACTTATTCATTGATACTCAATCTATGGCTTTGCATAACGCGACGCTTGCTGATAGACTCATCGACACCCCCGAATCCTCAATCGATCGATCGTCATTCCTGAGTCCATCGCATACACCACTCAGGAATGAAGTCATTCAACAAATTCTCAAAACTATCCTTTGAATCAAAATCGACTTTTTGAAGCCCGTTCGAACCATTCCTCAATTTCCAAACACGACCATCTATATCGCACCGACGATATCGTCGCTCGAAAGTACCCCTATCGACAGTCATCCCACTTACTCAACCAAGTCCAACCCATCCTTGTTCGAAACATTATGAATCCCGCACTCGACTTTGCTAAGGTCGACGCAATCCTTGGTGTATATGCCCAGCCCGACTTAGCCAACCGCGCTTACGTAAACCTTCTTTTTGTTTCTTATCAAAAACTGTTCTCCTATATTTTGCAAAATAGATAGACTTATTGTATGGACATCCCGTGGGACAATTGAGAGAGAGCACACCAACGATATCAACTTGCGGAAGCACAATCAGAGTTTGCGAAACAACGAGTTAAAAAAATTCAATCGATAGTCCAAGGACGTAAAGCCGTGCTCTGATACCATTATGTCACGCCCCGCTCCCGTAGGAGCGATCGTCCTCGCTAAGGCGTGATGCTGCACGAGCCTAGATTGCGCTCGTGCAAGGCGGGTTCCAAAACGGCCGATTTCAGCGGCTGCGACGGGGTCGTCGCACAGAAGTCCCATGTAGAGACATTGAATCATAGCAGCGGAAATTTAGAACAAACACTAGTTATTCAAAGAAGCTCTTTATTGATATTGAAACAACGATTACATTGGGAGCGCAAGGCCAAGATTACAATCACTCAAGCTCACTCTTCTCACATTTTACACGTTCACTCAGCTCTCTCTCATCTCTCAATTACAAGTCTTGATCCAGCGGAAGCTTCGGAAGGCGATGTCCATACATTATGTCCCATATAAGTTTTTAATCCATGCGGCCGCACGCTTCAAATCGCCAAGGAACTCCGTGCCTCGACGCATCCAAGCGAGCTCCGTGCCACGAGCTTCTACCTGTGCCTGTACATGTAAACTATGTGGGTGTCAGTACTCAACTGTACTGGTGGAATGAGCTTCTCGCCCACCCATACAAAACCCGCACGTTATTTTACTTTGTGCAACATAATCCCTTCTTATCAATTGTCTTTCTAGTCTTGCCTTAGGATCAGTTTTATGACCGACGCCTTGCCTACCTTGTGTCATTAGACCATCCCATGCTTGTACAACAATGTCGACTCATACCTTGCCTCAAGACCCTTCTCGTGCCAACAACGTTAACCTATCGAGTCGTGTTTGCCTTTCGGCTTAAATCAGAGACGTAACTACGAGATGAAGCTCCCTTTTCTGTGTGACCGTGCTACAAACCCTTGCTGAGGCCATGCCTCGCAATTCAGTAAGACTTAACCATATCGCCGCCTTACGGCCCTTGCCGCCTAGCGGCCCTTGCTACTTTGACCACCAACTGACCCAATCAAGACTTCTGAACTTATGTCGACCCACTTTTGCCTTGCGGCGGTTTCCCGACTTAACTCAAACAACTCAACCAACTTAAGGAACTTATATGTCGACAACTCAAGACTTGATGCCACCTTTCGTGCCGAAGCACGACGCCTATGTTGAAATCCAATCTTAGGCCCGAACTTTGTGTTCTAACTGTACACACCTTCAACTCAACTCAATCCAAAGGCATACACGCGGTTAGCCGCTATTTGCCGACATCTATATGAACTTGGCCACTGGCATCACAAGCCATACCTTGACGTATAGTTTTGTTAATCGGGATCCTTTCGACGCAAGTAGCTAGCCCCGTCGCAAGTCCCCGCTTAACCTGTGCCAAAACCTTACGCACGACTATACCCTGTTCCCTCCTAGGCCGAGTCGGCCCCCATGGCCCAGGGGTTACCGCTCGAGGGTTCATCGCCATTGTCGACAAGTTGTCAAATGACCATACAAGACTCGACACAAACTGACGTCTCACACAGTCATTCCTCTACCAAAACCATGCTTCTATCCTTGAGACCCCTCGACGACCCACGGTCACGAGTATTCCTTCCTTGAGACCCTATCATTTGGTTTAACTCATGAATGCCTATTTGATAGTCCTTTCTCAAACTCACTTCGAATCAATTTTGATCCTTGCCTTAAATACTACGCCCGTGCATCGTGCCTTAAGCCAATCGTGCCTACGCGACACTCCTGCCAAAGTCGACGGGCCTTGAGATCGCGGGACTACTTAACTTGACAACCGCAGAATGGGCGGGACAGCACTTGGAACGACTTAGGTCGACCGGCATAACTTTGCCTAACTTACTCAAGCCTACGACTTAAACCCAAGGGACGAGCAAAGGCTATGCAGGGCCTTGCGCAATGGAACCGTACTCGCTTTATCAAGCGTGTTTGTGGGCGACGCCTATGACTTAGGCTAACTCTTAGCTTTTGCATCGAAGACCAACATTCCTTCTCCCAAGCCACGGGACGAAGGACCGAGTGTCATTTTCAAAGCACGCCGTGCACCAACTCTAAGCCGACTGTTGGACCTTTTTCCAGGTTCTAACTCATTTCGACCCGTCGGGATTATTCCCTTTAGCTATGTGGATTCATCTCTTTTATTATTAAGCCTACTTGTGCAAGTTAAAAATATGCGTATTATTATGTGAAAGCAAAGATGAGGCAAGTTCACCGAAACTACCCCACCTGAGCGAGCGGTCGCCTCGATCGAGCGATGTCTTCCAGCAGCCGTTGCAAGGCTAAGTCCGAACGCCGTCGGCGTTCCGATTCCTCTGATTGACTGAGCGGGACGGGGCACTATACCATCAACTACCAGCATCACCACCCTAACCACCATCTCCGACTCCCACCACCACCGACCACAGCCATAACCCATCGAACAACCACCACCATCACCATAGTTGTCTCCCAAAGATCGGTCGACCATCCCCTGGTCGTCGACGATCTAAAAAACCACCACAGATGAAGAAGGAGAGGGAAAACCCTCACCAGGACCTTCGTCGCACTGCGTCACCGAGGCCCTCTCCGCTCCGGTCACCGGTGGCCGCGACATCCCAGCAGCCGAACCCCTCCTCTGTCAAGCCGACGTTGAACCTCGACGTCGCCCTACGAGATACGCCACCGTGAAATTACTGTTCTCCAGAGCGTGCGGCTTCGAGAGCAACTACGCCGCCCCAGATCTTTTGTGCCTGACCGGAACCCACCAGCGCCGCCGTGAGCGCCCAACCACCTCGACGAACAGATCGCGGCCGGTACAGCACCGCCGTGCACTCATCCGCCACGCCCAACAACCGACAACATCGACGGCTGCCCAAATCCCCAATAGATGCCGCTTCCTCTTCCATTGCCAGGGCGCCTACCGCCTCCATAGAACATCGCCACCCTTCCCCAGAGCCCATCGGCCCTGACCTCGCCATCAGCCGAGAGCTGCATGTTGCCCCGGACATCGCTAAGCTCGCACCGCCGGGTTAGCCAGGGCCGCCCCGCTTTGGTGAAACTCCCACTGATTAGTGCACCACACCCGACGTCACACCAGGCGACACATCAGGCAAGACACCCTGCCTTTACTATTTAATTTCTTGGTCAATATCATGCATGTTTTGTAAGTGTTCTTTCAAAACCATATGTAGTTACAAATTATTATACGTTATGCATTTGGCCTAGAGTTAACGGACCACCTTTGATTGTGTCGCATTCATTGGACCGACACTTATGTATCACGAGTCACGAGTCTTATATAGATCTCGGTCGTACGTATCGACTGGCCATCGGTGCGTACATGCCGTGCGATAGGCAATAACTGTTAAATAGTTATGGTTGTCTAGAAGACTTAGCAGTTATTAGGAATGTCGTGATATAGATTCAGCACGAGTAGTGCATGGGAAGGGTGAAGACAGTTATTAGGCGCAGGGGCTTTCACACCTTTACCTTCGTCTAGCTGCCATTTGTGACTCAGTCGAGAGCTAGTGGCCGTGCATTTATTTACTTTTCTCTAGATGCCACTAGTGCCTCGGTTGAAACACAAATGTGCCGTGCATTTACTTTCGTCTAGATGCCGTTAGTGACTCATCCAAGAGCTAGTGGCCGTGCATTTATTTTTTCTAGATGCCCCTTAGCTCTCACTCGAGTGCTAATGGGCCGTACATTTACTTTTCTCTAGACGCCACTAGTTCCTTGGTTGAAACGCTAATGCGCCGTATTTCTAGCCTCGAGAGCCCTTTGTGTGGAACGTTGTCTTCAAATTGCATTTCATATAGAATGGTTAAGGACCTTTAATTATGTAGTCACATTTACTTTTCTGTTGAGCTTTATTATCCAGTTATTGGCATGATATTATGTGTTTTGTTACATCCCTCTGAGGACCTAGTTTTTCTCCAGGTGTGTCTTGTGATTTCTGCAGGTGTTCTAGCTAAGCCCATTCCTTCCTTCATGATGATTGCTTTTGGACTCGTCATTTGCTTCGCTCGACCGATCACTTTTTTGTATATTTCTTCGCTATTTAAATTAGTTGGTAGTGGACTTTGTCTCCGCCCAACGATTGTATACATGACAAACTCAAAGTTGCTTTTATGTGATTATTTATCTTTGTGGATGAGATTTAGTGTCTTGGCTTTCTACATTTACAGCTTATGTATATATACGAGTCGTATATTTACTCGTATGTATACAGCTGGCATGTCTACGTTCCTAGTCCTACATATTTTGGGACTGGGACGTTACATGTTTTTGTGGTGGCCCATGGAGGTCTAGATAAATTGTTTGGTTACTTTACCATACCAAGCAAGCCTGCGTATAGAATTAGAGTCTAGGATCTCATCCACATACTTGACCGCCTTCTCGCTTGACTCCTCGAGTTGCATCTTGCTTGATTCCTTCTGTCGTGATTCGTGCCCTTCCTTCGTGCTTGATAGAGATTATTAAGGTAACCAATACTAGGTGAACATGACCCATTGTCCTATCATCCTACTAGTTTAACTCTTGTAAGTTGGGTAGAATGACTTACGACCTAACTTTCCTTGTGACCTTAACTAAGTCTTAAGCAAGTAGACAGTAGGACGACTGTATAGGCACCAACATAAGACATGAATAGATTTTTAAGAAGTTTGAACTAGTCCAACTTCTTTCAATTTTAATCGTGCCTACGTTTTTACTAATTTTGACTATCCTATGCTGCTAGTTTAGCCTAAGTTTTGCAAGCTTATTCCCTTATCGAGCTTGATCATGACATGTTTTATTGGGTGCGCACCCACTAACATATTGTCTAATTAGAACCGGTGCATGATGGTCTGATCAACCGAGTGCACTTTGGTTCGCTTTTATTTATCGTTCTAAGTGGATGGGAACATATCTAAACTTGTCCTCTAAGAGTCCCATCCGCGACAGTCTTGGCAATTCTTTTTGAATTACTCACTCGCCTTTGAACCACATGTTGGTATTCGAAAACAAACTTCTTTGGACTCCTATTGGTTTTCGTCTTTCACTTATTTAGGCAAAGACTCGTACTTAATAGATAGACCCAAAGTATCACCTTAGTTGTCCACCATCTATTGCCAAGATAGTTAGCCATAGACTAACCCAGATGACTACAATCTCGTCCTAAGTTACATGCCATTTCCTTCAACTCTCAATCTATTGTCATGACTTTCCAAATTGTTTAAAACTTAGGAAGGATTGAACCCTTTCCCTTAACCACACTTCTAAACCAAGACGAGTATTTTCTCCCTAGAAAACCACCTGTCCTTGATCTCAAATTAATTTACCATCCCTTATTGACCATTAATCTTTTTCTCTTCTTGCGTTAACACGCGACAATCAATTACTCTCTAAATTAAATTCGTGATTTATTTCCGTAGTTATTGAAATCACGATTTTCTAATGTATGTTTTGAACGTCATGATTTGATTGTTCCTCATCGATATACCCTTGTACCTTCTCACCCCCTACTTATTCTTAATTTTGAGGACAAAATTTTTGTAAGTTGGGTAGGATGTAAAATCCCTAAATTTTTACTGCAATTTTTAAATTTTATTTTTAGTATTTTTTTTGTATTTATACGACGAGTGCGAGTACGTACATACGTGACATTTATTCATTTAAAAATTTATTTTATGTTTCGTAAATATAGTAAATAGTTGATTTCGAAATATATAAAGCGTAAATAATTTGTATGTAGATGTTTTGTTACAAAAATTTAGTCAAATATTTTATTACTATAAAAATGATTTATACAAGTATAAGTAATGATTTAGAGAAATAATACTTTTATTCCATTTTACATGCAAGGTGCATGGAAATTATTTTCATACATATTTTGAGTTTAAAAACTAATCGATATTATTATTATTTTTATTTGCAAAAATGTATTGTAAGTTATTTTCTATTAATATTTAAATACTTATTTTGAATTTTCGAAATTAATTATTATTATAATTTTAGTGTGCATAAAAATATTTTTGATTGGTATTTGAATTAATTATTATGAATTATAAATACAAATGTATTTTTATGGATCCTATTTTTAATGTAAAGATAGATTTAATTTGATTTAAATTTGGATTGAATTCGCTTTAAAACTATTTAAATTAGTATGATATTTATCAATTAGGGTTTTAAATAAATTCTAATCCTTATCCAATTGGGAATTCCCACATCCTATAAATAGGCATGTACTCCTCCATAAAAAATTCGAACCATCCATAAATTTTTCCACCCACGTGAGTGCATCGTGTCCATGTAATCCCTTCCCGTCCAAATTCTTATTCCATATTATTTTACATATACAATTTCAACCACTCCGTGTCGGACACACCCCGACACAATTTAATTCCTAACCCTATTCTAAAACCCCGCTCACTACCCGTCGATTCCGACACACCACCATAGCCCGCCCCGGCCGCAACCACCGGAACCACCACGGCATACCCAAACCACCAAACACCCCAACTTCGCCTCGCCATCCACCGTGGCAGCCCTTCTCCCTACCATCACCCCGCTGCCGTTTCTCCGCCACTCCCCGGCGACTCCACCATCGTTAGTCAACCACCACTACCAAGGCCAACACAAACACCGACTTCATCATCACCATAGACCCGCGACTGCCAATACCATCAACCACCAGCATCACCACCCCAACCACCATCTCCGACTCCCGTCACCACCGACTACAGCCATAACCCACCGAACAACCACCACCATCACCATAGTTGTCTCCCAAAGATCGGTCGACCATCCCCTGGTCGTCGACGATCCCAAAAACTACCACAGAAGAAGAAGGGGAGGGGAAAACCTCACCTGGACCTTCGTCGCACCACGTTACCGAGGCCCTCTCCGCTCCGGTCACCGGTGGCCGCGACATCCCAACAGCCGAACCCCTCCTCTGTTAGGCCGACGTCGAACCTCGACGTCGCCCTACGAGATGCCCACCGTGAAATCACTGTTCCCCAGAGCGTGCAGCCTTGGGAGCAACTGCGCCGCCCCTGATCTTCCGTGCCTGACCGGAACCCACCACCGCCGCCGTGAGCGCCCAACCGCCTCGACGAACAGCTCGCGACCGGTGCAGCGCCGCCGTGCACTCATCCGCCGCGCCCGACAACCGACAACATCGACGGCCGCCCAAATCCCCAATAGACGCCGCTTCCCCTTCCATTGTCAGGGCGCCTACCGCCTCCACGGAACATCGCCACCCTTCCCCAGAGCCCATCGGCCCTGACCTCGCCATCAGCCGGGAGCCACATGTTGCCCCGGACATCGCTGAGCTCGCACCGCCGGGTCAGCCAGGGCCGCCCCGCTTTGGTGAAACTCCCACTGATTAGTGCACCACTCCCGGCGTCACACCAGGCGACATATCAGGCAAGACACCTTGCATTTACTGTTTAATTTCTTGCTCAATATCATGCATGTTTTATAAGTGTTCTTTCAAAACCATATGTAGTTACAAATTATTATACTTTATGCATTTGGCCTAGAGTTAAGGGACCACCTTTGATTGTGCCGCATTCATTGGCCCGACACTTGTTTATCACGAGTCACGAGTCTCATATGGATCTCGGATGTACGTATCGACTGGCCATCGGTGCGCACATGCCGTGTGATAGGCAATAACTGCTAGATAGTTATGGTTCTCTAGAAGACTTAGCATTTATTAAGAATGTCGTGATGTGGATTCAGCACGAGTAGTGCATAGGAAGGGTTAAGACAGTTATTAGGCGCAGGGGCTTTCACACCTTTACCTTCGTCTAGCTGTCATTTGTGACTCAATCGAGAGCTAGTGGCCGTGTATTTATTTACTTTTCTCTAGATGCCACTAGTGTCTCGATTGAAACACAAATGTGTCGTGCATTTACTTTCGTCTAGCTATCGTTAGTGACTCACCCAAGAGCTAGTGGCCGTTCATTTAGTTTTTCTAGATGCCCCTTAGCTCTCACTCGAGTGCTAATGGGCCGTGCATTTACTTTTCTCTAGACGCCACTAGTGAATTGGTTGAAACGCTAACTGTTACGCCCCGATTCCGTCGAATCGATAGTCGTCCCCCGGGCGTGATGCCGTGCGAACCTAATTTGCGATCGCACAAGGCCTAGTCATAAGGTAATCCGAGACACGAGATCTAAGAGAGTACGCAGATAAATTGATACACACAATATTAAAGGAAACTTGATCTTTATTGATAATGAACATCTTTTTACAGACTCCGATACAAGACTCTTTGCCGCGCGGGCTACAACATGACTCGATTACAAAAGAGTGCCGATGAGATAACCGTTCCATACATTGCACACATCCCTCAATATACACAAGTACTCCATTGACCTGGATGGGAGGGACGCTGAGTCATTTTCCTTGGACTGTTGAGAGCCTTCAAAAGTAGAGTCGCTGAAAGAGAGTCTTCGACGCACGGCCGAAGCTTCAAAAGTCACGAACGTCGCCGAGCTAGTTGGCGCGTCCTTCCTGGTTCGCGGGACCTGCAAAGAGCGAGGATCAGCACGATACACATGTACTGGCGAATGGCTAATTTAAATCCAAGCTCTGCATTTGATTCAAGAAATTTGTAAACATGTTAGCTAGCTAGTTCAATGATCTTTCTAACCATCCTGTTCGGTTTGCATGTTAACATGTTTTGAGGCGAGCATATGAAATTGTATAACATTGAGCAACTATCAAAATCATTCCGTGCCATGTGCGTTTGTTAAGAAGTGTGAAGGGTGTGAAGGCCACTGGCAATTTCAAGCCATCGCGGACATATAGCTGAGTTAGACGGCGACCCTTTCGCGTCGGGTAGCGAGCCCTGTGCGAAAGTTCCCGCATAACTCGCGCCGATGAAGGGCTGGCGCTTACTATATACTCGTTCCTCCCGGGCCGAATCGGTCCCTTGGCCTAGGTAACCGTTCGAGGAAACTACACCTTGTCGACAAGTTGTCCAATGACCGTTTTCCTTTGAACTTAGTTGTTTTGGTCATTTAGCCGTATCGTTGCGATAAACATTAATTGATTCATTCATTGGTTTGCATAGACCAAGTATAATTGCATAGGGAAGCATGTTTTCCACTTCCAAAACCGGCAGTTCGTTAACAAGTGTTTCATGAAGTATCGTGGCACGATTTCATTGATTCTACATTATTATGACAAGCATTTTATTTTACTTCACATATTGAGTTTTGAAGTAGAGGGACGGGGCGAAGGAGGTCAGCCACTCGCCTTAGGCTTGCTTCAAGCGAGCGACCGGTTGGCTGCGCTGTCGTCGTCTACGCGATCACCTGCAATCGCATAAGCAACTGATTAGAACACTGTGTATTTCAAGGAATTTCGATATGAATGCGAGCATCGAAAACACGTCACGAAAACCCATCGAAAGCATTCACGAAAGCGAAAGCCAAAGCCAATTCAAGTGCGGCATGAAAACCAGAGCAACGGGAGGTCTCTCCCGACTCAGCCGCAGAGCCAATCCTCGAGGCGCAACCCGCTGAATATGGGACTTGGTTCCGAAGAAGCCATTCCATAACGTGGAATGGATCTTAATTCAACCGTTCCCGTTCGATCGACTCGGTCGATTCCGACCTATCGGTCCCGACCGCATCGATAGCGACAGTGTTCCTTTCTCGCGCACCCCGTGGACGGAGACGGGGCACGATGTAGGGACGGGGCACTACACCATAACCAACTAATAAAAAGTTTCGTCCTCGAAACTTAAAGATGAAACCTACCTCTACGAGAACAATGAAGGGAATTTATCCTTCATCTCCGATTCAAGCTCCCACGTCGACTCTTCGATCGAGTGGTTCTTCCAGAGGACGCGGACGAGAGGGATCGCTCGATTTCACAGCAACTTATCCTTGCGTTCTAAGATTTGCACTGGTTCTTCAACGTAGGATAAGTCTGACTTTAGCTCCAGCTGGCCAAAATCTACCACGTGGCTAGGGTCGTGCACGTACTTCCGCAACTGAGAGACGTGGAAGACGTTGTGTACACCTTCAAGCGCCGGCAGTAGGGCGATTTTGTAGGCCACTGGCGCGACCCGTTCAAGTATTTCAAACGGCCCGACGAATCTCGGACTCAACTTTCCTTTCGCGCCGAACCGACTAACTCCCTGTATGGGCGACACTTTGAGAAATACGTGATCGCCTACTTGAAACTCGAGTGGTCGACGATGAATGTCCGTATAGCTTTTCTGGCGACTCTGTGCGGTCTTTAATCTTTCCTGAATGAGCTTGACCTTTTCCACAGTCTGTTCCACCAGCTCCGGGCCGAGTATCTGCCGTTCCCCGACTTCATCCCAGCAAATGGGCGATCTGCACTTCCGGCCGTACAAAGCTTCATACGGCGCCATTTGGATGCTGGATTGGTAGCTATTGTTGTATGCAAATTCCGCCAGCGGTAGGTGGACGTCCCAACTTGACTTGAAGTCAATTGCGCAGAGCCGTAGCATGTCTTCGAGAATCTGGTTGACGCGCTCCGTTTGGCCGTCGGTCTGAGGATGGTAAGCTGAGCTGAACTGCAACTTTGTTCCCAGCGCCGACTGAAGGCTACTCCAGAATCGCGACATGAATCGTGAATCCCGATCAGAGACGATGGATACTGGAACTCCGTGCAGCCGAACTATCTCGTCAAGATAAATCTGCGCCAGGCGATCAACGCTCCAAGTAACTTTGATGGCGATAAAGTGCGCTGACTTGGTTAATCGATCGACGATGACCCAGATGGCGTCGTTCCCCCGTGGTGTCTTCGGCAGGCCAACAATAAAATCCATAGTGACATGATCCCACTTCCACTCGGTAATAGCGAGGTTCTGCATCTCCCCGCCTGGTCGCTGATGCTCAGCTTTCACCTGCTGACAGGCCATGCATTGCGACACGAAGAGCGCCACATCTCTCTTCATCCCGTGCCACCAAAAGGTCGTGCGGAGGTCCTTATACATCTTGGTACTGCCTGGATGCAAAGTGTATTTCGCATAGTGCGCCTCCGCCAGGATCTCCTTTCTGAGTTCTGAATCGTCTGGAACGCATAGCCTACCCTTCAACCGAAGCACGCCGGTTTCGTCTTCCGCAAAGTCGGTCGTCCTGCCTGTCGAAATTAGCTCTCGCACTTTCTTCAGGTATGAATCGTCCGTCTGGGCGGTCTTGATCTTATTCAGCAAGCTCGGCTCTAACTGCAACTTTGCCAACTGCACGTTCCGGAATCTGACTCGGAGCTCGATGCCCATCTCTTCTAGGTCGCGTAGCAGTCGAGGGTCGATGGATAACGAGGCAATGTACTTCCGACTCAAAGCGTCCGCCACAACATTTCCCTTTCCCGGCGTGTAGTCGATAGTCAAGTCGTAATCCTTGATTAGTTCCAGCCAACGCCTTTGCCGCAAGTTCAGTTCCTTCTGCGTGAATAGATACTTGAGGCTCTTGTGATCGGTATAGATCGTGCACGCCACACCATAGAGATAGTGGCGCCACAATTTCAACGCAAACACAATTGCCGCTAACTCCAGGTCGTGCGTGGGATAATTTTTCTCGTGCGGCTTTAGCTGTCGGGAAGCAAAAGATATCACCTTGTTCCGCTGCATCAGCACACACCCCAAGCCCTGACCGGACGCGTCGCTGAATATCTGGAATCCCTCCGTCCCTTCGGGAAGTGCAAGTATCGGGGCCGAGACGAGCCTCTGCTTCAACTCTTGGAATGCAGCTTCACAGTCGTCTGACCATTCGAATGCGACTCCTTTCTGGGTGAGGCGAGTTAGAGGCGATGCGATCTTCGCGAAGTCTTTCACGAAGCGTCGGTAGTATCCAGCTAAGCCAAGGAAACTTCGAATCTCGCCGACGGATGCTGGCCGTTTCCAATCGACAACGGCTTCAACTTTCTTTGGGTCGACCGAAATGCCTTCAGCAGAAATGATGTGTCCGAGGAATGCGACGCTGCTAAGCCAGAATTCACATTTGCTTCGCTTCGCATACAGTTGATTTTCTCGAAGGGTCTGAAGCACGGTCCGCAGATGCTCAGTGTGTTGCTGCCGATTCTTCGAGTAGACGAGTATATCGTCGATAAAGACTACTACGAACTTGTCGAGGAATGGGCGGAACACCCGATTCATTAAATCCATAAAAGCAGCAGGGGCGTTCGTTAGGCCGAACGGCATTACCAGGAACTCGTAATGGCCGTATCGAGTGCGGAAGGCAGACTTCGGCACATCGTCCGGCTTGATCTTGAGTTGATGGTAACCCGAACGCAGATCAATTTTAGAGAACACCGTGGCACCTTGGAGTTGATCAAACAGATCATCTATGCGGGGCAGGGGATATTTGTTCCGGACGGTGGCTTTATTCAGCTCGCGGTAGTCGATACAAAGACGCATAGAGCCGTCCTTCTTCTTGACAAACAGTACGGGCGCTCCCTACGGCGAGACGCTGGGTCGGATGAATCCCTTGTCGAGCAATTCCTGTAACTGCACCTTGAGTTCTTTAAGCTCTGCAGGGGCCATTCTGTACGGGGTCTTCGAGATCGGTCGAGTGTTGGGGAAGGTATCGATAGTGAACTCAATCTCTCGATCGGGCGGCATACCGGGCAGCTCGTCCGGGAACACGTCGGGGAATTCTGCCACAACGTCGGTCTGACCCACGTTTGCACTATCCTGTCGCATGTCTCGAACGGAAGCTAGATAGCCTTCGCACCCGGAATGCAGCATCCGTCGAACAGATATTGCAGAGATCACCATGCAGGTCGGCGACGCCTCACCACACGAGTAGCAGAATTCAGGCACTCCCGGTATGCGGAATGTGACTTTCTTTTCAGCACAGTCTATGGTTGCGTTGCACGGACCAAGCCAATCCATCCCCAGAATGATATCGTAGTCCTTTATATTTAGAACTATCGCATCGAGACTGACCTTTTGACCACCTATACAGATGATTCCGCCTCCGCAGACTAAATTCGCAGCTAGTGGCATGCCCGACGGGATGTTAACAGTAAGCTCATGACCGAGCGGTGTCAGGGGAAACTTGTGCTCGGCGGCAAAGTCCGCCGATATGAAACTATGCGTGGCACCTGAATCAAACAATACACGAGCAGGTTTATTATTGAATTACAGTATACCTGTCACGACTGTGTCAGATGCGAACGCTTCATCTCGGGTCATGGCGTAGACACGGCCCTGGGCATTAGGGCGACGGTCTTGGCCATTCTGTGGTGCGGTCGGTGGAGCCCGAGGTGCTTGGCCTCGGTTCTTCTTCGGGCAGTCGCGTACGGTATGGTCGGCTCGGCCGCACCCGAGGCACGTACCGTTCTTCAGTCGGCACTCGCTGATCAAGTGTCCCTCCTTGGCGCAGAAAGTGCAGACCACTCGATCCTTCGTCTGGTTGCCGCCTCCGTTGCCACGATTTTGACGCTTATGTGCGTTGTTGCCTCCCGCATTACTATGGCATTTGTTATTAAAGTGAACAGCGCCGGTAGTAATAGGAGGATACTCGGACTCCAGACGGATGGCGTGGTTGAGTGCCTCGCCCATGGTTTTGTATTCGGCCACCGAAACATGCGCACGGATGGTTGAACGCAGGCCCACTTCAAATCGTCGAGCTCGGCTGGCGGTGGTAGGTAGGAAGTCCCCAGCAAATTTGGCCAGTTTGTTGAATTTGGCCGCATATTGTCGTACCGTCATATTGCCCTGCTTTAACTGCATGAACTCATCTTCTTTCTCCTGTCGCACGGCTGCGGAAAGATATTCAGTCTCGAACGCCTTCTTGAATGTCGCCCATAAGATCGCCGCCGTCTCGTCTTCACGTCGAATTGCCCGCTTCTGCACAGCCCACCAATCGTGCGCGTTCATTCGAAGTAGAAGTTGAGCACACGCGACTTTCTTTGAGTCCTCGACACCCAGAAGCTCGAACTTATCTTCCAGCTCCTCCAGCCAGTCGATCGCCACCGCGGGATCTTCTGTGCCGTTGAAGAAAGTGCGGCAGCTTTCCGTAAATTTTGACACGTCGAAGTTAGAACTTCTCGGTGCTGCAGGTGAGAGCACGGGCGCCTCTGGTTCGGCTTCGTTGGATCGAACCGCAGGCTGGGTCACGGCAGGTGTCATCGTTGAGTTGTTGTTGTTGCCGACGACCGACCGTATGATCTGCTGGAGGGTATTCAGCTGCTGCTGCTGCAGCTTGAATTGAGCCTCGAACCGATTCTCAAATTGAGCCTGACGAGCCTCCGCTTGCTGACGATGGAGCTCGTTTTGACGTTGCTGCATTTCAAGCATTTGCAGCATACGTTGCATCGGGTCGCCGGAAGGTCCGGCTACAGTAGGCGTCATTCCCGTTGGGTTGACGGAATGCTCGGGTCCAGAAGCACTCGAGCCGCTGGAAGCGCTCGTCTCGTCTTCTGCCTGAGCTCCCGTAACTGCAGGGAAAAGGAAAGGCAACTCTCGTTAGTTTCAGAAAATGTCCTGGGTTCAGCGTATGGAACAACTCTTCTCATCGACACGAGGTCAACGGTTGGAGACTAGAATTCGACACTGGAGGCCAAGGACGTAAAGCCGTGCTCTGATACCATTATGTCACGCCCCGATTCCGTCGAATCGATAGTCGTCCCCCGGGCGTGATGCCGTGCGAACCTAATTTGCGATCGCACAAGGCCTAGTCATAAGGTAATCCGAGACACGAGATCTAAGAGAGTACGCAGACAAATTGATACACACAATATTAAAGGAAACTTGATCTTTATTGATAATGAACATCTTTTTACAGACTTCGATACAAGACTCTTTGCCGCGCGGGCTACAACATGACTCGATTACAAAAGAGTGTCGATGAGATAACCGTTCCATACATTGCACACATCCCTCAATATACACAAGTACTCCATTGACCTGGATGGGAGGGACGCTGAGTCATTTTCCTTGGACTGTTGAGAGCCTTCAAAAGTAGAGTCGCTGAAAGAGAGTCTTCGACGCACGGCCGAAGCTTCAAAAGTCACGAACGTCGCCGAGCTAGTTGGCGCGTCCTTCCTGCTTCGCGGGACCTGCAAAGAGCGAGGATCAGCACGATACACATGTACTGGCGAATGGCTAATTTAAATCCAAGCTCTGCATTTGATTCAAGAAATTTGTAAACATGTTAGCTAGCTAGTTCAATGATCTTTCTAACCATCCTGTTCGGTTTGCATGTTAACATGTTTTGAGGCGAGCATATGAAATTGTATAACATTGAGCAACTATCAAAATCATTCCGTGCCATGTGCGTTTGTTAAGAAGTGTGAAGGGTGTGAAGGCCACTAGCAATTTCAAGCCATCGCGGACATATAGCTGAGTTAGACGGCGACCCTTTCGCGTCGGGTAGCGAGCCCTGTGCGAAAGTTCCCGCATAACTCGCGCCGATGAAGGGCTGGCGCTTACTATACACTCGTTCCTCCCGGGCCGAATCGGTCCCTTGGCCTAGGTAACCGTTCGAGGAAACTATACCTTGTCGACAAGTTGTCCAATGACCGTTTTCCTTTGAACTTAGTTGTTTTGGTCATTTAGCCGTATCGTTGCGATAAACATTAATTGATTCATTCATTGGTTTGCATAGACCAAGTATAATTGCATAGGGAAGCATGTTTTCCACTTCCAAAATCGGCAGTTCGTTAACAAGTGTTTCATGAAGTATCGTGGCACGATTTCATTGATTCTACATTATTATGACAAGCATTTTATTTTACTTCACATATTGAGTTTTGAAGTAGAGGGACGGGGCGAAGGAGGTCAGCCACTCGCCTTAGGCTTGCTTCAAGCGAGCGACCGGTTGGCTGCGCTGTCGTCGTCTACGCGATCACCTGCAATCGCATAAGCAACTGATTAGAACACTGTGTATTTCAAGGAATTTCGATATGAATGCGAGCATCGAAAACGCGTCACGAAAACCCATCGAAAGCATTCACGAAAGCGAAAGCCAAAGCCAATTCAAGTGCGGCATGAAAACCAGAGCAACGGGAGGTCTCTCCCGACTCAGCCGCAGAGCCAATCCTCGAGGCGCAACCCGCTGAATATGGGACTTGGTTCCGAAGAAGCCATTCCATAACGTGGAATGGATCTTAATTCAACCGTTCCCGTTCGATCGACTCGGTCGATTCCGACCTATCGGTCCCGACCGCATCGATAGCGACAGTGTTCCTTTCTCGCGCACCCCGTAGACGGAGACGGGGCACGATGTAGGGACGGGGCACGATGTAGGGACGGGGCACTACACTAACGCACCGTGTTTTTAGCCTGGAGAGCCCTTGTGTGGAACGTTGTCTTCAAATTGCATTTCACATAGAATGGTTAAGGACCTTTAATTATGTAGTCACATTTACTTTTCTGTTGAGCTTTATTATCCAGTTATTGGCATGATATTATGTGTCTTGTTACGTCCCTCTGAGGACCTGGTTTTTCTCCAGGTGTGTCTTGTGATTTCTGCAGGTGTTCTAGCTAAGGCCATTCCTTCCTTTGTGATGATTGCTTTTGGACTCGTCATTTGCTTCGCTCGACCGATCACTTTCTTGTATATTTTTTCTCTATTTAAATTAGTTGGTAGTGGACTTTGTCTCCGCCCAACGATTGTATACATGACAAACTCAAAGTTGCTTTTATGTTATTATTTATCTTTGTGGATGAGATTTAGTGTCTTGGCTTTCTATATTTACAGCTTATGTATATATACGAATCGTATATTTATTCGTATGTATACAGCTGGCATGTCTACGTTCATAGTCCTACGTATTTTGGGACTGGGACGTTACAGCGGGTTGCGTCTCGAGGATAGACTCTACGGCTGAGTCGGAAGAGACCCCCCGTTGCTCTGCTTTTTATGCCGCAATTGCATATTTGGCTTTGGTTTTCTGAATGCATTTTCGTGAATGTTTTTGATGGTTTTCATGGCTTGCATTTCGAACTTCGCATTTGTATCAAATTTTCTTGAATAACACAGTGTTCTAATCGGTTGTTTGTGCGATTTCAGATGATCGTGTAGGCAACGTCTAGTGCGGCCAACCAGTTTCTCACCTCAAATAAATACTAAGGTGAGTGGCTGACCCTTCTTCCCTTGACCCTCTTCTCTAATACATTATCGATACTAGACATGTGCTATGCTAAATGTAATACAACGACATGAATGATATTCTGATGAACGGTCACACGACGTCCCACGAACAGGAACTATACAAATGCTTGTCATATAATATTATCGTGCTTGTAATTACCGTATCATATAGAACCGTGCTAAGGAAAGACGAATCGATTAAATGAATGTCGTAATAATACATAAAGATGTGCCTTGAAATAACAATTAACTTAGCACGGTCATGGACAACTTATCAACATGGGCGATTGTTTCTTCGGACGGTATCCCGAGGCCACGGGACCGTTCCGGCCTAGGAAGAAACACAGATAGCTATGCCAGATGCATGCCACGGTAGGCAGTGGCTTTCAACGGGGCTCGCTACCTGCGCCGAAGGACCTCTGTGTACCAAGCTATATGTCCAGGATGGCTTGTCGTGCCAGTGACTTTCACGAATGCACTCTATTATGTTTTATTATTATCAACATGACAGGGAAGAACATGGTAAGTTTACGCTACAACGGCGCACTCTGCCGGGAGTAAGATCTATCATCATTATACGGTTGTGCCCTAAAATATAAGTTTAAATTGAGTAGGATGGCTAGAAACTTCTCTAAACATTTGTATACATACTCACTTAACTTCTTCCACAAATGAGAGCACAGGATTTAAATTGCCACGCACCCGCACAAAGTGTAAAGTGCTGACCCTCGCTCTCAACCGGTACTCGGAACCAGGACAGCGTGACAACAGTACAAGAAAAATAACGATTCTTGACAGTTTATAAGTTGACGGTCGTCAAAAACCGTCAACAATAGGGTTTATCTTCACGATTTTAGGATTACGTCAAGAGACGACCTTTTTTTTGTTACTTTAGCTCATTTATGGCATGTATGTTGACGGTTTCGAGGGATCCGTCAAGAAAGAGCATCTTTTATATTGACGTTTTGATAATAACCGTTAACTATTGTGTATGTGGGAAAGTTGCCGCGGTTTTTTCACTTGCCATTATGGTAATTATTTCAAAGTCTTTAAGATTAATGACGGTCTTCCACAAATTTTTTTAAGGCTCATAAGAACCAAACTCTCGACTTCTCTCCCCGTTGGCTTCGAAACTCTCGACTTCTCTCTCCCCCTCTCTCTCTCATAAACCCTCATCCCTCTTTCTCCTCTCCATCTCCCTTCTCTCTTCTTCCACTTCCTCCTCCTCTCTTTCATTTAGATCATTTCTTAATTCTAAAACCCTAACCCCAAATCTGTCCCCAAACCCTAACCTAGATCCTTCAGAGTCCAGAGTTATGATAGCCATGGTAAAGTCGGAGGTCGTCGAAGTCGGAGGTCCTCCTCCTCCACGGCTTCCCCGAGCTGTGGTACTCATGTCGCCACCAGATCCTCCGTTCGTTCTTCTAGAAGTTCGATTCCTTCGACTGCTGCTTCTTAGAAGAAATAGAGGAAAAAAGGGTTTGTTTTCTATTTCTATTTCGTTCTTATTCGATTAGATCTACTCGATCCGTTGATTTTATTGGGTGAATTTAGAGATTTTATGGGTTGATCGAAAGAATGTGGGAGTTTTCGTTGATTTTCTCTGTGAATTTGAAGTATTTTTTGGTCTGATTGCGAGAATGTTGGTTTTCGGGAGGAATTTGGAGATTTGGAGAATGTTTCTTTTTAAATTAATAAGATTAAGAATGTTTCTTTTTATGTTATTTCTCAATAAATTTGGAGACTATGTCTCTTGGTTGTGAGAATGTTGGTTTCTCTGTTGTCCTGTCCATGAATTTGGAGATATTGTTGTTTGGTCGCAAGAATGCTGCTCTTTCCGTTGATTTTATATTACTCTGTGAATTCAGAGAGTTTTGTGGTTTGATCGGAAGAATGTTGGTTAAGTTTGGGATTTTTTTAGAGAATTTTTTAGGGTTTTTTTGTTAGAGTTATGTGGTTTGATCGAAAAATGTTGTAAATTTTGGATTTTTTGGGGAATTTTTTTAGTTTCTATTGTCAAATCTGTGAAATAAAAGTTGGGAATGGATCTAATTGGTGAATGATTTGGATATGACTTCTATGGATATAGGGTTGGATCTAGCATGATAGCGCGGTCATGTAATTTGAGGTTGGTAGTTGACCTACAATGCTGCAGCAAACTCTTCCAGCTCTAGAGAGTTTTTTTTGGTTGTTTAGTATACTTATGACTTTGTTTTTTTCTTTCGTTTTGCAAGCATTTAGGAATGCATGATCCAAGGTTTGTAGCTCTGCAGCTCCAGCTACCATCATACACCATGGAACTCCTTGACACGCCCAGTAATTATATTGGTAAATAGCTCAAAAAGGTAAAGATTTAATGATGATCCTTGATGTACTCCAATGTTAATAGAAAATGGTTTAGTATCTCCTCCAATGCTCCGCACGGTCGTCATAATTACATCATACATATCCTTAATGGTCTAAATATAGAAATAATATCTTTTTAATATTTACACATTTACGAACAATGTGGTAGCTTACAATACAAATCTTACCCATAAAACTCAGTTGCTCTATTATTCTGTTGTAATATCACAAAAATACCATATCCTTCTTACAACAAAAATCAGTTGAGGCTTTCTGCATCTCCTGTGTGCTCTTGGAGGTCTTATTGTCAAACTGACCAAGAAACCCAATCATGTAGAACATAATTGTAACCATCCTAGGGAACAATTTGAGTTCACAATAATTGACAATTTGGGATCACCATTAGTTAGGTGCTAATGTCTTCTCATCTTTTGGTAAAAGGTTTGTATTTCCTAATTTTTTTTTTCTTTGAAATTAGATCCAATAATTCAACTCTCTTCATTTTTTTGTTCCTAAATTAAACTATGATAGAGTCCTAAACATCCTATAACAATATTGCAATAAGGACTAGTTTTTGTTAAATTTCCATACCTCATTTGCTCACTTTTTATCTATGTTAATGTGCTATGAAATTAAGCCCTTTGTTTTTTAAAAATTCTGATTATTTTGGGATGGATTAGCTCCCCCTTCACCCTTTTTTACTTCTAAAATGCAATGCACTATCACATTCCAGATTTGTAACTAGACACATTCCATATATAAATGTCTAATTAAATACATGTAACCTCCATTTAACCTTTTTACTCCCTAAGAACACATGTTACACCTAAATGTCCAAATAAATAATTGAAACCTCTATTCATCTAAACGTTCTTTTCCTAAGTCATGTTATAAACACTTCTGAATATAATTCAATTAGAATTAATGCTAATACACAACAAAATTATGGGGTGTCATAGCTGGTGAATTTGTTTATTTTCTGCATCAGCTGGCTGTAAGGGAATGTTTAAGGGATTTGCGGGCTTTTGTAGGCACTTCATAGATGACTAGGAGAACAGTATAATTCCAATTTGGGAAAATATTAGGGTTGAATTCAGTTTTGGAAACATAAGTATCACAGCAAGAAGAAATAATTGTGTGGAAAAAGACTGCTAAAAAGAAATGCTACAGTTCTCGGTATAAATTCTGAACTTAGCATTTGAACAACAGCTTATTATAATAAGTGGATTGTCCATGATATATGTGTATTCTTTCTACAGTAAATCTGGCCCTTCATTATGTGGTAAGAGCCACGACTGAAACTCCATATTACCAGCCACTTAATCCTTGCATAAGGGGGATCAGAAGGAAACGATGGATTTCCATTGAAGATAAGACACCTTGGCCTTCTCGGGCTAATATGAACTCAACTGAACTTTATATATATGGTAACTTTTGATTGAGAAAACTACTAATGACCTTTCTCTAATCTAATTTCCAGGAGGACATTCTTATGTTTTCTGGAGATTACCCTCTGTCTTATTGATATTGATTTCTTTCATCAAGCCTACACTCCGAGGACTTGGCAGAGGATGCCTGTCACGATCCGGACCCTGAAGAGGGGCACGAGCACATGGTTATGTCCAGCCTACTCCGCAGAATCAGCGGTAGAACGCTGTATATAGGGTCTGTAAATACTACGACTAAAACAGATAAATGTACCTGTACAATATATACACTCCGAATGGAGGTGACATATCAATACAGTCTCAATCACAAATATAAAACAAAGGTAGATAGCATGGAAGAGAAATATGATAGATAAAACAGGAAATGAGTCCAAGATCCACAAGTCAGAGCAATATACAAACATCCAGAGTCTCAGAAAATATATATAATAGATACTACAAACTGAAATATACTAGCTGGCTCGTAGGCCAGGCAAACCTAACTAAACTATGCTACTCAGGGTGAGCAAAGTCTAGTGGCTCTACCAACAAGCCATGGTCTAAGTCTACTCCGTCAGACTCAACCCCATAGTAGGTCGGGCAATCAGTCTTAGAGTCATCTGTAATATATCCACGGTATCCTGTCAGAAAAATGAGCAAGTACTAACACCAACAGCAGTTCTATATGAATTGACAAATACTCTAAGAGACAGCAATAATAAAATACAAGACAAAGATATAGGCGACTTGGGAACCATTTGAAAGCTGAGTTACAACCCTTGAACCAAACAAGGACCAGAGTTGTAACCCTTCTTTCAAACAGGACTTAGTCTCAAATCATGGTACAGTATAAAGACAGGTAGAGCATGTGAGTAATGGAATCATAGCATGGTGAGAAGTACAGAAAGTAAAGCTGAACTGGAATATAAGATACGCTAATAAATGTAAAAGGTGATTTGAACTATTAGAGCGATATGTGTTCGGCTAGGGAGTCAAGAGAGAGTTATCCACTTGGCCCAGCAATCCGCGGTGTCCTCAACGGAGAGTCATGCCGTCCAACCTGGATAACTGATAATGGGGTATGTGCTACACCCTATGTGAGGTGAGGGTGGCGCTAGCAAAATATAGTTACAGGGAGGCTTTGATCACATAACCCCTAATAATTCTTCCATCCCCGAATAGTATCACAGATCCGGACATGGCACGTCATGACACGGGGTTCGAGAGCAGGGGGCCAGCCCACTCCCAAATCATTGTCTATATAAGTACAGAAACCCAGAAATATCACATACCCATATACCAAGGAAGTCCAGGAATAACATCTCATGACAGGATCCGACGTATACTAGTCCGTGAACCGTCATGTCGGGAATCATGTAAAACACTACAACTAAATCGGATATAGTAGATATCAAGACAATAAAAACTATCAGTAAATGTACTCACCTGTGGTCCTGAGATGATAAGGTGAACAGACGCTCAGAGTGATCACAGACCTAAAATAAGATACTATGAGTCAAACAGGGCTTAATACTGAAAAAGAAAACTAATTCAAGTCATGAATGCAAGACTAAGTCAAAGCTAGGTCAATCTAGGTCAAACTTAGTCATACTAGGTCATACTGGTTCATACTAGGTCATACTAGGTTATACTAGGTCACTGGGAGTCGATCCAAGTCAAACTAGGTCAAACGGGGTCAAAGGTTGACTTAAAGTTGACTTTTGGTCAAAAAGTCAACTCTGGTCAACTCTAGGTCAACCCTGGGTCAAACTAGTCTAATGTTGACCAACTGTTGACTTTCAGTCAACTGGTCAACTCTGGTTTGGTTCCGGGCAAATCTAGTCGCTTAAAGGCTAAGTTTGACTCTCGGTTGACTTTTGTTGACTTTTGGTCAAAATGGTCAACCGACGTCAAAACTAGTCTATGAGCACTATATTTGATCATTACCAACCAAGGGAATCGAATTCTAACCCTATCTTAGACTCCAAACTCAAATACCCTTTTCCTAGGTAAAACTTACATTAGCTTACCAAGGTAAATTCCGATACCTTGCCAAATACCAAGGAAACCCCGCTAATACCCAAGATACTAGCCTAGGCTCCTTAGGTTAGCTAGAGACAATCCTATCCAAGGCTTACCTACCAAGAAAAATAGGTATCCTAGGTATCTAACCTATTTAGAATACATGTGCTAGTTTATCTACCCATTTACCCATACCAATATCATGAATCCTCACATCACTCTAGCACTCACCCACACCACTCACGTAGGCTCTCCTATAGGTTTTCCTATTAGTTTACACATAGGCTAAACTATAGGTTACTAGCTACACTCATATAGCTCTCACACACACACACAAACCCACAAACACACACACACACACAAACTCATTTGTGGACTGATATGGGGTTATGGTGGGGCTGATTTGAGCTATTGTTGAGGGCCAACAAGGGGGCTGATTTGGATGAAATTGACAGCCATGTATGGACTGAAATGTGATGTTGGTGGAATGTTTTAGGACAGCCAACAAGTGGCTGATATATGAGCAAATGGACTGATTTGGGGACAGCACATATAGGCTATGTTAGGACTGAAATTAAGGGGCTGTTTTAGGACTGCTATGGGAAGGCTAAGGGCTGATTTAAGGGACTACTATAGGCTAGTTTGTAGGGCTGTACAATGCTGGTTTGGGACAGCTTATATAGGTTGATTTAGGGACAGGTTTAGGAGTGGGTTGGGACTACCTATAGCTGATTTAAGGGGCTGGGTTTGTGGACAGATATGGGGACAGGTTTGGCTGATATGGGGGGCTGCCAATGGACAGGTTTTGGGCTGTTAGGGACTGCTATACAGGGACTGGATTGGGGACTGCTACATGCTGGTATGGGGGTTATATGGACAGGTTTAAGGCTGCTATGTAGGGGTTCATTCATGGGCTAAGTCCCCTCTAATCCTGCTGCTATTGCAGCTGTTAGCACTGCTCAGAACAGTCCCCTGTGTGGGGATTGTTTCCTCCATTGCTGCTGTTAGGACAGCAGTTAGCTGGGTTCCCCCATCCCTTTCTAACACACTCACCACTCTCCACAACTCTCTATTACCCACTCTCAACCAATTACTCAAACACCTCTCCTACACACTCTTAACCAACACAAACACACACACTAACTCCCATGCTTGGCCGAACCTACAAGTGCCCCCATCCAAACACAAAATGTCACACATTCCCACCATAGTATATATACATATATATAAACCAATATATATATATATATATATATATATATATATATATATATATATATTTTTTTTTTTTTTTTTTTTTTTTTATATATATATATATATATATATATATATATATATATACATAGAGATTAATATATATCACCATATATATACACATATTGATATAGATAATATGATACATTAAGATACATTGGAAAACTCATCCTAAACACACAGTAAAATCTGGAATTAATATTAGAACACATTAAATCAACACACAAATGATTCCACAAGTGTCCAAATAGGGTTTTCCCCATTAGGACACGGTCCTACTCTTAGGACACCTCTACAAGTGTCCAAATAGACACAAAATGGACACCAATGGACACAAAACCATGGGGGTCATTCCTATAGGTCAATACCATTCTAATGCATGAGAGAAATGAGGAAAGAAAGGGATTTATACCTCTCGGTGACTCGAATCAATCCCGATACGCCACCGACACGTAGGAATCCTAAACGGACACGGACAAGCTCCGAATCCTCTCAAACTTGGGTAGCTCCTTCCTTGGCTAGAATGGAGAAGAAAGGAAGAAGATTTGGTGAAGAAATGGAAGGATTTAGTGATGGTTTGATTAGGGATTGCTCTCTAACTAATTTGGGGAAGAACAAGAGAGAGAGTGGAAGAGTGGATAATGATGGAATGAAGGAGCCTATCCACACTTGTGTGGCCGGCCAAAATGGGTAGTTTTGTCCTATTAGGAAAAGTCCAAAAGCCCCATACACTAATCTATTTGCTAATACATTGGTAAGGGGTTAAGTGGGGGTTAGTTTGGTCATTCCAAAAACCACTAATCCAAATTAATCCTAACCAAAATAATTAGCCTAGTCACTAACTAAAATAACTAACATGTAGGCCATGGCTAACTAGTGTGTGGGCCTACTAGGGTCAACACTACCCTGGGTCCCCAATACAAGTCGGAATAAGTTAAAATTCGAACCCGACTCAAACAACCCCAAAATAATACAATAAATAAATAAATAATTCCAAAATAATTTTAAAGTGGAAAATTACTAAAATACCCCTGTTCATGAAAATTGGGGGTGACAAATCTATCCACCTTAAAAAAATTTGTCCTCAAAATTAAAACAAACATACACTAAATCACAATGCGGAAACAGAAATTATACCTCAGGGCTCGAAGAGATAAGGGAAACGCTTCCGCATGTCGTCCTCTCTCTCCCAGGTAGACTCACGAGTGATGCCTCCATGCAACACGAACCAAGGGTATAACCTGGTTCCGGAGCACCTTCTCCCTACGATCCAGAATCTCCACTGGCTGCTCTGGATAGTGAAGAGTAGGCCCCACCTCGATCGCTGAATGGTCCAATACATGGCTGGGGTCCGCCACGTACCGTCTCAGCTGTGACACATGGAACACGTTGTGTACCCCCTCTAGCGTAGGTGGCAAGTCTAGCCGGTAAGCCACTGCACCGACCCTCTCAAGAATGGTGAAAGGTCCAATGTAGCGCGGACTAAGCTTCCCCCTCCGCCAAAGCGAATCGTGCCCCGTGTCGGAGAAATCTTCAGGAACACCAAAGCACCAGCCTAGGCATAAAACAAACTCAGCACACAGGACAAACAAAATCACAAACAACCACAAACAGGAACTGAAACTAACCTCGAACTCTAACGGTCTCTGGTGGCTATCGGCACAATGCCGCTGTCTATCCTGAGCCACCCGAAGTTTGTCTCTAATCAGCCTGACCTTCTCAGCTGCATCCACTACCATCTTCGGTCCAAGCAGCACCCTCTCGCCAACATCATCCCATGACAAGGGAGTACGGCATCTCCGTCCGTATAGAGCCTCGAATGGCGACATCTCTATACTGGCCTGATAGCTGTTGTTGTAAGCAAACTCTACCATGTGAAGATGATCCTCCCAAGAACCCCCGAGATCTAGCACACACGTGCAAAGCATATCCTCCAAAGTCTGGATAGTCCTCTCCGACTGTCCGTCTGTCTGGGGGTGATAAGCGGTGCTAAACTTGAGCGAGGTGCCCAAGCTAGCCCGCAAACTCCTCCAGAAGTGGGAAGTGAAATGGCTATCCTGATCTGAAACTATGCTCACAGGAACCCCATGCAACCGCACGATCTGATGAACATACAGGAACCCCATGCAATCGCACGATCTGACGAACATACAGCTCTGCCAACCTCTCTGTAGACAATCCCACCTTGAAAGGCAAAAAGTGGGCCGATTTGGTCAATCTATCGACTATGACCCAAATCGCATCTTTCCCTCCTAGAGATCGTGGAAGTCCGGACACAAAGTCCATGGTGATGTGCTCCCACTTCCACTCAGGAAAGGGTAGTGTCCGTAGCAACCCACCAGGCCTCTGCCTCTCGGCCTTTACTTGCTGATAAACCAAGCAACGAGATACAAACTGAGCCATCTCGCGCTTCATGCCGTACCACCAAACGTGCTCCCTCAGATCTCTGTACATCTTGTTGGCACCAGGATGCATAGAGTACTAAGAGCGATGTGCCTCCTGAAGAACCTCCTCCCGAAGCTTCCCACTCGGAATGCACAATCTAGCACCGTGCCGCAGCGACCCATCTTCGGCAATAGAAAAATCATCAAGCAGCCCTACCTGCACCTGCTCTCTGATGCACCTCAGGGCAACATCATCATACTGTGTTGATCTGACTCTGTCCATCAACTCAGACTGAATCTGTAAACACCACATCTGTACCTCCATGCCCAGAATAATCACCTCGATTCCCAAACTGTCCAGGTCAGCCAAAAGATGACGGTCTGCTGTCAGATACATAGCCACTGGATACCTGCTCAAGGCATCTGCAACTACGTTGGCCTTCCCTGGATAGTACTGCAAGGCGATATCAAAATCCTTTATCAGCTCAAGCCAACGTCTCTGCCGCATGTTCAGCTCCTTCTGAGTGAACATGTACTTCAAGCTCTTGTGATCAGTAAAGATCTCAACCCGCTCTCCGTACAGATAGTGCTTCTACAACTTCAGGGAAAAGATAACAGCGGCTAACTCTAGATCGTGAGTCAGATAGTTCTTCTCATGAGGACGTAACTACCTAGATGCATAGGCAATCACCTTTCGGTGCTGCTGAAGTACACAACCCAGACCCCGTCCAGAAGCGTCACTGTAAATCGAGAAACCACCGGTCCCAAACGGTAATGTCAAGATCAGAGCTGATGTCAACCTCTTCTTCAGCTCATCGAAGGCGGCCTGACACTCCTCAGTCCAGACGAACTCCACGTCCTTCCTGGTGAGTCTAGTCATCGGCTCCGTAATCCACGAGAAATCCTGGACGAACTTCCGATAGTAGTCCGCCAATCCCTGAAAACTTCAAATCTCGACAACTGTACTGGGCGTAGATCAAGACTCTACCGCAGCAATCTTTCTCTGGTCTACTGAGATCCCGTGCTCGGTCACAACATGACCCAAGAACTCAACCTGGTCCAGGAAGAACTCGCACTTCGACAACTTTTCATACAACTGCTCCTTTCTCAGGATCTCGAGCACAATCTTCAGATGCTCCTCGTGCTCCTCCGGCGTCTTGGAGTAGACTAAGATGTCGTCTATGAAGACCACCACGAACTTGTCAAGGTACTGATGGAATATCTTCTTCATCAAGTTCATGAACACAGCTAGGGCATTGGTCAACCCAAATGGCATCACAGTAAATTCGTACTGGCCGTACCGAGTCCGAAAAGCTGTCTTCGGAACGTCTTCCTTCTTCACCTTCAGCTGATGGTAGCCGGATCTCAGATCTATCTTCGAGAACACCTTGGCGCCGCTCAACTGATCGAACAAGTCGTCGATCCTCGGCAATGGGTACTTATTCTTGATAGTAAGGTTGTTGAGCGCCCTGTAATCGATACATATGCATATCGTACCATCCTTCTTCGGTACAAACAGAACTGGCGCTCCCCAAGGCGATGAACTGGATCTAATGAATCCTTTGTCCTGCGGCTCGTGGACCTGCTTCTTCAGCTCTGCCAACTCGCTGTTGTTGACTCTATAGACGTGCTGTGAGATAGGCCCAGCACCCGACACTAAGTCTATAGAGAACTCAATGTCTCTATCTGGCGGCATCCTAGGTAACTCCTCGGAAAAAAACATCCATGAAGTCAGCTATCAATGGATGCGGCAATGCCTGCCCCGCCAGTAAAGCTCCGCAGAACCCATCTCCTGGCACAGCTGCTCCTCTAGCAAACACAATCTCTGGCTCTCTCGGTGGCCTAAACAGAATCCTACCTCCTCTACAATCTATAGTAGCATGGTGCATGCTCAACCAATCCATTCCGAGTACCACATCGTACCTCGGAAGGGGCATTACGAGCAAGCACGCACCCAAAACTCGACCTCCTACAGTAACTCTCCGCCCCTTGCAGATATTGTTGACCAGGATGATGCCTCCCCCGGTCAATATCTTACAAGTCCTACCCAAGGGTTCAGCAATAATATTGTGTCTCGGAGCAAAGGAAACAGACACAAAACTGTGAGAGGCACCGAAATCAAATAAGGCAAATGCAGGGAATGAATCGAGAAGAACGTGACCTGCCACTATATCGCCTACTGGCTCTGCCTCCTCCTCTGCTGTCAGGGTAAACACTCTGCCCGCAGGGGCTCCCCTCTGGTGCTGCACAAAACGCTGCTGCTGTGTCTGAAGTGGAGGACCTCTCTGCTGAACTGCTGGTCCTCTGGTCGGCTGCGCTCTGTCCTAGACTCCTCGGACTCCCCAAAAACGGTAGTCCTTCAGCTGGTGATCGGGTGCCCCACAGTACAAGCAGATGCCCAATCTCTTGCTGCAAACCTCTCTAGTGTGCCCTGGCTTCCCGCAGAAGTTATACTGTGTAGCCGGCCTCTGACCCTGACCCTGACCCTTGTGTTGCTGGGCATGCGCCGGTGCCTGCTAAAACTGCAACTGATGCTGCTGCTGCTGGAACTGCCTCTGCTAGAAATATGGGCGCTTCACCGGCCCTGCACTCGAACTAGCTCCAAGAGCGTTACTGCCCCTCTTCGACTTGAGGCCGAAGTCCTCCTCTGCGATCTGCGCCTCCATAAGGACCTGCATGGGCCACCACAAAAACGTGTCACCTCTCCCAGAGGTGCGAGTGCGCACTGAATGTATAAGGCCCCTCCGGAACTTTCGGGCCTTGCACCCCTCATCCTGGACCAAACTAGGTGCAAAACTGCTCATGCGGAAGAACTCCGCTGCATACTAGTCTACCGACGAGTTCTCCTGCACCAGACTGGCAAACTGCCCCTCCAAAGCTGTCAAAGCTACATCTGGGTAGAACTCCTTAAAGAGTTTTCTGAAGTCCTCCCAAGACAATCCTCTCACTGATGCACGCGGATCCGTGCGATACCAAGTCGGCGCTATGTCGAAAAACTGGCTCGCTGCAGAAGTCACCCACAGACCTCTCGGGACCTCTGCCAACTCCAGACTCCGCTGGACATCCTCTAGCCAGTCATCCGTGTATAGGATACCCTCGGTACCCTTGAACTCCTGCGGGTTCATCTTCCTGAAGTCGAGGTGTGTACCGGGCCTCCCCTGACCCTACTGCTGTACTGGTGCTCCCTGAACTGTAGCCGGTGCACCTCTTTCCACTACTGCCGTAGCTAGCTGATGCGAGTTCTCCATGGTCTATCGCAGCACCTCTGCCTGACGGTGCTGTGCCTCTGCCTGTGCTCTCTGTGTCTGCAGCATCTGCTGCAGGAGGGCCGTCATCCCCTGAGTATCTGTCGGTAACTAAGGCGGTGGTGGAAGAATGCTAGGGATAACCATGGACGGTCCCACTGCTGGAGGTGGAAGACCTCCTGGAACCGTCACTGCTGCTGCTCTCGCAGGAGGGGTAAGAACTGATGTGGCAGCTCCCTCAAGTGCAGCTCCCGTAGCCGGAGGTGGAAGTCCTGCCGGATCAGGCCTCTCCGGTACAGCGCTAGAACCCGCTGCCTGAGAGCGAGTGATCGTCATCCTGAGGATAGAGTGAAACAAGGAATCAATATGGCACATGATAGGAATATCAAAGAAGGACAATTAAATTTAATGCAAAAGAATTTGTCATGGTAATCAAAAGATCAAAAATTTTCTAACATGTGATTGAGTAACTCCTATCATATCCTAGATCCTATGTCCTAATTGCAGGCTCGTAATTAGTACTCTAAGTCGAGCACCATTACGAGATCGCACTAATTGTGACACAGACCTGCATGGGCTACCACAAAAATGTGTCACGACCCGCTCCCTGAAGAGGGGCACGAGCACGTGGTTACGTCCAGCCTACGCCGCAGAATCGGCGGTAGAACGCTGTATATAGGGTCTGTAAATACTACGACTAAAACAGATAAATGTACCTGTACAGTATATACACTCCGAATGAAGGTGACATATCAATACAGTCTCAATCACAAATATAAAACTAAGGTAGATAGCATGGAAGAGAAATATGATAGATAAAACAGAAAATGAGTCTAAGATCCATAAGTCAGAGCTATATACAAACATCCAGAGTCTCAGAAAATATATATAATAGATACTACAAACTGAAATGTACTAGCTGGCTCGCAGGCCAGGCAAACCTAACTAAACTATGCTACTCAGGGTGAGCAAAGTCTAGTGGCTCTACCAACAAGCCACGGTCTAAGTCTACTCCGTCAGACTCAACCCCATAGTAGGTCGGGCAATCAATCTCAGAGTCATCTGTAATATATCAACGGTATCCTGTCAGAAAAATGAGCAAGTACAAACACCAACAGCAGTTCCATATGAATTGACAAATACTATAAGAGACAACAATAATAAAATACAAGACAAAGATATAGGCGACTTGGGAACCATTTGAAAGTCGAGTTACAACCCTTGAACCAAACAAGGACCAGAGTTGTAACCCTTCTTTCAAACAGGGCTTAGTCTCAACTCATGGTACAGTATAAAGACAGATGGAGCATGTGAGTAATGGAATCATAACATGGTGAGAAGTACAGAAAGTAAAGCTGAACTGGAATATAAGATACGCTAATAAATGTAAAAGGTGATTTGAACTATTAGAGCGATATGTGATCGGCTAGGGAGTCAAGAGAGAGTTATCCACTTGGCCCGGCAATCCGCGGTGTCCTCAACGGAGAGTCATGCCGTCCAACCTGGATAACTGGTAATGGGGTATCTGCTACACCCTATGTGAGGTGAGGGTGGCGCTAGCAAAATATAGTTACAGGGAGGCTTTGATCACATAACCCCTAATAATTCTTCCATTCCCGAATAGTATCACGGATCCGGACATGGCACGTCATGACACGGGGTTCGAGAGCAGGGGACTAGCCCACTCCTAAATCAATGTCTATATAAGTACAGAAACACAAAAATATCACATACCCATATACCAAGGAAGTCCAGGAATAACATCTTATGACAGGATCCGACGTATACTAGTCCGTGAACCGTCGTGTCGGGAATCATGTAAAATACTACAACTAAATCGGATATAGTAGATATCAAGACAATAAAAACTATCAGTAAATGTACTCGCCTGTGATCCTGAGCTGATAAGGTGAACAGACGCTCAGAGTGATCACAGACCTAAAATAAGATACTATGAGTCAAACAGGGCTTAATACTGAAAAAGGAAACTAATTCAAGTCATGAATGCAAGTCTAAGTCAAAACTAGGTCAATCTAGATCAGGCTGAGTCCTACTAGGTCATACTGGTTCATACTAGGTCATATTAGGTTATACTAGGTCACTGGAAGTCGATCCAAGTCAAAGTAGGTCAAACAGGGTCAAAGGTTGACTTATAGTTGACTTTTGGTCAAAAAGTCAACTCTGGTCAACTCTGGTCAACTCTAGGTCAACCCTAGGTCAACCCTAGGTCAACTAGTCTAATGTTGACCAACTGTTGACTTTCGGTCAACTAGTCAACTCTGGTTTGGTTCCGGTCAAATCTAGTCGCTTAAAGGCTAAGTTTGACTCTCGGTTGACTTTTGTTGACTTTTGGTCAAAATGGTCAACCTGTTAGCCCAATGATTATATCATGTTTTTGAATATGGCTAATCAATTAAGTTTAACATAGTGACATCACTAATATTCATGTAATCACTATCATGTTGCTACTTAAACATAGCATTGTCTTAAACTTGGCATTGTCCTAATGTTCTATATCAATATTGCTATGCTTGTATCAAATTGTTTTATTTGTCTAACATGTACTTGTAGACATGCTGTAAGCATGATCAAGCTTTGTCAAACCAGGACATGCAACAGAAAATTATTGATGGGCCAAAGACGACGTTATACAAGAAGATTTCTCTGAACCGCCTAACGACCTATCCGGGGCCTCGCATCGGGGGTTCCGCTGCCCGGTCAGCGGACAGGGGTCGAGGGGGCAGCGCCCCCCGTCAGGTGTTCGGGGGCGAAGCCCCCGAAAGGTTCGCCCCCGAAAGGTATTCAGATTTCCAGATCTGTTTATCTTTGGACGACCACCGTCAGTGAAAAAGACGTCTTCTAGTTTGCTCAAATATTTGAAGAAAGGCGTCATCAAAGGGCTCTTGGTTTTCCTATTTCATCAATGTATTTTTCATATTTATTGAGTCTAGGAATACGATGTACACTGCATCGTACTGGCAAATAGGCTACCCAAGAAACGTTTTCAAAATACCCTTTCATTTTGAAAACAAGCCCACTTACAAAAGCCCAAACCACTTCCTAACTGTTTGACTTTTCAAAAAGCCCAAAACTAATTTGCAAAAATCCTGACAGAACTCCAACAGAACTCAAGGAGAATTCGGCCAGAGTTCGGCCCGAATTCGGCCAGAGTTCGGCCAGAGTTCGGTTAGTGAACGTTGCTTTTTGAACTTGGTCTCCCTGCAGTTACGGATCCCACTGAGATTTTCTCATAGAGTTCTGCCCGAATTCTGTCAGAATTCTGCCTTTGGAAAAACTATAAATAGAGAAAGATTTCGATCATTTTAACACACTCATTCACTTTCATATCTCTTCTCTATAAGCCTACTACTTCTTCCAAAGTATTCTGAGCTTTTATTTTCAAATCCCAAGCCAGTTACAATCCTCTAGTCGATTTGCCAGTGCAGTACGGTCTAGAAGTTTCAGAGTGGTTGTAATCAGAGGCTTGATTGAAGTTACACACTTCACAATTGAAGTTGATCGAGTACTTCGGATCAAAGCTCGCGTTGTAGAAGTTGCAAGAACTTCGGATGAAAACTTGTGGTAATTTTCCATAGTGGATTCAACTGGAAGCTAGAGTTCTTCCGACTGGACTAGTCCTCAACAGAGGGAAACCAGTATACATCCTTGTGTTTGCGTTTGCTCTCTACTCTCTACTTTTTATTTACTTATCTGTGATATATTATCTGTGATCTTGTTACTAACATTTTTAAATAGTTAATTTTCGCTGCCTACTCTATTCACCCCCCCTCTAGAGTATTACGCTTTACAACTCGTTCCTACAATCGGTCCTACAATTGGTATCAGAGCCAGTGCTATAACTAGAGAGCGGGTGCTTGGTATATATATATTGCTGCTCATACCAATTGCTCCTACAATTGGTACCAGAGCAAGTGCTCCTTATAGATATATCAGAGCAGGTGCTCCTTCTAGAGATATTATTGCAGGTGCTCCTTATAGAGATATTATTGCTTATACCAATTGCTCCTTCAATTGGTATCCTAGCAAGGACTTTATTATTTGGTTTAACATCCTTGGAGCAGATCCTCATTATCAAAGCGGGTTATACAGGTAAAGCAAGGTAATATTGTTATTATATAACTGCTGTTACATAGATCACTGTATCACATATAGCAAGTATGTACTTCACAACTGAAGAGCAATCCTCAAATAGACTCCCACTATTTGATGAAATAAACTATAGCTGTTGGAAGACACGGATGAGCTTCTACTTGAAGTCTCTAGATTTTGACTTATGGTCAATTGTTGTCACCGGCTACAAAAAGCCTACTATCACTTCTATTCTTACATCCTCTATAATCAATAAGCCTTATTATAGTTACACGGATGAAGAGAAGAAGTTAGCTAGCCTTGATGCAAAAGCTATGCATATGTTTTATTGTGCTGTAGACACAAATGTATTCAATCTTATTTCTACTTGCACAACATCTCATAAAATTTGGAAAGTTATTGAAGCTACTTATGAGTGCAGGTATGAAAGTAAAGCTAGCAACTCCAGAGAGAAGGATAGTCTTCATAATGATGCAAATATGTACATGACGAAATTGGGATTTAAGGTACAGCATAATTCCTTATACGAAGAAGAGCTTGTATGTGACAATTACAAGAAGATAGACCACATCCAAGAAGATTGTACTACTACAAGAAAGGAGAGTCACTACGAACAATCAAATGAAGGAAGATCATCGGGCATATGGTGTGAAAGCGAAGCAAGCGATTCTGAAGAAGAAGAAGAAGAAGAAGAAGAAGAAGAAGAAGAAGAAGAAAAACCTCATCAAGCTGCAAATTTATGCACAATGGCATTATCTAACGAGGTACAAAGTAATTCTTTTTCTGAAGAGAGTGAATTTTCTTATGATAATTTATCGGATGCTTTCAGTGATCTGTTAGAAGAACACAAGAAAGTATTAGATAAATATAAGCAAGCTAGAAAGGATATTCTATCCTATAAGCGTGAGATTAAAAAGCTTACTTGCTTATTGAATGATGCTAGAGATACTTCTACTGAGATATCCACACTTGAGTTTAGATTGCATGAGGCGCTTGAATGCATTGAGAAAAGCATTCAAGAAAATGCTAAACTTAAGGAGGAACTAGAATCAGAAAAGAAGAAGTATTCTATTGCTTCATGTAGAATTGATGCTCTCTCTGCTAAGTATGATGAGATCTGTGCTAACTCTAAAAAGTTAGAGATTAGACTGGGAAAGCAGGTAGTACAACCTACGACTCAGTCTAACACAAGACACTTAGCATATCACAAAGTCACACACGTCAGATCTTTTACAAAGGAAGCAAGCAAAGCTAAAGCTTCACACAACCATGCTTTCTATTACAAATATCCACGCACATCATATCACACCACTGCACGTTCTCATACTATTGCACATAGTACTAATGTTAATTCTTTCTGTCATTATTGTGGTATGAATGGACATGTTTCTAATCATTGTCAGATTAAAGCTAGTTGATATGAACTTGTGTAAATGGGTTCCCAAAGCTAACAAATGTGGATCCAAGTATTGGATACCAAAGTCTTCACCTAATATTGCAGGTGAAGCTTCTCATATCAAATAGAACCATGGAACATGTTGGTGATTGCAAAGCTACAAAGGTCATCTTCCATGCAATTGCACCAACAGAAGTGTGGTCACTAGAACCACTTCGGTAACATGCTTACTAAATAGTTTCTAATATCTAGCATGTTCTTTTTGATGTCTTGCTATTAGCTTTCATTGATATCTTTTAATTATTTATTGTTTTAAATCAATGTGAGACATAATCCTAGCATGACTGTTTAGCTTAAATGATTAGTTCACACTATATAGTGTTTATTTTTATTAGTGTGACACATTTTCTATGTATGCTCTTTATTTTGGTTTTATCCTTGAAGCATACATACCACTCTAGTCTATATGAGATTTTGTTTTGGTGAATATGCTTTTGTCTCTTCGCCTTTAATATTTTTTAATGGTCACTTCTTACCGATTTGTCTTTAACATATCATATTTACTTTTGATCATTATTTTGTGAGTATGTATGTTTAGCACAAGTCTCCTATTTACTTGAAAAATATATACATATATTTTTATGTTAACCTTGTGCTTGCATAATATACTTTACTATTGATTCTCATATTTTATTTTGATTAATTTCTTATGAATCAATTACATCTTTGTCTGATAAAGTCTATTTAAGCATGTTTTTGATCTTGTAATATTTTTTTATGCTTATTAAGGATACATACATAATTTATTTTTATTTATATATTGCTCATGTTTCTTATATTTTTATAAATATCTTTATGGGGATATATGAGTTAAGTTCAAGTTCTATAATATATTATTTTGAAAAGTAGTTTCAAACTTGTGCTTATCTCATACTTCAGCTATTGATTTCTTTGAACAAATTTATGTTTTTATCTTTATCAGCTTCCTCAAAGCCTCTTTTAGTGATGTTTTTATTTTCTTGGCTTTTTGGTTGACATTTTGGATACATGATATTTTTAAATATCTTGATCTTGATAAACCATTCCTTTTGTATTTACTTTTAGGAATTCTGGATTTTGATGTTGTTCGATGATACTGCATATATTCCTTTGAATCTAAGTTCTTAAGAGTAGAAATCATTTTGGGAACAAGCCGAAAGGGTCCTTCTGTCATACAGGTGTAAATAGCCTGAAGCGACACGGTGTACTAGTCTTCGGACTACCGCTAGCTGGGAACCGGCCCCTACAGCTAACCCGAAGTGATCAATACTTTATAGACTTAAGATTTATTAAGGTGTACTTGCAACTATTATCTAGTTCTGGATCCAAGGTGCTGTCAAATCTCCTAGGTTCCAGAATACATCAACGTATCTAGGTCTTACATTTTGATTTACTAATGTTTTTATATTTTATTGTTACCCAATGATTTTGTAGCATATATGAATAAATGTAATTGATACATCTTATGCTATATGCTACATTGTTCTAAGATTTTTTTTTTAAGTCCATAGAATATAATTGATTTTATATTGCACTAATTCTTCTTAAATCTTCGGTTATTAAAGAAAAGATTTATTTTGAGTACAAGCCTACAAAAGGTCTGTCTGTCACCACGACTACGGTCGAAGCGAAACGGTACTTAAGAGTTCCCCGGTGAACCTCCGTTAGCTGGGACAGTACCTCTATAGCTAACCCAAGATTGATCGACGCTTTTTAAACTAAAGATTTGTTGAGATCTAATTGTAATTGTTATCTGATGGATTTTGGAATTTAGATTTGATGGATATTATTTAATGATTTATATTTTCACCAAAGGTAGCATATGTTGATCTATCTTGTCAATTGTGAGATTCTATAGCATAGATCAATTTATGTCATCTTTTGACTTATACGATTATTCATCTTGCTAATTTGAAATATCTTTTGTTTTTAAATGTTCATTTAATGGATATTTCTTCTTTTGTCTAAAGATGATTGTTTTTCGTATTCGTGACTACTCATTGAATATTATGGTCTTGTGATTTCATCTTTAGCTTGCGTAATATTCATGACTTTTGAGCTTTATATTATTATCTTCTTATTCAAGTTACTTACTGTCTACAACAGTAACTCTTTGCAGGGGAGAAGTCAAGCATATTGAATGTCTCTCTCTCAAAGCGTTTCTTTTCTTTAAACCTTACGATTGTCAGGTGGACACCGTGCTAAGGCTTTAAAAGGGAAGAAATGAACTTTGATAAAAAGACCTAATTAATTTTCTACTTCTGGAAATATGTCTCTGAATTTTATTTTAAAATTTTGTCTATATTTTTTTTTTTGGATATAGCCATGTAAAGGTGGAACAGTTAATTGTTTCAAGTCAATTATCCCCTTGACATGCCATATATCTAGAATACACTTTTCTTTGGACATATATCTAGTTATGTTTATTTGTTCAAATTTATGGATTCTATTATGGAAATTGTTTTCGTGATTCGAATCGCCAGCTTTCAGTCTAAGGACTAAATGGACGCATTCGAACATTTATTAAGACAATTTTTCGTAATAAATTCTACATTTTTGAAAAGTCTTTTTGATTTCTTTTTGATTTATTGAATCTGTCCGGTACTCAAATATCATTATTAAAGACAGTTTTTCAAAATATTTTAATGTCTTAAAATATTTCTTATATATATATATATATATTGGAGATATATTTTATTTGTTCATCTTTAAGCATTCATTTATTGGATATTTATTTTTCTTGCCTAAAGATGATATTTGTTTTAAGTTTGGGATTTTATATGCATTTGATCAAAGGGAAGAAAGATGCATATCTTGGATATTCCTTAGATCTTATGATTATTTATTTTATCTATTTCATGCATATAAACTATTTTTGAACTATATACGCATATTTTAAGGGGGAGCAAATTAATTGTTTCAATTCTTTTATGCCCTTAATATGTGGTATACCTAATTCATCATGGACATATATTATTTTACTTGAAATATCTTGTTGAGTTGTTCATAATTTTTTGGATTTGTATTAGATGAGAGAATATATGATTATTATTATTATTTTTTTTTATTCTCTCATTCGAGTTTCTAAAAATTATCCTGCCAAAATTAATTATATTTTTTGATAATCCTTTTGAGTTTAAACTGATTTGGCATTTCTTATTGAGGTTTTATCTCAAAGTTCATGATTATCTATATTTAGACTGATCATACTTTGCGGGGGAGCATTCAAGTCGACTGAATTTCTCCTTCTCAAGTATTTTGTCTTCATTACCTTAATATTTATCTGATGGATATATATATCTTGCTAAGGTAATTGAATTCAATTGCATGAACTTTGGTATAGATTTTGCATAGATTCTAGTATACTTATTTTGATCTCTTTTCGATGATTATACTCTTTATGGAATTGATTCACTAATTTGTATGGGCAAATTATGAATCATATTTTTTTTGTGATCATTGTTAAAAGTCCCATTATATTTTTTTATATATACTAGATCTGCGAATTTCTATTCCTCATGATTTATTTATGACCAATGATTGATTCCTACTACATTGATAGATTTTTTTTGGTCAAATGACATTCAAAACATATTTCATTTTTAGATTTTTAGTTGGTAAACTATGTGTTGATTGATATTTTTTTTAAGTTCAACCAACTATGTTGTGTTTTGACAAGTTTTTATCCTT
Source organism: Iris pallida (assembly GCA_029216955.1). NCBI lineage: Eukaryota > Viridiplantae > Streptophyta > Magnoliopsida > Asparagales > Iridaceae > Iris > Iris pallida. The sequence continues at coordinate 29,405,862 of JANAVB010019800.1, read as the reverse complement.
TAGTTATGAACTTTTCTACACTTGTCGTTACACTGTTCTCCTAAGCCTTGATCATGATTATTTTTGTTTTCCTCCTTTACTTATGCTTGAGTTCATTTTAGCTTTAATTACGGGGGAGCTTATTTTTGATCATGTCAAAGGGGGAGTTATAAGTTTAAGTCTGCATACAATCTTCCAGTATTATGTGTTTATTAGTGATACATGCATCTATTGTATATATATTAAACTTAAAGGATTTGCCATAATCAAAAAGGGGGAGATTGTTAGCTCAATGATTATATCATGTTTTTGAATATGGCTAATCAATTAAGTTTAACATAATGACATCACTAATATTCATGTAATCACTATCATGTTGCTACTTAAACATAGCATTGTCTTAAACTTAGCATTGTCCTAATGTTCTATATCAATATTGCTATGCTTGTATCAAATTGTTTTATTTGTCTAACATGTACTTGTAGACATGCTGTAAGCATGATCAAGCTTTGTCAAACCAGGACATATGCAACAGAAAATTATTGATGGGCCAAAGACGGCGTTATACAAGAAGATTTCTCTGAACCGCCTAACGACCTATCCGGGGCCTCGCATCGGGGGTTCCGCTGCCCGGTCAGCGGACAGGGGTCGAGGGGGTAGCGCCCCCCGTCAGGTGTTCGGGGGCGAAGCCCCCGAAAGGTATTCAGATTTCCAGATCTGTTTATCTTTGGACGACCACCGTCAGTGAAAAAGGCGTCTTCAAGTCTGCTCAAATATTTGAAGAAAGGGGTCATCAAAGGGCTCTTGGTTTTCCTATTTCATCAATGTATTTTTTATATTTATTGAGTCTAGGAATACGATGTACACTGCATCGTACTGGCAAATAGGCTACCCAAGAAACATTTTCAAAATACCCTTTCATTTTGAAAACAAGCCCACTTACAAAAGTCCAAACTACTTCCTAACTGTTTGACTTTTCAAAAAGTCCAAAACTAATTTGCAAAAACCCTGACAGAACTCCAACAGAACTCAAGGAGAATTCGGCCAGAGTTCGGCCCGAATTCGGCCAGAGTTCGGCCAGAGTTCGGTTAGTGAACGTTGCTTTTTGAACTTGGTCTCCCTGCAGTTACGGATCCCACCGAGATTTTCTCATAGAGTTCTGCCCGAATTCTGTCCGAATTCTGTCAGAATTCTGCCTTTGGAAAAACTATAAATAGAGAAAGATTTCGATCATTTTAACACACTCATTCACTTTCATATCTCTTCTCTATAAGCCTACTACTTCTTCCAAAGTATTCTGAGCTTTTATTTTCAAATTCCAAGCCAGTTACAATCCTCTAGTCGATTTGCCAGTGCGGTACGGTCTAGAAGTTTCAGAGTGGTTGTAATCAGAGGCTTGATTGAAGTTACACACTTCACAATTGAAGTTGGTCGAGTACTTCGGATCAAAGCTCGCGTTGTAGAAGTTGCAAGAACTTCGGATGAAAACTTGTGGTGATTTTTCATAGTGGATTCAACTGGAAGCTAGAGTTCTTCCGACTGGACTAGTCCTCAACAGAGGGAAACCAGTATACATCCTTGTGTTTGCGTTTCTCTCTACTCTCTACTTTTTATTTACTTATCTGTGATCTTGTTACTAACATTTTTAAATAGTTAATTTCTGCTGCCTACTCTATTCACCCCCCCTCTAGAGTATTACGCTTTACAACTCGTTCCTACAATCGGTCATACACAACCGACGTCAAAACTAGTCTATGAGCACTATATTTGATCATTACCAACCAAGAGAATCGAATTCTAACCCTATCTTAGACTCCAAACTCAAATACCCTATTCCTGGGTAAAACTTACATTACCTTACCAAGGTAAATCCCGATACCTTGCCCAATACCAAGGAAACTCCGCTAATACCCAAGATACTAGCTTAGGCTCCTTAGGGTAACTAGATACCATCCTATCTAAGGCTTACCTACCAAGGAAAATAGGTATCCTAGGTATCTAACCTATTTAGAATACATGTGCTAGTTTATCTACCCATTTACCCCTACCAATATCATGAATCCTCACATCACTCTAGCGCTCACCCACACCACTCACATAGGCTCTCCTATAGGTTTTCCTATTAGTTTACACATAGGCTAAACTATAGGTTACTAGCTACACTCATATAGCTCTCTCACACACACACAAACCCACAAACACACACACACACACACACACAAACTCATTTGTGGACTGATATGGGGTTATGGTGGGGCTGATTTGAGCTATTGTTGAGGGCCAACAAGGGGCTGATTTGGGATGAAATTGACAGCCATGTATGGACTGAAATGTGATGTTGGTGGACTGTTTTAGGACAGCCAACAAGTGGCTGATATGTGAGCAAATGGACTGATTTGGGGACAGCACATATAGGCTATGTTAGGACTGAAATTAAGGGGCTGTTTTAGGACTGCTATGGGAAGGCTAAGGGCTGATTTAAGGGACTACTATAGGCTAGTTTGTAGGGCTGTACAATGCTGGTTTGGGACAGCTTATATAGGTTGATTTAGGGACAGGTTTAGGAGTGGGTTGGGACTACCTATAGCTGATTTAAGGGGCTGGGTTTGTGGACAGATATGGGGACAGGTTTGGCTGAAATGGGGGGCTGCCAATGGACAGGTTTTGGGCTGTTAGGTACTGCTATACAGGGACTGGATTGGGGACTGCTACATGCTGGTATGGAGGTTATAAGGAAAGGTTTAAGGCTGCTATGTAGGGGTTCATACATGGGCTAAGTCCCATCTAATCCTGCTGCTATTGCAGCTGTTAGCACAGCTCAGAACAGTCCCCTGTGTGGGGACTGTTTCCTCCATTGCTGCTGTTAGGACAGCAGTTAGCTGGGTTCCCCCATCCCTTTCTAACACACTCACCACTCTCCACAACTCTCTATTACCCACTCTCAACCAATTACTCAAACACCTCTCCTACACACTCTTAACCAACACAAACACACACACTAACTCCCATGCTTGGCCGAACCTACAAGTGCCCCCATCCAAACACAAAATGTCACACATTCCCACCATAGTATATATATACATATATATAAACCAATATATATATATATTTTTTTTTTGGAAAAAGGGTAAATTTTATTCCATCATCTCAATAAGGTTACAACATAAAGATACAATCCCAACTCAGGGGGACATTACTAGTACATCCGACTCAATGTTATGGAGTATGCCCACCAATGGGGTGGATAATCCCTCATAAATGCGCCGGTTCCTCTCCCGCCAGACATGCCAAACTGACGCAGCAAGTCTCAATCTAGCACGCCTAGCCCAGCTCTGCTCCATGCCCCTGCAATCACCAATCCACTTAAGGATTCCTCTGAAATCCCGCTCCCTGCCAACCCCTCCTAAGTGTCTCCGGCACTGCTCTGCCCATATGTCCCACGCCATATGGCACTGGAAGAACAGGTGCCCAATAGACTCAGGCTCTGTCTCACACAAAACACACTTAGGGTCAGGGACAGAAACCCCGAACCGAAGCAATCTGTCCCGAGTGAGCAACCGGCCCAACACCAGTTTGTATGCAGACAGTTGCATCTTCCTGGCGAGCCCCTTCCCCCAGACAAAGTCATACTCCTCAATATCATCGAAGTGGGGGCGGACAAGGTCGTAGCAGCTGCTAAATCGGAACTCCCCAGCACCCTCCGAGCGGCCGGGAGGGGCCCACATCCATACATCAGACAGTGCCGTAGGAGTGATCTGCACCTGTCTGATCTCCTCAACTACCGTAGCAGTGAACCGGTACTCCTCAGGCCTCCATACCCCTCCACGGATGATGTGCCGACACGTCAGTCCTCTGTATGCCACGCCGTCCCTCTGGGGGCCCAGAATCTCCAGGAGAGACTGACCTGAGATCCACGGATCAAGCCAAAGATCCGTCTCCCTTCCCTCCCTCATCCTCCTCCGCAAAGCCGTCCGAAGTACAGGACGGGTCCTCAGGATATGCTTGAAAGACACAGAGAAGTTGTTGTCAATTTCACATACCCAAAAGTTTCTGCCCCGAAGATACCGACTAGTCATCCAGGCCGACCATAGAGAATCACCCTGAAGGAATCTCCATGCCAGCTTGATCCCCGCCGCCTCCCTGACAGAAACAAGAGAACGCAGACCCACACCTCCCTCTTTCCTAGGCCGACAGAGCTGCTCCCAGGAGATGGCATGTATCCCCCCAATATATATATATATATATATATATATATATATATATATATATATATGTATATTTTTATATATATAAATATATATATATATATATAAATATATATATATATATATATATATATATATATATATATGTCCCATCTAATCCTGCTGCTATTGCAGCTGTTAGCACAGCTCAGAACAGTCCCCTGTGTGGGGACTGTTTCCTCCATTGCTGCTGTTAGGACAGCAGTTAGCTGGGTTCCCCCATCCCTTTCTAACACACTCACCACTCTCCACAACTCTCTATTACCCACTCTCAACCAATTACTCAAACACCTCTCCTACACACTCTTAACCAACACAAACACACACACTAACTCCCATGCTTGGCCGAACCTACAAGTGCCCCCATCCAAACACAAAATGTCACACATTCCCACCATAGTATATATATACATATATATAAACCAATATATATATATATATATATATATATATATATATATATATATATATATATATATGTATATTTTTATATATATAAATATATATATATACATATATATATTTTTATATATATAAAAATATACATATATATATATATATATATATATATATATATATATATATATATATATTTTCAGAAGAAAATTTATTGAAAAGGAAAGAGGCTCCAAAGGAGCAGTACAGTGACTCCCAGAGAATAACACACAAAACAGCTCTGGAAGCTAAACAGGAAACTAAAAATAGAAACATGTGGGATTCTGAATTTTCGAAAATTCGAAAATTCGAAAAACTAAGCAGAACGGGTGTACACGAAGCCCGAAGCAGACTGTGCGCTGCACGATGGCACGCTAAACGAAGCGGTTGGTGTGGACACTCTGTCCTAATTTTTTTTTTGGAATAGGACAAAATTCAAATTTTGAAACAAAATTTGAATTTCGAAAGGGGCTGGCCCCCAGCGCGCGTGACCCGAGGGCGGTCGCACGCGAGGCCCGAGGACGGGAGGCCCACGTGGGCTTGGTCCCACGGCTCGAGGACAGAGCGGGGGTCTCGAGCAGCCGGGTGCGAGACCCGAGGGCGGCCGCTCTCCATCCCGAGGGGGGCTCCCATCCCGAGCCGGTGGGGCGAGCCGCCCGAGGCAGGGGACTCCGACGGAGGCGACTGGAAGGGGGACGCCAGACGGTGCTCCCGCAGCAGGGCCAGAACGGAGCGGAGGCACTGGGGGGACGGAAGACGGGGGAGGGGAGGCGCCGGAGGGGACCGGATGAGGCGGCGGGGGACGATCAGCTGCGGGAGGGGCTGCCGAGCTCGAAGCTGATCCAAGCTTGGCGACGCCGGCCGACGAAGGGGGCCAAGAGGGGGCGACTCCAGAGGGGGTCGACGCCGCAGAGGGGAGGTAGCTCCGCCGAGGGGGAGACCGAGAGACCGAGAGCTGGGGGGGTGGGGACGCCTGGAGGAGAGGACACACGAGCGGCGTTCGCTGAAGCTGCGACTGCCGGAGGGGCTGATAGGGGCGGAGCCCGGGGGAAAAGAAGGGAGGGAAGGGGAGGGGGCTCCCGCCGCCGGCATGCAGGGCAGAAGGCGGCTGTTACCAGCCGGACGGGATAGGGCCCCCTGACCGGAGTCAGAGGGAGCGCCGGAGGGGGGAGGGAAGGCTGGGAGGGAGGGTAGAGGGGGGGGGGGACACCAACGACGGGGACGGCGAGGACGCCGGTGTCGGGGTGGAAAGCTTAGAGGGGAGGGCCGCCGTAGGTCACTGGGGGGCTCGGCCGAGGGGGCGAGGGAAGAAGAGGCCGAGCTCGGCCACCGCAGTCCGGAGTCAGCTGATGCCGAGGGAGTAGGAGCCGAGGCCACCCTAGCCCAGGAGGGCGGATCGACTCCCGGAGGGGGGAGGGACGAAGACGGCGAGGGAAAGGCGGGGGCATCGGGATGGGGAAGGCTGGGCTTCGGGGAGGCCTCCGACGGCGGAGGAAGGGGGCCCGGGACGCAGGAAGGAGAGGAGTGGAGGGGTGCCGCAGCGGGGATGACGGCGGCCGGGGCGCTCACGGTGAGGGACGCCGGGGGCTGATGGGACCACCTCAGGGTGAGGAAGGTCGAGGGGGTGTGCACTGCCGAGAGGGGGGACGGCTCTGCGAGGAGGGCGGCCGCCGAGGAGGGGGGAGGAGCGGACGACGACTGAGGGAGGGCAGGGGCACCGGAGGTGGGCGGGGCCTGACCAGGCCGGAGGGGGAGAGGCGGAGAAGGGCCTGGCTGCGAGAGCGGGCGGGAGCCCTCAACCGCGGGGTAGGGCGGCGCCACGAGGGCGACGGCGGACGTAGGGCTCCGCGGAGGTGCAGCAGGCCTCTACCCGGCGACAGCGGCTGGGGTGGAGCCGCGGCGTCGCCTGCGACGTGGACGCCGGGGGCGTCGGGGCCGACGCCGCAGAGGGAGGGGGCGGCGGCACTGAGGGCAGCAAGGATGCTGCCGGGGCGATGACGGACGGGGGAGCAAGCCGTCGGGGGACTGCGTGGGCTGCCAGGGGGCGGTCCACCCGTCGGAGAACGGCGCGAGCTGCCAGGGGGCGGCCCACCACGGCGGCGGCCACCATGGGGCCGGCCACCTAGGGGGTCCCCACCCACCGAGCGCTCCCCAGGGTGGAGAGCTGCACGCCATCTATATCTAATTTATATATATATATATATATACATAGAGATTAATATATATCACCATATATATACACATATTGATATAGATAATATGATACATTAAGATACATAGGAAAACTCATCCTAAACACATAGTAAAATATGGACTTAATATTAGAACACATTAAATCAACACACAAATGATTCCACAAGTGTCCAAATAGGATTTTCCCCATTAGGACACGGTCCTACTCATAGGACACCTCTACAAGTGTCCAAATAGACACGAAATGGACACCAATGGGCACAAAACCATGGGGGTCATTCCTATAGGTCAATACCATTCTAATGCATGAGAGAAATGATGAAAGAAAGGGATTTATACCTCTCGGTGACTCGAATCGATCCCGATACGCCACCGACACGTAGGAATCCCAAACGGACACAGAAAGCTCCGAATCCTCTCAAAATTGGGTAGCTCCTTCCTTGGCTAGAATGGAGAAGGAAGGAAGCAGATTTGGTGAAGAAATGGAAGGATTTGGTGATGGTTTGATTAAGGATTGCTCTCTAACTAATTTGGGGAAGAACAAGAGAGAGAGTGGAAGAGTGGATAATGATGGAATGAAGGAGCCTATCCACACTTGTGTGGCCGGCCAAAATGGATGGTTTTGTCCTATTAGGAAAAGTCCAAAAGCCCCATACACTAATCTATTTGCTAATACATTGGTAAGGGGTTAAGTGGGGGTTAGTTTAGTCATTCCAAAAACCACTAATCCAAATTAATCCTAACCAAAACAATTAGCCTAGTCACTAACTAAAATAACTAACATGTGGGCTATGGCTAACTAGTGTGTGGGCCCACTCGGGTCAACACTACCCCGGGTCTCCGATACAAGTCAGAATGAGTTAAAATTCGAACCCGACTCAAACAACCCCAAAATAATACAATAAATAAATAAATAATTCCAAAATAATTTTAAAGTGGAAAATTACCAAAATACCCCTGTTCATGAAAACTGGGGGTGACAATGCCTTCAAGTGGAACTCGACAGTTCGTAACTATTGGTCTCTTCTTTCGCCTTTGATATTTTCTGATCACCCAAAGAGGCCTGGTGATGAGGATCCCTCTCCACCATATAATATGCTCAGGAATGTGCTCGACATGAATGCTCATTTTGGTGGATTCAATGCTGCGTTATTAGACGCAGGAAAATCTGTGTGGGTCATGAACGTGGTTCCCACAATTGGGCCAAACTATCTTCCTCTCATCCTTGATAGGGGATTGGTTGATGTTCAACATGATTGGTGAGTACAAACTTTTGAATGTTCAGCTCCACAAAACTTCCTTATATTATATTCAATTCCATAGAAAAGTGTGCTGTTGGAGGGTCAAGTTGGGTTGGTTGCTGTAAGTGATGCTTATATATAACTAAAATGTATGGGCTTAATACGCACCCACCTCTGCCAGCAAGTAGTTCATTGTCCTTCAATCAGTATACAGACGTCGTTCCTGCCATACTCACAAGCAGATATTTAAAAGACTATGGTCAGCCTAACCACTCATAATATTTTCAACTCCTGTGCTTCATTTGTCAGAAGCTTGCCCCTGCTACTAGTGATTCATTTCCTGCAAAACCTATCACCAGTAGTTGATTCTCACTGATTCCTCTTGCTCTTCTGGGTAATCTATCTAATATATGTTTCATCCTTCTGTCAATCAGTCCTCCTTTCTTCCTAGCTGCAGGGTAAACGCTTTCTAAAGATGGGCACTCAATTGGATTTGAGGGATTCATAGGAAAAAGAAACTTTCCCTTGGCTTGGGTACTTTAGATAGCTATTCCGGGAAGTATGCTAGGCCCCTCGCCCTATAACACTTCTCAGCTTTCAGAAATTCCTACTTATGATTCATGTGTAAGTTGAATGATGAGCTTGTTCTTTATCGTAATAGAGGTAATGAGATATACCGCATTACCCTGGAGGATTAAGCATGATGCAACATTAGAAAATGTGTTCGTATCCCTTCCAATTAAAGTTTATCACATTATTGTTTTGCTGGTTAGCCCCCCGACAGCTTCTCAGTTGCCAGTGCACAATTTCTAGTCCTATCTGCTGTTTTATATGGTAAAGCTTTTGTTTTCAAGTTGCAGCAAGCTGTTCTCATTTTCAAGTTGCAGCAAATGTTTGAATGTTTATCTGTTGAGTAACCCACTATATCAAATGATAGAAGACACTGTTCAATTTAACTTATCTACCTATCTTAAGTTAAGCCTGGACACTACCATATGTTTTTCCTTATTATATCTACAAAGGTGCCAATTGTGCTTTTTAATTTTGACTTAATTTGCTCAGTTCTGTTGTTGGTAAATATTTTTTCTTGATGTCTGAAACTTCTGTAATCAACTGTTCATTTGTAGTGAATCCCAGTTAGATAGTATTTCCTTGTTATATATGTGGTATTTTCTTCCAAGGATGTGACATTTCCCTAGATTTGTAGCTTTACGACCATATGTTTCTCTCATAGTGCATTTAAGATTCAGTTCTTAAACCAATAGTTTGTTATTTTGTTTACTTGTGTTGAGTATGCTCTTCTAGTGAATATGTAATGCCTTCATCCAATATGAATAAATTTTAATTTGATCAGGTGTGAAGCATTTCCAACATTTCTAAGAACTTATGATATGGTGCATGTTGATGGACTGCTATCACTAATGACTCATCACCAGCACAGGTGTTCCACTCTAGATATATTTGCGGACGTAGATCGCATTCTACGACCAGAGGTATGCTAATACTTCTTATAAAGTCATGACCTCAATTTTCTGTCTCACTATTACTTCCCAGCTTTATGTTTCACATCCCATTACATTCAATTCAAATCCTTACACAAAATAACTTTTCTTCTATTACTATTATGAAGTTGAACAATAACCTTGGTACTGGAGACCTTGATGTATAATTCTTAGTGGACCAAGAATGAAAAGATCTGTTAATTCGAGATTTAGATAATATAATTGATTTGACGGTGATTGTTCAGAAGATTCAGAACATAAATACACATAAACGGAGAGAACAACAACAACTTAGTACATTTTTAAAAACTGAGCTGATACGTTTAGAATATCCTATATAGAATTCTCCAAGAATTATCAAAAGGACAAACAGTTTCTGATTAGCTCTCATTTGACTATATATTTCTCCCAGAAAATTTTATTAATTATAGATGCAACAAGGTTGGACCTGAAAATTGAGCTCAGAATAGTGAATATATGAAATTAAAACATGTTTACTTGCTTCATTTTTGCCAACTCAATCTTATGCTACCATTTTTAGAATTATATGATCTACTAAGGTTTTCGTTTAGAAATACATCGTACACCTCCATGAACCTTTCATGTTCCTCGGTTTAGCTTTTAATAAGCTTGATGGTCCATAAGCAAGTGAATCTCAATCTCATGATGCAAGTTTGAAATCGACCTCAAGACCTCTAATATAACCAATTTTATTACACCTGAATTGCTTGATAGGACACATCATTTAAATATTTTTTGCACTTATAATAGATGACAACTTGAATGGAAGGATGAATGAGCATCTTGGATAAAGATCAAGCATTATGTGTTAGAAATGTCTAGGTATCTTGAATAAACATTAAGATCTAATTTTTCCACCAACATTCTTAACCAATTTAAGTTGGACATGAGATCTATGCTAGGAAGCAATTGACAGAACGGAAAAAAATTTAGAGGGTGATATATTTATGAGAAATTAGCCATAGTGAGAGAATTTTACGAAAATTTTTAGATTTAGGAGAAATTAGTTGTAAGGAGAAAATTTTACTAAAATTCCCTATATAGAGAGAAGTCAACTAATCATCAGCAACTTTAGAACTTATAGTTATGATATCATAGAACTAGATTAGGTATTAATTAATATAAACTGGGATTAGAAATTTCAGGATGCCAAATTGCTGCAATTGAGGATTAGACTTTTGTACCTATGTGTAGGAACAAGCAAGTCCTCTTAATAACAACATAAGCTTTTGAGCAGAAGTGGTAATCTTGCATCATAGTGGCCACCATATTTCAACTTTAGAGGTCGTGAGTTCAAAGTTCAAGCCTCATCATATAACAATTTATAATTTCCTATTTATTTCACATGTGAGGATGACATGAAGTTGGTATTAAGGTGGTGACAGCTACAATTTTAACCACAATCCAACTGCTTAGGCTTTTAAGTCAATGTGGTGTAGTAGAACCTACCCTGTTGCTTCAGTTTTATCCATTACTAAAGAAAACTATGCTGGAATTCTATATAATTTGGATTGTGGGACATATATCCTCAAAAGCTTGAATATAAGAAGGTACGATACTGTATGAACTGTCCAAATTTGCCTTCTCTGCTATTATTAAGGTTTCAATTTTCTGCAATAATTTTGTGATTGGAATCTTGTAACTTCAGTGACATTCAACATATGATTTTAGGGTTAAGTTTTATTTTCTATTGATACGGGTAATATTGTTTTTAACAGTTTCTTATTTTGATCAATTCACAGGTAAAATCATTGTTGTTCACTGATTATTCTATATAAATCATTGTTGATCAATTCTTTAATAGTGAGTTGAATATATATATATATATATATATATATATATATATATATATATATATATATATATATATATAAGAACATGTAGGAAAGTATATTGATAATTTGTCTTTTTTTCCTCTCAGGAACTTGCTGAAAAATGAAGGTGCATGCATGCTGTGAATATGGGAATGCTGTGGATATGAGAGGGATGTGCTCCGATCTGGTTTGTTATTTTTTTGGTTTCATTTTGTATAGTTGGATTATGTTTTGTGGTGACAAGTGATGAATGCTTTTGGTTTAGATATTTAAGTGGTATGGAAACAAAAGATGTGGGATATGTGTACTTTGTGGTTAATTGGATTATGTTGTGGTTGGACAAGTGAAGAATACATGTGGTGGGATATGTATTGAAAGTTTTTTTTTGTATGAACAATACAGTTTGTTAATATGAAATTTGAGTTTTATAGTAATTTGATGTGTGTAGCTTCTGGATTGATATTATGTGTTTGATTAATATTATATATAATTTTTGATGGAATTTTGGCAAGCTTCTCTTGATGGTACTTTGGATAGCTTCTCTTGACGGTTGTCAAACGTCAATTTTAATTCAAATCAGGCTGCATAATAGCCTGTGAATAAATGCTTTTCTTGACGGCTAATAACCGTCATCTAGGCCAGAGTCAAGAAAAGTATTTGCCTATATTGACGGTTTCTAAAAACTGCTATCTTGACGGCTAAAAACAGTCAAGAAAAGTACTTCATATGACAGCAAAAAACCGTCAAGAAAAGCCCTTCCAGCGACCGTCAAGAAAGGGAGGCCCTTTTCTTGACTCCGGCCTACTTGACGGATCCGCAACCGTCAAGATACTCATTTCTTGACGAGGAATCACCGTCAAGAAAAGCCCTTATTCTTGTAGTGTAAGGAACTGAAGGCGACGCTCCTTTCTTTTGAAGCCTTGATAGCGTGAAGGCTAACTCTGCAATATTTTGAAGACTCATTTCAACGGCATCATGCAGCGCAAACTCTCACCGATCCCAGGTCTTAGAGGTTCATTTTGTTGCTATGTAAAAAGGGATGTAAATGTATGGAATGACTATCTTATCGATGTCGGTTGTAAGCCCGAAAGGCCTCTTTTGTAATCGAGTCTGTAATCTAACTTATTATCAATGAAAATACAAGTTTCCTTCTCTAGATAATGTGTGTTCAATTTTTCTACGTACTCTTACAAATGCTGTTGTTTCGGATAACCTTGTGAACCGCCTTGTGTAAGCGCAACTTAGGCTTGTACGGCATCACGTACCGGTGGACGATTATCGATTTTATAAAATCGGGGCATGACAACCACATGGGGTGTCTATTTAGGCACTCGATCCAAAAAGAAGCTTCCAGCACCCGGGGGTGCACCTTCGGCCTCTTTGAGAGTAGATGAAGCTGGGGGTAGCAGTCCCCTTAATATATGCGACAACCCGGTGTACCAAGAGCACATACAGGGGGTAGAGATTGTCACGTCCCACTTCCGTAGGAGCGATCATCCTCGCTAAGGCGTGATGCCGTACGAGCCTAGATTGTGCTTGTGCAAGGCGGGTTCCATAACGGTCGATTCTGCGGCTGCGACGGGGTCGTCGCACAGAAGTCCCATGCAGAAACATTGAATAATAGCAGCGAAAATTTGAATCAAAACACAAGTTATTCAAAGAAGCTCTTTATTGATATTGAAACAACGATTACATTGGGGGCGCAAGGCCAAGATTACAATCACTCAAGCTCAATCTTCTCATATTTTACAAGTTCACTCAGCTCTCTCTCATCTCTCAATTACAAGTCTTGATCCAGCGGAAGCTTCGGAAGGCGATGTCCATATATTATGTCCTGTATAAGTCTTTACTCCATGCGTCCGCACGCTTCGAATCGCCAAGGAACTCCGTACCTCGACGCATCCAAGCGAGCTCCACGCCACGAGCTTCTACCTGTGCCTGCACATGTAAACTATATGGGTGTCAGTACTCAACTGTACTGGTGGAATGAGCTCCTCGCCCACCCATACAAAACCAACACGTTTACTTTACTTTGTGCAGCATAATCCTTTCTTATCAATTATCTTTCTAGTCTCGCCTTAGGATCAGTTTTATGACCGACGCCTTGTCTATTTTGTGTCTTTAGACCATCCCGTGCTTGCAACAACAATGTCGACTCATACCTTGCCTCAAGACCCTTCTCGTGCCAACAACGTTAACCTATCGAGTCGTGTTTGCCTTACGGCTTAAAATCAGAGACGCAACTACGCGATGAAGCTTCATTTTTTTCGTGTGACCGTGCTACAAACCCTTGCTGAGGCCGTGCCTCGCAATTCAATGAGACTTAACCATATCGCCGCCTTGCGGCCCTTGCCGCCTAGCGGCCCTTGCTACTTTGACCACCAACTGACCCAATCAAGACTTGTGAATGTTAGTGTCACTCAACCAACTTTGCCTTGCGGCGGTTTCCCGACTTAAACTCAAACAACTCAACCAACTTAAGCAACTTATATGCCGACAACTCAAGACTTGACGCCACATCTCGTGCCGAAGTACGACGCCTATGTTGAAATCCAATCTTAGGCCCAAACTTTGTGTTCTAACTGTACACACCTTCAACTCAACTCAATCCAAAGGCATACATGCGGATAGCTGCTATTTGCCGATATCTATATGAACTTGGCCACTAGCATCACAAGCTATACCTTGACGTATAGTTTTGTTAATCGGGATCCTTTTGACTCAAGTAGCTAGCCCCGTCGCAAGTCCCCGCTTAACCTGTGCTAAAACCTTACGCACGACTATACCCTGTTCCCTCCTAGGCCGAGTCGGCCCCATGGCCCAGGGTTACCGCTCGAGGGTTCATCGCCCTTGTCGACAAGTTGTCAAATGACCATGCAAGACTCGACACAAACTGACATCTCACACAGTCATTCCTCTACCAGAACCAAGACTTCTATCCTTGAGACCCCTCAATGACCCACGGTCGCGAGCATTTCCTTCCTTGTTATCCTATTATTTGGTTCAACTCATGAATGCCTATTTGATAGTCCTTTCTCAAAACTCACTTTGAATCAATTGTGATCCTTGCCTTAAACACTAAGCCCGTGCATCGTGCCTTAAGCCAATCGTGCACTGCGTGACACTCCTGCCAAGTTGACGGGCCTTGAGATCGTGGGACTGCTTAACTTGACAAGCCACGAAGGTGCGGGACAGTGCTTGTAATGTCTTAGGTCGACCGGCATAACTTTGCCTAACTTAACTTCGCAATAACTTAACGAGCAAAGGTTGCGTCAAGCTTTGCCTTAACGGATCGTGCCGTGCACGCATCCAACTTGAATGACCAAGTCACTCGGGTGCCTAGACTTAGGTCACAAGCCGCTCAACGCAACTTAACTTTGGGCAAGTCAAGGCTATGCCAAGCCTTGGACGACAGGACCGTGTATGCTTTATGAAGCATTCATGCGGGCGACGCCTATGACTTTGGATAACTCTTTGCTTTTGCACCGAAGACCAACATTCCTTCTCCCAAGCCACGGAACGAAGGACCGAGTGTCATTTTCAAAGCATGCCGTGCCCCAACTCTAAGCCGACCGTTGGACCTTTTTCCATGTTCTAACTCATTTCGACCCGTCGAGATTATTCCCTTTAGCTATGTGGATTCATCTCTTTTATTATTAAGCCTACTTATGCAAGTTGAAAACATGCGTATTATTATGAGAAGGCAAAGATGAGGCAAGTTCACCGAAACTACCCCACCTGAGCGAGAGGTCGCCTTGATCGAGCGATGTCTTCATGCAGCCGTTGCAAGGCTAAGGCCGAACGCCGTCGGCATTTCGATTCCTCCGATTGACTGAGCGGGACGGGGCACTACATCATACACCACTCAGAAAAAGTTTCGTACTCGAAACTAACTGAGTACTTACTCATTGACTTTATCACTTGACATTCAACGACTCTCGCGCACATCTCTCCTAGGCATTTCTCAAATCCGATCCACGCTCGTGCTACTCTCAATCCTTTCTTCAAGACTCACGATCTTAAAATCCTCGACACTTCCCCGTTCCTCAAGTCTCACTTGATTCAACGTATCACTTAGTATGGTTCGTGCACATATCTTAGGCGTCCCCAAATACATGCATTTCAACCAAGCCTCCTGATAGCGAATCCCGCCAGCACCACTCGAGTCGGATCGTGCACGCATTCAAGCGTCCTTGATATACATGCATGTCAACCGAGCCTCATGTGTGGTGCCTTCACCATTCCTATCGCTCCGTACCGGAACGTCCGCCTAACCGCTAAGCTATGTCTTTCCGTCAGTATTGGAATCATAGTTCCCAAACAACGATATCAACACTGACCCCATCCTAAGGTCAAACCAAGTTGATAATACGGGTTTTCTATCCAAGCTCGCATCACTCCGATTTCTAAACATCGAGCATCGATTTCCTACGCACATCCCAATATTTTGTCGCACGGGGTCGGAGTCATTCAGCAAAGCCATCCTACGATAATTCACGTTCAACCAATTCCATGACATATCCATATTGTCCGTTCAATAAACCCTCTTGTATAGTCTATCCCCTCAAGCACGATTTATATAGTTCGCCTATCAATCCTTCTCAATTCAAGCACGCTACGACACAATTCATTGCTAAACCCAAATTTCATATTTCATATTCCCTAAGTCATTCAACCCAATTCACGTATTCGATCAAGAGATCATCTGACTTAACAATACGTTGCGACCCGATCTCACACGAGTTAGATTATCCACGGTGGGCACGAATCACCATGCACGCTCCCGCGAGATAGTCATTCTCATCGGGACGTAACTCTTGTTTTGTGTCTAGACTAATTCATTCTTGATGCACGGATTGGACCTACTCAATCCTCAAGTTTATTTCATTCATCAATCGTAAGTCATACAAATCCTCGAGTTTGCCTTCGCATCAAACCAACAAGTCGGGACAATCAAAGTTGTCGCGTCCTGATTTTTCGAGTTCGATCATTTTCGCGACATGAATCACCATGTCCGCGCTCACGCGGAACGATCGCCCCAAATCCGACGCGACGCATGTGCGAGACTAGAGTTACGCTCGCGCAAGACAAGATTACCGACGTTGTGGTTATCCGCATAACCATCAAGACACGATCATTTTCATCCAACATTCATTTCAATCCAAATCCTACGTATAACACCCAACCGAATAATAACACTTGCACGATCGTCATTCGTCGAGTCAGAGTACCCCCGAGTTATCGCATATCGATCTTTGATACGCCTCAATACCATCGATGATATGCGTAACCTGACGATCTTCCTTTGCAACAAGTTCCGAGTCGTGCGAATGATGTTATCGTCCGACTGGATAATCTCCTCGACATTCAATTCAAATTCGATCATTATCCCTCGAATCATTCACAACATCAGTTCGTTCAAATCCGAAATCACGTCGTCCGTCTATCTTGAGTCATCGACCAACATATTTCCTCAATTCGCATCATCCCTTTGATAACTCAATTCATCGAACGACATCTTTTCCAATCCATAAAGTCATTTGCGTAACTTCAAAATCAAACCTTTCATGCACGTTAACTTCTTGTCGTGCTAACGTTTTGTTTACGATCCGTATCAATTTCCTCGATCAAGTCATCCATTCGCACACCTTAACTTTTTTTCGATTCGATTTCATCTACTCGATCATTTTTGCGTTTTATACTTCGCACAATCCTCAATCCCGTGCACGTTCCGTGCGCGTCAATTCTAGGTTGTTCGAATCCACTCATCAAACTTCAAGACTAAAACTTATTCATCGGTACTCAATCTATGGCTTTGCATACACGCGATGCTTGCTGATAGACTCATCGATACCCCGAATCCTCAATCGATCGATCGACATTCCTGAGACTATCGCATACACCACTCAGGAATGAAGTCATTCAACAAATCCTCAAAACTATCATTCGAATCAAAATCGACTTCTTCGAATTCCGTTCGAACCATTCCTCTACTTCCAAGCACGCTCATCTATATCGCACCGACGTTATCGTCGCTCGATAGCACCCCTATCGACAGTCATCCCACATTTACTCTATCGAGTTGAACTCATTCTAGCTCGAACATTTCGATTCCCGTACTCGACTTTTCTAAGGTCGACGCAACTTTGGTGCATATGCCCAGCCCGACTTAGCCAACCGTGCTTACGCAAACCATCTTTTTGTTTTGTCGAAAACTGTTCACCTACATTTTGCAAAATAGATAGACTTATTGTATGGACATCCCATGGGACATTTGAGAGAGAGCGCACCAACGATATCAATATGCGGAAGCAACATTCAGAGTTCGCGGAACAGCAGAGTTAAAGAATTCAATCGGTAGTCCAAGGACGTAAAGCCGTGCTCTGATACCATTATGTCACGCCCCGCTCCCGTAGGAGCGATCGTCCTCGCTAAGGCGTGATGCCGCACGAGCCTAGATTGCGCTCGTGCAAGGCGGGTTCCATAACGGCCGATTCAGCGGCTGCGACGGGGTCGTCGCACAGAAGTCCCACGCAGAGACAGTGAATAATAGCAGCAGAAATTTGAATCAAAACACAAGTTATTCAAAGAAGCTCTTTATTGATATTGAAACAACGATTACATTGGGGGCACAAGGCCAAGATTACAATCACTCAAGCTCACTCTTCTCATATTTTACAAGTTCACTCAGCTCTCTCTCATCTCTCAATTACAAGTCTTGATCCAGCGAAAGCTTCGGAAGGCAATATCCATACATTATGTCCTGTATAAGTCTTTACTCCATGCGGCCGCACGCTTCGAATTGCCGAGGAACTCCGTGCCTCGATGCATCCAAGCGAGCTCCGCGCCACGAGCTTCTACCTGTGCCTGCATATATAAACTATGTGGGTGTCAGTACTCAACTGTACTGGTGTAATGAGCTCCTCGTCCACCCATACAAAATCAACACGTTTACTTTACTTTGTGCAGCATAATCCCTTCTTATCAATTGTCTTTCTAGTCTCGCCTTAGGATCAGTTTTATGACCGACGCCTTGCCTATTTTGTGTCTTTAGACCATCCCGTGCTTGCAACAACAATGTCGACTCACACCTTGCCTCAAGACCTTTCTCGTGCCAACAACGTTAACCTATCGAGTCGTGTTTGCCTTACGGCTTAAAGTCAGAGACGCAACTACGCGATGAAGCTCCATTTTTTTCGTGTAACCGTGCTACAAACCCTTGCTGAGGCCGTGCCTCGCAATTCAATGAGACTTAACCATATCGCCGTCTTGCGGCCCTTGCCGCCTAGCGGCCCTTGCTACTTTGACCACCAACTGACCCAATCAAGACTTGTGAATGTTAGTGTCACTCAACCAACTTTGCCTTGCGGCGGTGTCTCGACTTAAACTCAAACAACTCAACCAACTTATATGCCGACAACTCAAGACTTGACGCCACATCTCGTGCCGAAGCATGACGCCTATGTTGAAACCCAATCTTAGGCCCAAACTTTGTGTTCTAACTGTACACACCTTCAACTCAACTCAATCCAAAGGCATACATGCGGATAGCCGCTATTTGCCGACATCTATATGAACTTGGCCACTAGCATCACAAGCTATACCTTGACGTATAGTTTTGTTAATCGGGATCCTTTCGATGCAAGTAGCTAGTCCCGTCGTAAGTCCCCGCTTAACCTGTGCCAAAACCTTACGCACGACTATACCCTGTTCCCTCCTAGGCCGAGTCGGCCCTATGGCCCAGGGTTACCGCTCGAGGGTTCATCGCCCTTGTCGACAAGTTGTCAAATGACCATGCAAGACTCGACACAAACTGACGTCTCACACAGTCATTCCTCTACCAGAACCAAGACTTCTATCCTTGAGACCCCTCGACGACCCACGGTCGCGAGCATTTCCTTCCTTGCTACCCTATCATTTGGTTCAACTCATGAATGCCTATTTGATAGTCCTTTCTCAAAACTCACTTTGAATCAATTGTGATCCTTGCCTTAAAGGCTAAGCCCGTGCATCGTGCCTTAAGCCAATCGTGCTCTGCATGACACTCCTGCCCAAGTCGACGGGCCTTGAGAGCGTAGGACTGCTTAACTTGACAAGCCGTGAAGGTGCGGGACAGTGCTTGTAATGTCTTAGGTCGACCGGCATAACTTTGCCTAACTTAACTTCGCAACAACTTAACGAGCAAAGGCTGCGTTAAGCTTTGCCTTAACGGATCGTACCGTGCACGCATCCAACTTGAACGACCAAGTCACTCGGGTGCCTAGACTTAGGTCACAAGCCGCTCAACGCAACTTAACTTTGGGCAAGTCAAGGCTATGCCAAGCCTTGGACGACAGGACCGTGCATGCTTTATGAAGCATTCATGCGGGCGACGCCTATGACTTAGGTTAACTCTTTGCTTTTGCACCGAAGACCAACATTCCTTCTCCCAAGCCACGGAACGAAGGACCGAGTGTCATTTTCAATGCATGCCGTGCCCCAACTCTAAGCCGACCGTTGGACCTTTTTCCATGTTCTAACTCATTTTGACCCGTCGGGATTATTTCCTTTAGCTATGTGGATTTATCTCTTTTATTATTAAGCCTACTTGTGCAAGTTGAAAACATGCATATTATTATGTGAAGGCAAAGATGAGGCAAGTTCACCAAAACTACCCCACCTGAGCGAGCGGTCGCCTTGACCGAGCGATGTCTTCATGCAGCCGTTGCAAGGCTAAGGCCGAACGCCGTCGGCATTGCGATTCCTCCGATTGACTGCACGGGACGGGGCACTACAGAGATCCCCCAGAACTGTGCAACAAACTTAGACTTCTATAAGGGCCACCACCCTCACCAAGATGATACGGCTTCCTGCACAGGGGATAGCAACCCTTCTGAGTCAGAGGAGGATGACATTCCGACATTTTCTGACGATTTTTCTGTACAACGGTACGACGCAGAGAACACCACTGCTACAATCCATTTCACCTCTACCCACGTAAGGACAGTCTTTATGGCTGACGATGATCAAGAAGCGCCTTCTGACCGACAACGTCTAGAAGTACTGGAAGCCATGCTCATGTCCTTGGTCAAGTCCGTGGACGAAATCAAAGCCGCCTTGCCAACTCAACTAGTAAGTATGCCCGGACAAACAAGCTTGGGACCCACGGTCAACGCGGACTCCAATACGACTGCCCCTCCTTTGGGTGATGATCCCTTAGCAGCATCCGTTCCTTCAGCTGCAGCTGAAGCCAAGGCAGCAAGGGGGGAAGTCCAGGAGCTTCGAGCAATGTTCAATGCCCGAGACTCCTCTCGAGATCTCAGAATACGGTAGCCATATCCCGCTGCATGGAGAGATGTGCCTTTTCTACTACGGTACAAGCCGTTCCACATCGATTCTTATGATGGAAAGACCTCTGGTAGTCGGTACATGACTTACTTTGAAGTCACAACTGACCACTTTCTCCATAGTGACGCCTACCTTAAGCGATTATTCATTGGAGCATTGGAGGAGATCGTGTTCGACTGGTACCGCAACCTTCCCGACAACTGCATCCATTCTTTTGACGGCTTCAAGCACATGTTTCTGGAAAGATTCCATGAAGTAGGGCATGATTTAACGATGTCATCTCTCATGGATGTCGTTCAGGGAGATAGGAAGTTGATAAGGAACTATATCGAGCGGTTCCGCCAAACTACAATGAGATTGTCCCAAGGAAATCCTGAGAGCTCCTTGATTGAAATCTGCCAGAAGAAATTGCTCCCCGCAATTAGCCTCTGGATGGGTGACGATCAGTTCAGGGATTGGACGACCTTCATCATAAGTGCTACTAATACAGAGGCAAAATTGAAGAAGGCTCGCCAGTTGGGATTACACATCCCAGATGGAGAGGATAAGAGCAAACGTCCTAGTTCCACCTCCAGTAACAGCAACAGTGGCGCCACCTCCAACAAGGACAATAAGGGCAAACAGGCCATGGTCGCTGACGCGACCTAGAAGCCCGAACAAAAACAGGGGGAAGGTCAGTGGTCCAAGGTGGATTACTCATTTGTAGATAGTCATGTCAAGCCTATCTTCGATATGCTCTTGCAAGGGGGTAGGATCTAGCTCCCTCCACCAAGGCGCGAGCCCCGAGCGACAAAAATAGAGGATCTAAAATATTGTCACTTCCAACGCTATGTCCATCACTCTGCTCATGATTGCTTCCAATTAAAGCGGTACATTCACAGTCTTATCGACTCCAAAGCTCTGTCGATAGACTTTGAAGAGGTTACCATGGCGGCGAACATGGTATTGATTCAGTTCGGCGACTTCCCTCCAACAAGCACTCCAGACGGAGTAATACCTGTCTCTCGGGCAACGATGGAGGTTATTAATCTTCCACCCGTCCGGAGCCAGACATCTGGATTGGTACCTCTCACCACATCACGAGGAGAGATCATGTGGGTACATCTAGACTTAGTGCCCGAAGTTACACAGGAGGTGTCATCCCCTACCAGCAAAAAAAAGAGCAGGAAGTCTAGATCCTGCCATATAATTTCAGCCGAAGCTGAAGAAGCTGCAGCCATTGTTACTCGATCTGGAGCACAAGTCCAGCCCGTACAGGATAATTCAGTCGAAGATCCTCAGCCGACAACGTCGTCTCCCTATGATATTCCAAGCCCATTTAAGCCTCCACTGGCGGATAAGTCCAAGCCAATGGAAACCCGCTTCAACAGGCCACTCCGTAACGATGTACGTCAGGGACTGGAGAAACCTTACAACTTTGACATATTAGCACAATTGGCTAATACGCCAGAAAAGTTGTCGTTATACGAGCTCCTAAGGCTCTCCAAGGATCTTCGTGTCGCATTAAGCGAAGCACTCCAAAATGCTGACGCCTACTTACCTTAGGTCAAACCTCCAGGGGAAGACCCGCCAGCAGATCTACAGGGCAGTGATACCACAGATGCAATGCCCAACATCATATTTACTCCACAACACATGTTGATCAAGTCCAATTTGCATGATCGGCCCTTGTACTACACTGGATACATAGGCGACATGAAGGTAGATCGGATGCATATCGACCCCGGCTCGTCAATCAGCATCATCCCGAAAAGCTTGCTCCAACTTTTTGGCATCCTATGGACCGGCTAGCGGCGAGCAATACTGCCATTAGCGGTTTTAACTCGGGGAGGAGCTATCCCGTAGGAAAGATCTGATTGAAATGTCTTATTGGCAATCTGAAGATGGAGGTTACCTGCTACGTCATAGATACAGACACGTCCTACAACATCCTCCTGGGACGTCCGTGGATACATGACTATATAATCGTGCCATCCACCCTTCAACAGTATTTCAAGTATATCAGTAAGCACGGTGTTGTGAAAACTGAATTTGCCAACATTGATCCCTTCAAAGGGGTTGATTCTTATTGTTCTTCGGAGGCTTGTCTGTATGACGAATCCAGGAAACATATAGCTGATGAACTGGAGGCCATCACAGGGCCAGAAAAACCCTTAAGAATTTGTCTCCAGGCCCGTAAACCAGGCAAGGCCGCACCCCTCGCCGCAACCTTGCATAAAGATGTGCTCGGTTCTCCTGCCTCACCTACGCAGTTGGAACCAATGGTCATCTGGCTCCCCAGATCCAACCAGGAGCGAAAACCTATCATAGGGCCGATGGTGATCCGACTGTCGAAATCCAATCAAAGGAAACAAGAAGATACGAGGCCCACTGTAACGCCGATGGTGATCCGATTGCCAAAATCTACTCAAAGGCAACCGGAAGACATAAGGTCCCCTGCCGAGCCAATGATCATCTATTTTTCCAAGACGAACCGGCAACCAAGTGCCGATCCAACACTCTCAGGCAAGTCAATACCTCAAGCTGAATCCTTGGTGGTCAAGTTGCCCAAAATGGTATCCCGACCTCTAAGCCCGCAGGGGGTAGCCGAAGAGGACGTAGAACTCACCAAATACTTGGTTACACAGGTGGATAGCCCCTCTCCTGATGATGTAATCTCTGTGGACAAAATTCCTTATTTCATCAATAAGAGGCTGTCGTTAGACTATTCTGAGTATGATAAGCCTAATCTAATGTATGCTACACG
Organism: Iris pallida; assembly: GCA_029216955.1. Taxonomy (NCBI): domain Eukaryota; kingdom Viridiplantae; phylum Streptophyta; class Magnoliopsida; order Asparagales; family Iridaceae; genus Iris; species Iris pallida. The sequence continues at coordinate 29,382,360 of JANAVB010019800.1, read as the reverse complement.
GGACTGTCTAGACGTTAGCCTATACACACGGGTGACAATAGTCCATACCCCAAATCAACTTGCTCGCATTAAAGGCGCTCACTTCCTTGTCCCCGACAGAAGAGGATGGGATCACACGATCATCTTTGGCCGAAAAGAAGGTTCTCAATCTTTTATGCCACAATAGTCCGAACTTGGGCCCGACGCTGGAAGGTTATCGCTCTACCTGTATAGTCCTCAAGTGTCACGACCCGCTCCCGAATAATCAGACACGAGTGGGACACGCCCAGCCTACATCGTTGGACACGATGAAGTAAGCCGTACCAATCTAGGAAATCTAACAAGATAATCAAGATAAGTATGAAATCACAGCATCTATAAACGTATCCCAGAATCATAGTAAGTACATGTCTCAAAATTATTACATTCCAGCAATGAAAGTAAGTCTACTAGTCTCGAAATACAAAGAAAATATAAAGTGCTAAGGTAAAGCTCTAGGCTTCTGCAGCCTCTAAGTCAAGAGCAACTCCAGCTGGCTCTACTGCCTCTACTGGCTCTCGGCCATAATATGTGTCGCACAGAGCCTCCAACTCACCTACAACATATCCTAGTCAGGAGCGGAGCAAAGTACAGTTCTAGGTAATGAACAAGAACATGATATGAAACTGAGTACATAAGTACATTAAAATGAAATACAGGAATGAACTGGAAAGTACAGGAAAGTAGTACAGGAATAAAGTACAGGAACTACAGTACAAGAATATAAAATACAGGAAATGTAATATATAGGAATGAAACTATAATCCTGAAGTACCAGACATGATAAGTGCACAATATTGAAATACAACTAGTCCATGTGACCGGCTGGGGTGAGTACAGGAGAATGTACAGGAGTACATGAATATGGTACGGCTTAGGGCCCGTATACACGATGCGAGGCCTAAGCTATCTACATGAATATAGTAACCACGGTTTGGTCACATGGCTAGTGTATTTCTCCACCCGACACTAGCAAGTACAAGAACAGGAATACAGGAGTACAGGGGTACAGGATATCGTGTCATAATGTGTCACAAGAAAAGTACAAGAATGTAAATATACAAGACCATAAAAAAGTACTTGCCTTGCTCCGAAAAAGTATGGGAAAACAATGGAGCTAGATGTCCTCACGTTTAATCGGTACAAGTTGATTAATCTTCTAAATAATCAACTGCTAGTTATGTTAGCCAATTACCTACCTGGTTTTTATGTTAATCTAAAATATATAGAACTAAATATCCATAGACTATAGAAAAATAATATATTAGCATTTAAGAATAACCCATTAAGAATCTATTATTAGTGTAATGATATAACCATAAAGAAATTAACACAAAAGAGTAGTGAAGTTTCTTGAAAACCAGATGACTAAAATCATCTAGGAAACTGAAACCTATTTGATCAAAGTAACTGAAAGCATTACAGTCCTAAATCCACACTTAACACAAGTCTCAACTTACTGTTCAAAATCAAGAATTTCCATAGTCAAGAGTCATTCAATAGAGATAATTTCAAAAACTTCTTAATTTATAGAATAGCAGTCCCAATTACAAAACTATCATTGGAGTACATTGATGTTCAAAGTACAACAGTACTTAAATCAACTGCTGTCCAAGAACCTACTTAACCCTCAGATTTGAATCTAATATTCCTAATGGCTACTAGACTTCTGCCACCAACTGAACAAGTCTGAACACTTGAATCCGACCCCTGGAATCTGACCCATCCCGGACACTCTTCATTGGACACGATCCGCAACTTGGATACTTGAAATTCTCCCCTAAACCCCGACACGATCAACTGGTCTACATCGAAGAGTATCCTGCATTAAGCAAGGTTCAATAGAGCCTGACACTGCACTGCAACAGTTCTAGAAATCCCAGGATCACCCGCAGAGACACGATCTCGACTCGAGCTCACGAACTTGCAATCCATACTAGTTACACCAAGACGACACCAACAACACCATGGCTACTGCTACAAAATTCAGACACGGGACTGTAAACAAGGAAAAATTCTCTAAGTTCCTACACAGAAAAAGACTTCCTGAACAAAAGTGTAGAGAACAAACCTGAAGTCACGAATTGAAAAGAGATTCCCCAAAGGCTGGACACACTTCCTCTGTATCCGATTCTAGGAGTAGCATTAAACCAAATAGTTGGCGATCAGACACACAAAACTGAATTCGTAGTTCCCCTGTTCGAATCGAACCAAAATTATACACATGAAAATCCCAGGCACTCAAAGAACCATAGATTGACAACAAAATCCCCACAGAAACTATGAATTAACCATCTAACCACAAATCAAATACAATCGAGACACTTACTATTTGATCCTGAAGAACGAGCTGGTCTTTGATCAAAATTGATCAGTCCGATCGATTGATGTCTGAACCGTTTCGTCTCCTAGATCGCGTCAATAAATTGATCAAAACAAAATCGATAGAACAATTGCAAGGAGAAATTGATCAAGACTTACCACCGCGCGATCGATTGTCCAGAACTACGAGATCCGACCGATCGTTCTACTTCGACAAGATTCTTATAAGAATTCGACACAATGGGAAAAATTGGAGAATCAACAAAGTGAACAATCCATGCCGAATCATTCGAGACCAAACGAGAACGTAGATCGAACTCACCAAAAATTGGTTTCTGATTGGAGAGGACAAAGATACGCGACGATTCAATCGATCGTCGGAGAAGGAACTTCGTGGAGGAGATGGCGAGTCCAAGCCGTCACAGGAAGGTCGTCGACGAGCTGATGCTACTGTTTAGGTCGCAAGAGTAGATCATACGCGATGGTGGTCTCCTCGCCGCTGGAAACGAGTAGCGCCGCACGTCACTGCTATCATGGATTTTTTACGCGATGGTGGTCCCCCCTCGCTCAACTTGAATTTCCCATAAGTCCCTCCGGCCTAGGGATTTTTGTAAACATCCCCTCTTCCTTTTCAAAATGGCAGAATTTGGTAAAAATTAGTTAGAAAATCACATGGTGGTCCCCAAAGTTTGTTATAACAAACTTTCAAAATTTAAAAATAAATCCTGCCTAACTAATTTCCCTCCAAAATAATAAATCAAAATATTTATTGTTTAAAGCAAAACTTTTTACTATTAGAAATTTTTTAATTTCTCAAAAAATAGAAAAGTGGAGTTACAAATCTCTCTCCCTTGAAAAAATTTCGTCCTCAAAATTCGAAGACCCACAAAGTAAATCTCAAAATCTCAAAAGATCCAAACACAAGTCATTTATTAAAAATAGAATTTTCGAACACAAGAATACAATCAAGCAAACAAGCTAGGATAGTGCTCTCGCATCTCGTCTTCGCGCTCCCATGTGGACTCTCCCGAAGAGTGGTGTCTCCACATGATACGGACAAGTCGAATAGTCAGGTTCTGCAGGCGCTTCTCCCTCTGATCAAGGATTTCTACCGGCTGCTCCTCGTAAGTCAATCTCGGACCCACCTCTAACTATGAAAAGTCCACCACATGGCTCGGGTCTGGAATGTAGCATCGAAGCTAAGACACGTGGAAAACATCGTGCACTCCCTCCAAGCTAGCTGGTAGTGCCAGTCGATATGCCACCTCACCAATCTGTACCGTCACATCGAAAGGCCCAATGTACCTCGGACTGAGCTTTCCGTCTCTGCCGAAATAAATGACGCTCCTAATCGGCGAGATCTTCAGGAACACTCTATCTCCAACCGCGAACTCCAGTGGCCGTCTGCTGCTGTCCGCCCAGTGCTTCTGCAGATCCTGTGCAACTCTGAGACGCTCCCTGATTATTCTGACTTTTTCAGCTGAGTCTACCACCATCTCTGGCCCAAGCAAAGCTCTCTCGACAACGTCGTCCCAAAATAAAGGGGTACGACATCTCTGCCCATATAGCGCCTCGAACGGGGTCATCTCGATGCTAGACTGATAACTGTTGTTAAAGGCAAACTCTACTAGATGCAAATGATCCTCCTACGAACCACCGAAAACAAGTGCACAAACCCGCAGCATGTCCTCAAGTGTTTGAATGGTCCTCTCGGACTGCCGGTCCGACTGTGGATGATAAGTAGTACTGAACTTCAATTGCGACCCCAAGCTCAACTGTAAGATCCTCTAGAAATGTGATGTAAAGCGGCTGTCCCTGTCTGAAATAATGCTCATTGGTACTTCGTGAATTCGTACAATCTGTCGCATATAGAGGTCTGCAAGCTTCTCGGTCGACAGTCCAACCTTGAACGGAATAAAATGAGTAGACTTTATCAGTCTGTCCACGATCACCTAAATAGCATCCTTGCCACTAGGCGTACGCAGTAAACCAGAGAAGAAGTCCATAGTTATATGCTCCTACTTCCAATTCGGAATAGGTAATGGCTGGAGTAATTCTGCTGGTCTCTGGTGCTCCGCCTTGACTTGCTGGAACACAAGGCATTTGAAAACAAATCTGGCAACCTCTCTTTTCATTCCATACCACCAAACATACTCTCGCAGATCCTTGTACATCTTGGTAGACCCAAGATGAATAGAATACTGCGACTAGTGGGCCTCCTGTATCACTTTCTCTCGCAGATCCTTGGGCACATGCAACTGGTTCCCGTGCCTCTGGGATCCATCCTCTGCAATGGTGAAGTCGTCGAGCAATCCCGCCTCTACCTAGCCTCTGAGACATCGGAGCCCCTCATCAAGAAACTGGGCCTCCTTGACCTTCTCTAATAGTCCTGACTGTATTTGCATGTGCATCAGCTGCCCTCCTACTCCTGGTAGAACAATCTCGATCCCCAGACTCTCAAGATCCTCCAAAAGAAGACGATCCATAGTGAGAAACATAGCAACAGGATATTGACTAAGAGCATCTGCCACCACATTCGCCTTCCCAGGGTGGTACTGCAGATTGATGTCAAAATCCTTCATGAGTTCCAGCCATCTGTGCTGCCTCATATTCAGCTCCTTCTGAGTAAAAACATACTTCAGGCTTTTATGGTCCGTGAAGATGTCTACTCTCTCTCACCATACAAGTAGTGCTTCCACAGTTTCAAGGCAAAAATGATTGCTGCAAGCTCCAAGTCATGTGTAGGGTAGTTCTTCTCATGAGGCCTTGTGGTGGCCAATGCAGGTCAAGTTTGCTATTTCGGTTACATGACTGTACCGAGCGGGCCTGCAATATAGGATTAGAATCTAGGAATCTCATCCACATACTTGATCGCCTTCCTTGACCTTCCTTGATTTCTATATTCCGACTTCCGTTGTAAGTTCTAAAATCAAGTTACATCTATCAAATAGGCAGAGAAGTCTAAATTATGCACCCTTCAAATGAACTGCGATGAAGACAGATTGCACTAAAAATCAAATGCGCGAGGCTGAACTGTGCTAACGTCCGAGCGTGCTATGCTGATGTGGCAACACCATCATTACCTGACAAGAAGATCAAATCTTCTGACAGCCTGGCAGCCCAAAACCGAGGAGTCTGTTTGTTTCTTGTGCAGCACGGCGCTCGAGAACAGCTGTACAGTCCAACACAGTCTGCCATTCCGACCTGAGTGCAGTATGCTAGTCCAACCTCAGCACAGTTTGACCAAGTCTGAATCCTAGCCCTATCCATTGACTAGAAGGGAGCGCAGTCTGAAGCTAGCGCTATTCAAGTAGTGCGATCCATCAATATTGTTGAAGATAACTGATATTTATTACGTGGCTTACATGCCATCAATTGCTCGTCACGTGGCAACCGTCTGTACACGACCAAGCGCATTTCAATCAAATAATGCCACGCGTCTGAATGCGGTTAGCCCACGACCGAGCAACTGCCCAATGGCCAGCGCAGTTTGCAGTATGCGCAGTTTGTCTCTAGCGCAGTTCATTGTGCGTAATCCAGAATAACTATAAAATAGTTATTCTAGAACTCCATAAATAGAGTTTCAAGTTCATCATTAAGGGGATCAATTATTCAAGATCATCAGAGGTCAGGAGTTCTTGTCCAAGTGCTACTGCATTCTTCAGAGGCTACCGTCTTCAAAGTTTATATCGTCCAAGGGATAAAGCGATCGTCTTCAGATCGGATTCCTATAGTTGTACTTTCCCAGAATTTATTATACTCTTGTACTATTCTTTAAAGTTTATGGAATAAAAGACTTTTATTTTTGCAAAAAAAATGGCGACTCTGTTGGGGACGACTTTCTCATCCGACGAGGAAGTGACAACTCAATGTGACGTTGCGTCTATCGAAAAGACGCAGAAGGCGCTGGTTGTGAAGGTCAACCAGACTGCCTACGAAGCGATGATCAACTCTGGGGCTACTCGGCGCACTGTGGCTTCTGCCAAGAGTAAGGTCCATTCAAAGTGGATCCCGAAGTCCTCTGCGCAGCCTATTGTTTCTGACAGAAGGACAATATCCACTTTTGCTCCTGCGTAATCCATCACCCTCACTGCTAAGGCGTAATCCAGAGCTCCTACAGCCCATGCGCAGCACACTGCTCCTTTTGCCACAGTGCAGTCTATGACTTATGCTGCTATGGCAAAGTCTAAGACCCCTCTCCCTCTGGCGCAGTTGGCAGCCCCTTTCCCTTCTGCGCAATCTATCACTCCTTCAACCAGAGTGCAACCCAAGCCCTCTATAGCCAAGGCTTCACTTGCTGCTTCTTCCAGAACACAGGTTGCACCTCCTGCTGGTTCTGTGACCAAAGAGCCCTCTGTCACCATCTCCAGAGGGCCAGTTGCTGCTTCTTCTGTTCCTGTGCAATCCACAGGGGGTAATCTTTTGACTATTCTTCCTCCGTCTCAGCACAAACAGAAATGCCCTTTGGTCTTTTTTCAATCTTCCGTAGTCCAAAACCTGGAAATAACAGAGGGAAACGCTCTTTAGCCAACCCTTCTTCACAAAATAAAGAAAAAGGCCCTTTGGTCTTTTCTCAGTCTTCTCCGGTTTTTACCTCAAAAGATCCATCTGAACGTGCTTCGGCACCAAACAGTAAAAAAACTCTCTCAAACAAGAGTTCTTCTTTCCCTGCTAAAGATCAGAGAGGCATTTTGCCTACTCCAGTAGCACACTTCCAAGATCTCCCAACTCTTCAGATATCCCGCTCAAAGCAGGGAAAATTGCTAGTATCTCAGACAGAGGTCCCTGGGGGTGAGTTTGTCGATTTATGAACTTATCTAAATAAATGCAAGCAACCAACGCTGAAGGCGAACTTGCATCAAAAACAAACTTCCAGGAGGACAAATCCTGATACCTATGCCAATGAGTTGAGTACTTCTCTGTATACTCACGGGACAAAGCATCTGAAGAATCAAAATCATGTTCCGAATGTTGTCAAAGAATATATCCCTGACCTTCGGTAACACCTCAAGCAGAAGCAGAACAATACCTCAACACCTCCAATCCAACCATTGGAACACGATTGTAATCACAGGGTGGTTATTAAGTGTTGTTGCCAGACGACAAAATGATCTGTCTTCGATCGTTTAACTTCTGAACCAATGTCAGAAGACGAAGACAATGTGCTCTATGCCTCTGTAAATATGGCTTCCCGAGACACTGGGGGTAGAAAGTGTTCAAAGCACGACAAACCCCGTAAGCCTAGTCAACGATATCTGGATTTGCTACATGAATCCTCTGAAGGAGTATTCCGACACACCCGATCCCGAAGTCGAGACACAACCGGTCGTAGGAATCTTCTCCAAGATCCTTCTGGTTACTTCTCCGTTTCTCATTCAGGGGACGATTCTTTCTATGATTATGATGCATATAGCGAAAGCTCTGAGCAGACAATATCTTCTACTGTACCCAAAGAAGTTTTAGCCTATGTTGTTACTAAAGATCCAGACGCTTCTAGTTCGGCAAGTCAAGAACAACGAATCGCCGCACTGGAAGATAAATTGAAGACCATGGCTGAAATGATCACAAGTATGCATACTGTTATCATAGCTCAACATATAGTATCACCGACTGCACCTGCTGTCAATCCCAAGATTATAGCATCATCGGTGCCTGTCAATGGAGGTCTGGGGGTACCGTCTCCTCCTGTAGCCTCAATACCTGTTCAAGTTACACCCAGTAATTCAGGGGCTGGGGGTATTGCTTACCATGCTATTCCTCCTCCTAACCCGGTAAGCCAACCTATTACTTCTCCATCCTCAGGAGATGCCAATGTGGCTATAAATCTACTACGTAATCAGTTCGAGGCCTTCAAAGAGAAAGATGCTCTACAGAGGTTGGGGATCAAACAACCTTATCCGGTAGAATGGAAGGAAGTCCTATTCCCTCCAAAGTACAAGATTCCTACAATCATGCTATTTGACGGCAGCACTTCTCCGAGTCAGTTCATTAACCATTTTGAGGTAATGACTGTCCAGCTCCAGTCAAGTGATACTCTTCTTACCAGAGTCTTTGTCGGTTGTTTAGCCGGTACAGCATATGATTGGTACCGCAGCCTGCCTGGCGGCTCTATCACTTCATTTGCCGGGCTCAAGCAGATGTTCCTAGAACGATTCTACGAGGGTATCAATGATATGACTATATCCGCCCTCAACAAGATCAAGCAAAGACATAATGAAACTACTGAAAGTTTCATTGAACGATTCTGCCGAGAAGCACTCAAAATGCCTCCTGGAACCCCATCTGTTGTAACGATAGACACTTGTATGTCAAACTTATTGCCTATCATCAGCATGTGGACGGGGTTAACACAGTTCCAGGACTGGCCATCATTCATCGTCAATGCTAAAGCAGCTGAAGTTAGCACGGAGAAGTTCAAACAGTTGGGGGTACACATGTCTAACCCTGATCGAGATGAACCTTCTGCCTCTGGTAGCGATAATTGCCAGAATAACCGCAAGGGCAAAGAAACCTTGAATATCAACCTCAAGAGCAAGTAATCTTTAGCCGTTAACGTGGCTCAACCCACGTCTACCTCTACTCCTTCTGCAACTCTACCAAAGGAACCTCGCCCAAAAGTAGAGTATTCCTTTGATGAAAATGATACCGCGAGCATCTTTGACTGTATGTTGAAGAGCAATAAATTACAACTTCCTGACCCGAAGAAGCCTGATGAAGTCGGTAAGACTGACCACCCTAAGTATTGTATTTATTACAGGTTCATAGGGCATCCTACTCGGGCATGCTATGTGCTCAAAGGCAAGATTCAAGAGTTGGTCAACGTCGGTGTCATCACTCTCCAACAGGATAAAAAGACTGTTACGGCCAATATGATTTCTGTACAGTTCGATGATTTCCCGCCACAAGTGGTGCAGAGCGGCATCATCCCCATTCCCAGGGCCACTCTGGAGATTGAAAATCTTCCTCCTCCACGAAGTGAAGGTCTTGTCCCCTTATCCCTTGATAATGGCGAGATCATATGGATTCATCCTGATCTTATTTCAAATTTCGAAGTCCCTTCTTCCTCCAAGCAAAAAGAACACTCTAAGGGCAACACAAAGAGTTGCAATATGGTATCTTTTGACCCCATAGTTGAAGAAAAGATCCTATTGGGTACTAGGTCAGGGAAAACCTATCTATGGGAGCATCCTGAAACTCAGGAGGATCCTGCTTCGTCTTCTGAGGTTGTTCCAGTGCAGCTCGTCTCTACAGAGGGCATCCTTTCTACATCATTATCGGTTGTGGAACCAACTCTTCCTAAACCGACAGTAGCTGACAAAGACAAACAATAAGTCTGCTTCGATAAAGTTTTGAAGAAATCTTCCCCCTCTGGACTTGAAAAGCCATATAACTTTGATATATTGGCTCAATTAGCCAACACACCAGCCAGGCTATACATTTTTAAGCTCTTATGCCTCTCTAAACAGACTCGAGAAACACTGAGTGAGGCTTTGATGCAGGCAGACACTTGCCTAACCCTTCTCAAGAAACCTGAGTCAGAACTTGTCTCTTGTCTCCATTGTCACAGTGTGCTGGAATTAATTCCAAACATCACCTTTACACAGGATGACAGGTTGATGGAAGACAATTGCCATAACCGTCCTCTCTATTTTACAGGATATGTTGACACCATGAAGGTTGATCGTATTCTGATAGATCCAGGGTCAGCACTCAGCATCATGCCGAAGACGATGTTGGATGCTCTAAAGATTCCAGTGCATAGCCTCTCTGGCACTATCACCACCATCCTCGGATTCAACCAGGGAAGAAGTGAACCTTTAGACAAGATACGCTTAAAGCTCCAAATTGGCAATCTTCGCATGAAGGTGACCTTCTACATTATAGATAACCATGGTTGTTCCTATAATGCTCTTCTAGGGGGGCCATTCCTTCATGAACACAACATTGTTCCTTCTACTCTCCATCAATGCTTCAAATACGTTGATGATAAAGGAGAGGTCCAAAAAGAAGTTACGGATCTCTACCCTTTTAAAGGCGTTGAAGCATATTGCAATGACGCTCGCATGTACAAAGAAGAGTTTATGAAGGTGGTATTAGCCATGGACGGTGAGGAAGAACAAGAAGCAGTGCCCAATGAAACTCTCATCATACCTGTCAAAGGACGTGTTTTCCATCCTCAATCCTCCAAACCACTGGCTATTCATCTGCCAACCCAGAAGCAATCAACTGGTGATGATCAAGATAAAAGGGAGCTCACCTCTTCTGAGCCGCTAATTATCGACTTACGTCGTAACAAGGATAAAAAGGAGCTCACCTCTTCAGAGCCACTGGTTATTGACTTACGTCGTAAGAAAGATAAAAGAGAGCTCATCTCTTCTGAGCCGCTTGTTATCGACCTTCGTCACAACAAGCCTAAACCTCCTTGCTCTTCTGTTCCTCCTCTTGTAATCGATCTGACCAAGCCGGTTAAGGCTAAAGGTCCTGTTGTAAATATGGATGTACAAATCAATGAAAAAGCATCTACTTTCTAATATACTGATGTCATTTATCATACAAAATGTTATTTGGATATGCTAGACAGCTTTCAGTCATTTACAATAAGGGTCTAACAATCCCTTCCGACGGAAGTATTATTTGAACATCCAGATGACTCATATTTTGTAGTCCCTTCTCGAAAGAGAGGTGAGAGTCCAATAATTTTTAGTAAAGGGCCAGAACAAAAATTTAGCTATACGGATGATAGCAAAAATAACGATATGGGACGTCTCCAACTTCGTCGTTATAGTCAACAATCAAAAGACATCATCCGAAAGATGGATTATGACTTCAAGAATGGCCTCAATTACGGTAAGGATAGACGAACTCCTATCCGTACGGTTGTTCCGAATGGAAAATCAGAGATGCACTACAACAGGACGAAAAGAGGTCTCAGATATACTTCACCTCCGATCTTATCTCCAGAAGTCTCCGAATCCGATGATGAGGAACGCTCTGATTCTTCTAATTCTAGATCATGGGATTATAACACCAGCATCGGCCAAGTTCATCGATTGATTATATCTTCTAATATGGTCTCCGCTGAGCTCCCAGAAGGCTATGACGAGGATATCGAAGAAAATCCTGAAACAGATCCTCGGGCTCAACGAATGGATACCCAATGGAAACTCCGATTCGAACAACGAGAACCTCCTACCGAAGATCAATTGGTTCAAATTGACGTAGGAGAAAAGGGGTCACCTCGTCCAATATTCATCAGCAAGAACCTTCCAAAGGCAGATAAGCAAGAATTAATTCTTCTTATTTGAGAATACATTGATGTGTTTGCTTGGAATTATAAAGACATGTCAGGTTTAGATCCCAAAGTTGCTACTCATAAACTGAATATTTTACCTAATGCAAAGCCAGTTAAACAACAGCAAAGGCAATTCAAGCTAGAAATGATGGACGCAATTGATGATGAAGTCAAAAAGCTCATAGCTTGTGGCTTTATTCGAGAAGAACAACATCCTGATTGGGTAGCCAATGTCGTCCCAGTCTTAAAAAAACTGGCAAAGTTCGAGTTTGTATCGACTTTCGGGATCTTAATAAAGCTTGTCCAAAGGATGAATTTTCTCTCCCTATTACAGATGTCATGATCGACAATACTTGCGGGTTCGAAAGGAAATCCTTCATGGATGGATTTTCTGGTTACAATCAGATTCGGATAAACCTTGAAGATGAAAAACATACTTCTTTTCGCACCCCTCGCGGAGTCTATTGTTACACTGTGATGCCATTTGGTCTCAAAAATTCTGGTGCAACTTACCAACGATCTATGAGTACCATCTTTCGAGATAATTTTCGTAAGACGGTCGAATGCTATGTTGATGATATTGCTGTCAAGAGTCGTCTAAAGGAAGATCACATCCAAGATTTAAGAACTATCTTCAATCTAATACGCCAACATCAGTTAAAAATAAATCCCACCAAGTCATTTTTGGGTGTCTCTAGTGGTAAATTTCTTGGCTTCGTTATTACCTCTAAAGGTATACACGTGGATCCCGAGAAGATCAAAGCCATTCAAGAGATGCGTCCTCCACGCAACTTAAAAGAGCTACGTGGATTCCAAGTTCAACTTGCGTATATCAGGAGGTTCATTTCAAATTTGTTTGGTTGCTGTAGACCGTTTACTCAATTAATGAAAAAGGGTGTATCTTTCGTTTGGACCGAAGAATATCAACAAGCATTCGATGATATAAAGCGGTATATGATGAACCCGCCAGCCTTAGTGCCACCAATCTCAGACATACCATTCTTAATGTATGTCCGTGCTATGGATCATTCATTGGGTGCTTTCCTTGTCCAGAAGAATAAAGAAGGCCATAAACAAGCCATCTACTATCTTAGTCGTACTATGATCGATGCTGAACATCGTTATAGTCCGGTTGAGAAAGAATGCCTAGCTCTTATGTTCGCTGTTCAAAAGACTCGATATTATATCATTTGCCAAACTATTCATGTCATTTCCTGAGTTAATCCTCTTCGGGTACTGATGAAGAAGCCCAGCACACTCAATTCTCAACTAGCTACATGAGCCATTTTGTTAGTCCAATACGACATGGTTTATGTTCCACAGAAGTCTATAAAGGGTCAAGCACTAGCTGACTTTTTAGCAGCTCATCCTGTTCCGAAGACATCTAAGCTTTATGACGAAATTCCAGATGAAACATTGGAATCAAACATGATCTCTGAAGAATTTCCTACCTGGCGTCTGTTCTTCGACGGAGCATCCCGGATCGGACCAAATGGGACCATTGTTGCAGGAGTTGGGATTGTTCTAGTCTCCCCAGAAGGATTAGCTATCCAAAGAGCTCATTCTTTAGATCAGCCATGCTCTAACAATATGGCTGAATACAATACCTTGCTCATTGGACTCCAATTAGCAAAATAGTTGGAAGTTGAATATCTTGAAGTCTACGGCGATTCTAAACTGGTTGTCAATCAGGTTAGAGGAATATATGAAGTTCGCCATCAAGATCTAGTGCCCTATCATGAAGCTGCAATTTACATGGCTATATCATTCAAGGCTTTCTTCATTGAATATGTCCGACGAGCTTGCAACACTGAGGCAGATGCTTTAGCTAATCTCGCAGCAGTCTTAGCAATTCCCGTCAAAAGACAACAAGTGGTTGTTGTTTCCAACAGAGAGTTGTTCTGCATTGAAAACAATCGCAACATTGAGTTCAGTAACTTCGCCGAAGTCAATGTTATCAATGAAGATTGGAGAGCTTCTTTCATCGACTTTGTAGTTCATGATATACTTCCTGAAGATCCTAAGGAGGCTACGAGTATTCCTCGATGATCTCTTCGATTCTACTACAATCAGACTACCAAAACTCTTTATCGACGGACTTATGACGGCCTACTCTTGCTGTCACGACCCGCACCCACTATGAGGGTACGAGTACGTAACAACGCCCAGCCTACGCCGCAGTGTCGGCGGTAGAACGCTGTTCTAAGTCTCTAACTAACCATCAACTCATGCAGTATATAATGTACTCATCATGATCAACTCCGAACGGAGGACAAATATAAGATACAGTGTAACTCAATCACAGTCTATGGACGATAAGAAATCACAGAAGATATAACTAAAGGCTGACTAACAGAATAAAATCCAATAACTAAAAATATAAACTCAGAAAATTCAACTACAAATCTCAACTACAATCTCAAACACAAACTCAACTACATACAACTCAAGTTCTAAACATGAAAGCTGAATAACAACTAGCTAATCTCCCAATCACTCCTGAGTGTCAGGGCCATAGGTAGCTAACCCTCTCCACAGTAATATGTAGGGCATGTGTCCTCAGGGCAGTCATCTGTAAAATTTTCAACAGGTCCAGTCAGGACAGGAACGAGTACAACTCATCAAGAAAACCCAAGTAAAAGACAGGGAACTATAAAGCAGTTATAGACAGTTTTATTGATGAATATGGCAGTTTTTATACAGGTGATGGTATAAAGAAACAGTAAGATACAAGGAAAGTAAAGTAACTAAACAAGAGAAGAATGATGGCAATGAAGACTGTAAAATAAATATAGCTGAACTAAAGTAATCATAATGAGTCCAGGCAGTAAATGTAAAACAAGTGTAAACTGCTATAAATCCAGTACGGGATGAATCTAATACAAGATGAATCCAGTACCAGATGATTCTAGGTAGTGATTAAGAATCCAGGTGAGACCAGCTAATCTAATAGTGTGTTTTAAAATACCGAGATCAATATGTAAACGGCTGTGGGTAATCAGGCACACCTCTCACTGATCAGACGAGAGATGGCTATGCTTCCAGTAGATTCCAGTTGGAGATTCCAGATTTGGGGTATGTCTACATGTCTTACTCAATATTTCCCTGCCTCGTAAACAAATGAATCCAGAATTCGACACGAGAATCGAGATGAGTCCAGCCAAAATATAATAATTTCAGAAATAGATTCCAGAATGATTCCAGTGATTCCAGTAATAGAAGCCAGATAATATGGTAAGTGTGTCGCATACATGAATCCAGAAATATCCATACGTGTGGTATCAAAGAATCACATAAAACTAAATAGAACTGAAATACAGTAACTGGCAAATAAATGAGAGAACTATCAGAGAATGTACTCGCCTGATACTCTGAAAAGAGTAGTATAATGTCAGATGTCTGCACCCGAGTCACATTGTCCTAAATAGAGCAGTACAGGTTATAATATGTTCAAAACAAGGCAATGACGGTTATGATGCAATCTACATGATTTCTAGGCTAATCTAAGTCAAAGTCAACTCTAAGTCAACCCTGGTCAATTATCTAGGTCAAACTAGTTCCAAGTCAAACTTCTAGAGTATTGGTCAACTCTGGTCAACATGGTCAACACTCTAGGCCTAAACCACAACCACTAAGTCTAATAAAATTCTATACTAGGCTAACAACCTAGGGAAACCTAATACTAGCTATAGGCTAGAAATCCCATAGGTCTAAATACCAACCCAAGCCCATAAGCTAAGCTAAACTCAAGCTAGCACTATAGCCTACTACTACTCTACCTATAGCCTAAACCAAGTCACAAGCCTAAGTCAATATACTCAAAACCTAATATCACATATATGCATATACTCATATATACATTCATACATATATATATAAACTCATATATATATAGCATACATCCATTACATAGATGTATACATTCATTCATTATCTTACTTACATACATATTGTAGCTCCCCTTCCCGAAATTTTAAAATATTTTTATTTATTTATTTTATTTAAATGGTAATTTTAGAGTTTATAAATAATTAATTATTGGCTTATTAATTTTTGTTATTATTTTGTTGAGTTTATATAATATTGATATTATTATTGTGGATGTTGAGAATAAACAATTTATTTTCATTAGTTATTATTAAATTTACTCTTTACCAAAATGATAAATATATGTATGTGTGTGTATTTATATATATATATACATGTATATGTATGGAGATAATAATGAAGGAAAGAAAATATGTACACGACAAACACTCTGCCTGCTAATTATGACTTGTACCACTGCCTAAAGCAACAAGTGCAAATGGTGGTGGCCTCTGTTATTATTATGATTATATAGTAAGGTATTGAATTGAATTAAATTGAAATGGAATGAATGTTGAACTGAATTGAATTGAAATTCAATTCAATTCATTTTCAATATACATTAGTTGCAAGTGCTGCAACAAAAACATAATGCATGCAAGCATACGCCAGCTAGTCAAACTTGTAGTTGTTTGCTAGCAGCTATAAGCATCCCAGGCCCAATGCCCAAGCGGACCAAGCCCCCAATTTTCTAGCCGAACTTTACAAAGTCAATCCCGACCTAAAGGAACACCGCCCATATATATATCAGATGAAGTATCGAAAGGTCTAAACCCAAACCCTAAAAACTCGAGCCAACCGTGCGCCGCCAAGCCACGCGGAAGCAGTGCGTGCGCGAGCGCAGCAGCAGTAGCATTGTAGGGGACTTCGCGACGGGATATCCCGACGTCGTGGTGCTCTGATCCGGCGACAGGTTCTTCCCCCGCCTCTTCGAGTACCGCCGTGGCTCGATTGCAACACCGCCCGCATCCGCGGTGGTCTCGACCGCCCCTTCGAGTGCCTCGTCAACCTAGTCGCCGAGTCCGACCGTCGTCGTGACGGAGGCAGCGGAGTCGTGTGCTCCACCCGGACGGAGCCGCCGTGCTGAGCGCAGCTGCGGTCGACTCGACCTTTGGGCTCTCCACAGTGCTCGGAGAACCCCCGTCATCGTCGTTCCCTCGAGGAGGTGAGTTCTCTCTTTCAACTCCTTCCTCACTATACTTCTCTTCTGGAAAGTGTAGACCAAATAATGGTATACCATAGCAGTGTTATATTACATAGGAAACCGAGAAAGGAGAGTTAATGTGGCTACTGTAGCAATATTTATTAGGTGTCAGAGTAACCATTATTACGGTTCTAACTCTAACTATCCATGTACAACTATTATATTATTATTATTATTATCTTAGTAATGACTATCATTAACTCTATTAATGTTATTATTGTTCTTATTAAACATATATGTTAATATAGAGGTATTGCTAATAATTCTAGTATGGTGATTAATCAATAATTAGAATTATAATTAGTAACAATGTTATTGTTATTATTATATAAAAATATTTACATAGTATTCTGATAGATTTTTGCCTACCATGATTTACTATGTTTGATCGTAATTCTCTAAACTATTTTGCTCATAAAATATCATCTTTAAATATAGTAAATAATTTCTAAAATAAGTTATAAATATATATACACATTTTATAGATAAAGGATTAACTTTTTTAAATCAAATAGAGTAAGTTGACCTAGAAGCCCATGGACCAACATGTGTGCACCTCGGGTCGTGATGAAACTTGCGCCAACAGAATCGTATCATTTTTTGGTCCTGCATGCCAAGTTTGGTCCGATTCTGAGACCGTTGATAAAATTATCGTTTTGCGGGCCCCACGGTCCCACTCAACGGGCGATTTTGTGCACGGCCCGCCAGAATCCAACTTTGAACATATGGTTGGATTCGTATCGAAAAACTGGATCCGTAGACATATAGTTTGACGACTTTAGAGACCGTTGACTCTGGCACGCTTTTCGGTGCAAAGCGGATCCAACGGCGGACATCGTTTTCGTCCGAAATTACCGTTTTGCCCCTATGTCCAGAATTGTGCTTAAGGACAGGCAATCCTAGCTAATCTGACTATTCTGAGAATGTTAGTACTGTTTATTTCAGCATCCGGAGACTTCTACATGTGTTGACTGTTAGTGGCTCATTGAGTGGTATGGTATTTTGGTTTCTCCAGCTAAGGACCTCAGGCAAGTGCACTTTCTGATTGCTTTCCGATTCATAGTAGTCTTTTCATTTCATGTCTATACATATATCTTGCTGCTTGTTGACACGCTCGTCACACGGAGTTGTCGGGAGGGGAAATATCTTAGTAGGCATGTGGACTACCCAGAAAATATCCCAAGATGTCTATTCGTGAACAATAGCATCTGCACACGGCACGTGTAGATGCCGGATTTACCCTCTAGCCGTCCATATATTGAAACAGATATTTCACACCACCTAGATAGATAGATGTCTTTTATTAGTTTTTCCTTGTTTACTTCGCTATCATACTATGTCATCAGTTTTTTTACCTATCTTTCATATTCCATATGCTATTTTCATGTCTTGTTAATTTTATTGTGTTTTGCATTGCCGTCGGTTTGTGTACTTGTTCCAATCCTGACTGGATAACCAACATTTTTCAGGTAGCCGCGATCACTCTTAGCACTGGGGAGAACTTGGGTATGCTGAGGTCGACCTAGAAATAGATAACAGTTGTAATATTTTCACAAATTGTAATTCTTGTATTTTTCTTTAAATATAAATGTTGCAACTGTTGTAATAAATTTAGAAATGTGAATGAGCAGCAATATTATTTTATTTGAGCAGTTATTTCTTGCGGGCTGGACAGCGTTCTACCGCCGACTCTGCGGCGTAGGCTGGCTTGGACACGTCTCGTATCCGAAAAGCGGGTGCGGGTCGTGACACATATATACATATATATTTAGCATACTTGCATTCTACATGATTTCACATATATTGCATACATGTACTATATGTATAGAGAGAGAGGGCAAGGAAGGGGAACTGGAATGCAGATTTTACAATGCATGCATATCCTATATACCAATGCATTTTATAGTGCATTACATATCCATATATGCATAACATGCTCAGAGTCTATCTATCAATATAACCATTGTAAAGGGATAAGGGTAAATTGAAAAAAAGAGAGAAGGAGTCTCAAGTTGGTTCTCAGCTCAATAGGGAAACAGTGCTAATTCAGCCATGGGGGTTGTGTGTGTGTTGAGAGTTAAGGTGCAAGTGTCAAGCCCATATGTCAAATAGGATGTATGTGTGGGTGATATGTGAATTTATGGGCTGTTCTCAGTTTAGGTGCAAGGGGTGTGTGTGCAGGACTTAGGATAGGGTGTGTGACAGAAATTAGTGTGATACATAGGAGTTTCAGTTCATTACAAAGTGTGTGTCAAGGTACAGGAATGTGTATACATGTGTGGAGGGTGTGTGAATATACATTGAGTGTGTGTGATAGTTAACAGGAAAGTGGCATAGGGTGGGTGTAGTGAAATCTGGGATCAAGCGCACTTGTGTCAATGTGACAGTTCAAAGAGTGTGTTCCAGGAATGTCATGAAGCTAACTGTCTTAACAGTGTATACAAATCAGTTTGCATGCAGTCCCATACTAACTTCGATATCCAAACTTCAACACAACCTTAAACAATATTTAGGTAATCTAAAACACATGTGGGTGAGTTAAACATGGTAGTAAATCATCAAATAAAAATCAGTTTACAATTAGGAAATGGAAGTTCAGGATTTATCCTGGACTGTAGGTATCAGTCCAGTCCTTTCGAACCCAATTCGATATTCAAATTCCAATCTAACATGTATCATCCTAGCAGTAGTCTAACATAATGCCCATGAGTTTAAACATGTTAAATTTAATTACCAAAACTTAGTTAAAACAGGGAAATTAAGTTCAGATATCAAACAGTGGAAAAAAAAGAACTAGCAGTCTACAGCCCATTCCAATATTGAAATCCCACATTCGTAATCTAAAACCCACACCAACCACAATCAACATTATAAAATAGTCTAATACACATGTGGGAACCAATTTAGTGGTTAAAAACAGCATTTAAAACCAGATTAAAAAGAAAACAAAATTCAGAATTTGAATAATCCTGAACTGTGTATCAGAAAATAGGTAAACCTGAAATCAACACATCGAAATCCATACAAAGCCAATTTAGTGTGTGGTAATTATTCGTACACATGCATTTGTGTCACACAAGTTGTCTCGTGTCCAAACAAAAATTAACACAGCAGTGACACTGTTCAGGAAAAATCCTCGTGCTGTGGTGCAGAGTGAGCTGTGGTGCAGAGTGAGCTAGGACACGACACGTTGCACGACACAAGTCGTGGTCATGCCCACGTGTCCACCTAGACTAGGGGACGTGTCCAAGTGCCTGCATGAACCCCAAGATGTGTCGTGTCCTAGTTTCAAAGCCGTATCAGTGGGCTTGAAATCGTGTGTGCGCGTGTCAGGGCAATTCGATGCGAGCGCGAGAACTTCCTCGACTCGCAACCAAGTGCCACAAAACTTGGTGAGGGTTGAGTCAGGTATGGGACCCATCTCCTCACCAAATTACACGTGTCCTGGTGGAGTATCGTGTCCTGTGTCAGCCCCAAAATGAAGGGGACACGCACAACGTGCACGAGCAGGCACGAGATAGTGCAGCCTCGTTTCCTTCATGCACAGACAACGAGGACCTACGAAATTTTGTAGGGGTCCTATCAGTCAGTGCCCGCACCCACACACCAAATTTCATGTGTCGGGGTGCTGTCTCATGTCCGCTAGGACACTCGTGCAGCAGGACAGCCGCACGAGGCCAGTGCACAGTGTCGTACGTACGGTGCGTGTCCAATTTGGACACAAAAAGTGAATAAAAACCAACTCAGTGCTCAACATAATTAATGTACACATCAAGAGCTATCCAAATATATAATTTGTTTTGAAAAACATTAACATTCAATCCATTGAGGTATTTCGTCGAACACCTAACATACCATACGACACGTGTCCGATACGGACACCAAACGGACACGAAATTTACCCAAATTTCAGGGACACCTAGGGGACTCCTAGATCTACCCCTAAATACAAAGTAAACAGAAATTTAAATCAATTTGAGGAGTTTTACCTATATGTGCAAAATTGCAAAAAAGCTCCAAATAGTGGGTGTTCCTATTGACGGCCAAATGTTCCAATTAAGCCCAAAACTGAGATTAACCTCCAGAAATATTAAATATACAAAAATTAGAACCTAATGCAAAAGACTAGGATGAAAAAGGAGATCAAATGAATAAATGGGAATTTTTGGAAGGGGGAAACTTACCTTTCTTTTCTCCAAGTGTAGGAATGATAAAAAGAGGCAAGCCCTAATGAATAAGTATTTAAATAGGGTGGGGATCCCTATGTGGCTGTTCATAGGTTCATTAATTAGGGTTAGGGTTCACTAAATGGCCCATGGGCTTAAGTCATGATCAATTAAATAGTTAAGCCATAAGTCATTTCATGAAACCTCAAACCATGACTTAAATTCACTAAACCACATCCCCTCATTCTAAACTATTCTCTAATGACTAAAATAGGTTAACTCAAGTTAGGCTAGGGTCACCATGGCTAGGGTTAGGTTCTAGGCTAGTCCAGTAGGTCTCAACAAGTCAAAGTCAAACTAGAATTCACCAATTCAATAAATCACCAAATAATTCAAATAAGTCAAAATGACCAAATTACCCCTAGGCTAAAAATGATAATTAAGTCATCATAATGACATGGTTAGGCTCTAGGTCATGCAGTCTCTCAGGTTCACTAGCAGCACATCAAAATCACAAGTCCTGACTAAAATCAATTCTTAAATAGTTTAAAAATGATTAAAATTCACTAAAAATCATGATGTGAATCAAATATCAATAATTAATAATTAAAATTACAAAATTTTAAAATTACCCTCATCTGGAAAACTGGGTGTTACAATCCTACCCACCTTAGAAAAAATTTTGTCCTCGAAATTAAAATGATCGTATCCCCACTAGGTCAAACCCCCAGCAAATCAAGGTCGAAGCAACACAATCCTACTGGTCGTGATTTCACAGTCATGAATGGGGTAGCTACACTATCTAGCAATCAAAATAATATCCTGGCAGGTACTAATAGAATCACACAGGAAAGTGGAAAAGAAGTATGAGAAGGACAAATCTGCTAACCCATCACCTGCAGCGTCGGTCTCCTCGACCGCCATCGCAAAAGCTCCACCCCTCTGGTGCTGAGCTACATGTGGCCTAGCTCCCTCAAGAGGAGGTGCAAAGGGACAGTCTATCTTCTGGTAGGCTTCAGACCCACAGGAATAGCAAACCCTCAGCCTCTTCCTACACTGCTCCCTGGTGTGTCCCAACTTCCTGCAGTAGGAACAACTGATCGTCTTTGGGTCCTGACCCCGATGCTGATGCTGCACCTGCTGAACCATCACTGGTGCCCGGGTTTGCTGAATCTGAACATGAGGCCTCTTGGCCTGGCCTCCGCTGCTGCTACCACTCTGGAAGTCACGACCCTTCTTCAACTTCAACCCTAGGTCGTCCTCCGCTGCCATAGCCCCAGAAAATATCTCTACAAAGGTAGCGTTCCGGTCGCTCTTAGTCAGCGACCGAACTTCTCGAATCAAGCCTCGGCGGAACTTCCTCGCCTTCATCTTCTCAGTCAAGTCATCTATGAACCGGGCCAATCGACAAAACTCCCCAGCGTACTCAGCTACCGTCTGGGTTCCCTGAACCAGACCCTCAAACTGTGCCTCTATGCCTCCCAAGGCCACATCAGGAAAGAACTGCTCCTTGAACAGTTCCTTGAACTGGGCCCAAGTCTGGCCCTGAACTCCCACTCTGGGATCTGTCTGGTACCACGCACGGGCTAAGTCCTGCATCTGACTGCCCGCCGCCTCGATATGGAGTCGATCTGGTATCTCTGCCAGCCTGAATATCTCCTCGATATGCTCTATCCAGTCGTCTGCATAATAAATGCCCTCAGTGCCCAGGAACTCTCTGGGATGCATCTTCTGGAAGTCTTGTATATCCTTCTCCTTTCGACGAGGCTGCTGCTGCTCCCCCTGAGCAGTCACCATCTCTACTGTAGCACGAACCAGCTGGTGGACCTCGTCAATCCCCTAACGACAATCGGCAGTCTGCTGCTGCTGCTGCTGCTGCTGGTGAGACGCCAGAATCCTCTCTACAAAAGAAAATAGATGAGCAACATATACCATCCCCGCAGGTGGAGGCTGCTACGGTGGAAGGATCTCGGGAAGCACCGGACTCTGTCTCCCAGCTGATGGAACACCCACCCCAGCTGATGGATCTCCGAAAGCTGCTGAAACATCCACCCCAGCTGGCATGACTGGGGCTGCGGTACCAGAGGCTGGCTGCTGAAGGTAAGAGGTGGCAGACCCCTCTGCAGCGGCTACTGTACCAGAGCGATGTGATCGTGTCTCCACCATCCTGAAGACAGATCGAAAAGGATGTCAATACTGAGCAGGAATCGATAAAATCAAATGAGGACAGTTTATTTCAAAGAAGACAATCAGTAAGATATGTAGATGGCATGAATTGAAGTAGAATTTTTCCTAACTGTGATTGAGCGCCTCTCCGTTAAAGCCTATCTCTCAATCCTATCGTAGGCTCGCGGCAGTACAACTAAGTCGCCGTACTACCACGATATCGCACTAACACGACTCTCGACCTGCATGGGCCACCACTAAAAACGTGTCACGACCCGCACCCACTGTGAGGGTACGAGTACGTAACAGCACCCAGCCTACGCCGCAGTGTCGGCGGTAGAACGCTGTTCTTAGTCTCTAACTAACCATCAACTCATGCATTATATAATGTACTCATCATGATCAACTCCGAACGGAGGACAAATATAAGATACAGTGTAACTCAATCATAGTCTAAGGACGATAAGATATCACAGAAGATATAACTAAAGGCTGAATAACAGAATAAAATCCAACAACTAAAAATATAAACTCAGAAAATTCAACTACAAATCTCAACTACATTCTCAAACATAAACTCAACTACATACAACTCAAGTTCTAAACATGAAAGCTCAATAACAACTAGCTAATCTTCCAATCACTCCTGAGTGTCGGGGCCATAGGTAGCTAACCCTCTCCACAGTAATATGTAGGGCATGTGTCCTCAGGGCAGTCATTTGTAAAATTTTCAACAGGTCCAGTCAGGACAGGAACGAGTACAACTCATCAAGAAAACCCAAGTAAAAGACAGGGAACTATAAAGCAGTTATAGACAGATTTATTGATGAATATGGCAATTTTTATACAGGTGATGGTATAGAGAAATAGTAAGATACAAGGAAAGTAAAGTAACTAAACAAGAGAAGAATGATGGCAATAAAGACTGTAAAATAAATCTAGCTGAACTAAAGTAATCATAATGAGTCCAGGCAGTAAATGTAAAATAAGTGTAAACTGCTATAAATCCAGTACGGGATGAATCTAATACAAGATGAATCCAGTACCAGATGATTCTAGGTAGTGATCAAGAATTCAGGTGAGACCAACTAATATAATAGTGTGTTTTAAAATACCTAGATCGACATGTAAACGGCTGTGGGTAATCAGGCACACCTATCACTGATCAGGCGAGAGATGGCTATGCTTCCAGTAGATTCCAGTTGGAGATTCCAGATTTGGGGTATGTCTACATGTCTTACTTAATATTTTCCCGCCCCGTAAACAAATGAATCCAGAATTCGACACGAGAATCGAGATGAGTCCAGCCAAAATATAATAATTCCAGAATGATTCCAGTGATTCCAGTAATAGAGGCAAGATAATATGGTGAGTATGTCGCATACATGAATCCAAAAATATCCATACGTGTGGTATCAGAGAATCATATAAAACTAAATAGAACTGAAATACAGTAACTGCAAATAAATGAGAGAACTATCAGAGAATGTACTCGCCTGATACTCTGAAAAGAGTAGTGTAATGTCAGATGTCTGCACTAGAGTCACAATATCCTAAATAGAGCAGTACAGGTTATAATATGTTTAAAACAAGGCAATGATGGTTATGATGCAATCTACATAATTTCTAGGCCAATCTAAGTCAAAGTCAACTCTAAGTCAACCCTGGTCAATTATCTAGGTCAAACTAGGTCCAAGTCAAACTTCTAGAGTATTGGTCAACTCTGGTCAACATGGTCAACACTCTAGGCCTAAACCACAACCACTAAGTCTAATAAAATTCTATACTAGGCTAACAACCTAGGGAAACCTAATACTAGCTATAGGCTAGAAATCCTTTAGGTCTAAATACCAACCCAAGCCCATAAGCTAAGCTAAACTCAAGCTAGCCCTATAGCCTACTACTACTCTACCTATAGCCTAAACCAAGTCACAAGCCTAAGTCAATATACTCAAAACCTAACATCACATATTTGCATATACTCATATATACATTCATACATATATATATAAACTCATATATATAGCATACATCCATTACATAGATGTATACATTCATTTATTATCTTACTTACATACATATATACATATATATTTAGCATACTTGCATTCTACATGATTTCACATATATTGCATACATGTACTATATGTATAGAGAGAGAGAGAGGGCAAGAAAGGAGAACTGGAATGCAGATTTTACAATGCATGCATATCCTATATACCAATGCATTTTATAGTGTATTACATATCCATATATGCATAACATGCTCACAGTCTATCTATCAATATAACCATTTTAAAGGGATAAGGATAAATTGAAAAAAAAAGAAGGAGTCTCAAGTTGGTTCTCAGCTCAATAGGGAAACAGTGCTAATTCAGCCATGGGGGTTGTGTGTGTGTTGAGTGTTAAGGTGCAAGTGTCAAGCCCAAGTGTCAAATAGGATGTGTGTGTGTGGGTGATATGTGAATTTATGGGCTGTTCTCAGTTTAGGTGCAAGAGGTGTGTGTGCAGGACTTAGGATAGGGTGTGTGACAGAAATCAGTGTGATACATAGGAGTTTCAGTTCATTACAAAGTGTGTGTCAAGGTGCAGGAAGGAAAATCTGTGTGTGTATACATGTGTGGAGGGTGTGTGAATATACATTGAGTGTGTGTGATAGTTAACAGGAAAGTGGCATAGGGTGGGTGTAGTGAAATCTGGGATCAAGTGCACTTGTGTCAATGTGACAGTTCAAAGAGTGTGTTCCAGGAATGTCATGAAGCTAACTGTCTTAACAGTGTATACAAATTAGTTTACATGCAGTCCCATACCAACTTCGATATCCAAACTTCAACACAACCTTAAACAATATTTAGGTAATCTAAAACACATGTGGGTGAGTTAAACATGGTAGTAAATCATCAAATAAAAATCAGTTTACAATTAGGAAATGGAAGTTCAGGATTTATCCTGGACTGTAGGTATCAGTTCAGTCCTTTCGAGCCCAATTCGATATTCAAATCCCAATCTAACATGTATCATCCTAGCAGTAGTCTAACATAATGCCCATGAGTTTAAACATGTTAAATTTAATTACCAAAACTTAGTTAAAACATGGAAATTAAGTTCAAATATCAAACAGTGGGAAAAAAAAGAGAACTAGCAGTCTACAACCCATTCCAATATTGAAATCCCAAATTCGTAATCTAAAACCCACACCAACCACAATCAACATTATAAAATAGTCTAATACATATGTGGGAACCAATTTAGTGGTTTAAAACAGCATTTACAACCAGATTAAAAAGAAAATAAAATTCAGAATTTGAATAATCCTGAACTGTGTATCAGAAAATAGGTAAACCTGAAATCAACACATCGAAATCCATACAAAGCCAATTTAGTTTGTGGTAATTATTCGTGCACATGCATTTGTGTCACACAAGTTGTCTCGTGTCCAGGAAAATGGACACGAACGTGTCCAAAAAAAATTAACACAATAGTGACACTGTTCAGGAAAAATCCTCGTGCTGTGGTGCAGAGTGAGCTAGGACACGACACGTTGCATGACACAAGTCGTGGTCATGCCCACGTGTCCACCTAGAGTAGGGGGACGTGTCCAAGTGCCTGTACGAACCCCAAGATGTGTCGTGTCCTAGTTTCAAAGCCGTATCAGTGGGCTTAAAATCGTGTGTGCGCGTGTCAGGGCAATTCGATGCGAGCGCGAGAACTTCTTCGACTCACAACCAAGTGCCACGAAACTTGATGAGGGTCGAGTCAGATATAGGACCCATCTCCTCACCAAATTACATGTGTCCTGGTGGAGTATCGTGTCTTGTGTCAGCCCCAAAATGAAGGGGACATGCACAGCGTGCATGAGCAGGCACGAGACAGTACAGCCTCGTTTCCTTCGTGCATAGACAACGAGGACCCACGAAATTTTTTGAGGGTCCTCTCAGTCAGTGCCCGCACCCACACACCAAATTTCATGTGTCGGGGTGCTGTGTCGTGTCCGCTAGGACACTCGTGTAGCAGGACAGCCGTACGAGGCCAGTGCACAGTGTCGTGCGTGCGGTGCGTGTTCGATTTGGACACGAAAAGTGCATAAAAACCAACTCAGTGCTCAACATAATTAATGTACACATCAAGAGCTATCCAAATATATAATTTGTTTTGAAAAACATTAACATTCAATCCATTGAGGCATTTCGTCGAACACCTAACATACCATACGACACGTGTCCGATACGGACACCAAACGGACACGAAATTTACCCAAATTTCAGGGACACCTAGGGGACTCCTAGATCTAGCCCTAAATGCAAAGAAAACAAAAATTTAAATCAATTTGAGGAGTTTTACCTATAGGTACAATTGCAAGACAGCTCCAAATGGTGGGTGTTCCTCTTGACGGCCAAATGTTCCAATTGAGCCCAAAACTGAGATTAACCTCCAGAAATATTAAATATACAAAAATTAGAACCTAATGCAAAAGACTAGAATGAAAAAGGAGATCAAATGAATAAATGGGAATTTTTGGAAGGGGGAAACTTACCTTTCTTTTCTTCAAGTGTAGGAATGATAAAAAGAGGCAAGCCCTAATGAATAAGTGTTTAAATAGGGTGGTGATCCCTATGTGGCTGTTCATAGGTTCATTAATTAGGGTTAGGGTTTCCTAAATGGCCCATGGGCTTAAGTCATGATCAATTAAATAGTTAAGCCATAAGTCATTTCATGAAACCTCAAACCATGACTTAAATTCACTAAACCACATCCCCTCATTCTAAACTATTCTCTAATGACTAAAATAGGTTAACTCAAGTTAGGCTAGGGTCACCATGGCTAGGGTTAGGTTCTAGGCTAGTCCACTAGGTCTCAACAAGTCAAAGTCAAACTAGAATTCACCAATTCAACAAATCACCAAATAATTCAAATAAGTCAAAATGACCAAATTACCCATAGGCTAAAAATGATAATTAAGTCATCATAATGACATGGTTAGGCTCTAGGTCATGCAGTCTCTCAGGTTCACTAGCAGCACATCAAAATCACAAGTCATGACTAAAATCAATTCTTAAATAGTTTATAAATTATTAAAAGTCACTAAAAATCATAATGTGAATCAAATATCAATAATTAATAATTAAAATTACAAAATTTCAAAATTACCCTCATCTGGAAAACTGGGTGTTACACTTGCGATGTCTTGCTGGTGATGAAGCGAAGCAAGTATTGCGTGAAGCTCATGATGGTGTCTGCGGAGCACATCAACCCGGCCCTAAACTGCAGGATCGTATCCGACGAATAGGTTACTACTGGCCCTCTATGGTGTCTGATGCTATCGAATATGCAAAAAAATGTCGAGCTTGTCAAATCTACGCAGATTTTATCCATCAATCGTCAGAATTCCTTTATCCGACTGCTGCTTCCTGGCCTTTTGAAGCTTGGGGAATAGATATTATAGGTCCTATCAATCCTCCTTCTTCTAAGGGACATTGGTTTATATTGGCAATAACTGATTATTTCTCCAAGTGGACTGAAGCTATACCTTTGGCTGAAGTCAAAACCAGCAGCGTCATCAACTTCGTCAAACACTACGTTATCTACAGGTTTGGTGTACCTCGACGAATCATTCACGACAGTGGACCTCAGTTCATCAGTCAAAAGTTTACCAGGTTCTGTGACGATCATCGGATTGACAATATCGCTTCTACAGCTTACAACCCGGCTGTTAATGGCTTGGCTGAAGCCTTCAACAAGACTATCATCAAACTCCTTAAGAAGTTTGTGTCTACTAACAAACGGAATTGGAGCAAAAAAGCTTGGAGAATGTCTATGGGCCTACCGTACTACGGTCCGCAATCCCACAGGCCGTACACCCTACTCTCTGGTGTATGATTGTGAAGCAGTTCTACCTCTGGAACTTCAAATTCCTTTTTTGGGAATTGCCATCGCTAATGAACTTACTACGGAGAACAACGATCTTCTTCGACTTCGAGAACTGGTGACGCTCGACGAAAAGCGGCTATTGGCTCAACAACATATTGAATTATGTCAAGCCCGTATCTCGAAGACTTTTAACCGTAAAGTTAAAATCAGAGCCTTTCAGAAAGGAGAACTCGTTCTAACAGTCAGACGTCCCATGACTATGACTCACATGAGCAAAGGCAAGTTCGATACAAAATGGGAAGGGCCTTATATCGTGAGTAAAGTCTTCTCAAATGGAGCCTATCAACTCACAGAGCTGGACGGTCGAGTGGCGATGATGCCTATCAATGGCAAATTCCTTAAAAAGTACTATGTATGAATGTAAAAGGGATTTCTTGTAAATACGACAAGACAGTTCATAAATAAATTTTGATTTTATTTCATCATAAATGATGTTACATGATATCAAGGATGAGAATCACTATCGTCCTTCTTAAAGATAGGACGAGGACTAGTCGGCGAAAGAGCCGAGTACATCCTTGCTCGATTTTACTAGAAATGCGCAAGCGGCCATCCTCATAGCCACTTCTTCTTCAGTCCTCCCTGGCTCGACTAGAAAGTCCAAGATATCTCGTGGCGGCTTGGGTGCAGACGAACCTTCGCCCGCCTCCGTCTGCTTTGGCTGGGTTGGCAAGGCTGGACATTCCTCAGCGACTTCTTCAACCTTCGGGATGATCTCAGCCTTCTTGGATGCATCTCCAGTCGACATATTGTGTTACAATTAAAACTGATCACTCCATCTAAATTTTTGTTCTATTTATAGGCAGAGATTCGTGAGACAGTCGATTACACGAACCGATGCGAAAGATTCTTCATAACATTCATTCTATTTATTACGACGGTTCATCCGTTCATTCCATTTATTACGACGGTTCATCCGTTCATTTCATTCATTCGACGGTTCATCCGTTCGTTTTATTCACCCGACGGTTCATCCATTCATTCCATTCACCTGACGGTTCACCCGTTCACCTATTCACTTCATCCAATTGACGATTCATCCGTTCATCCCGACGATTCACTTCGTTTATACATTCTGACGACTCATTCGTTCATCCATATCAACAACTTGTCACGTATTTATTACCTCTGATTAAGTTGTCGACCGAAATAATGATATTCAGAGAAAGAAAATTATATTCTGCCATGTCCACATTACCTCTGAACAGATATAATAAATATAATTATTTCCTAAATTAACAAATATATCATGTCATGAACCTCTGAATATATTTTCTATCGCTATTATTTATATCCGTAATGGGATATGCAACAAATAATAAATCCACAAAATAGTGTCTTTTCATTGATCAAGATAAAAGACGTTACAAAAAGACATATCACAAAGAAAAAAATACAAAAGGTTTTCTTTCACTCAGTCGGTGGGGTCATCAGATTAGCTATCTACTGCTTCAAGGCTTGGAGTCATTCTTTACGAGAATCCAGCACCCGCCTTCTAGCCTCTGCCCTTCCAGATACAACGTCAAATGTTGGCAAGGTCACTAGTCGGCGAGTGATTTCATCTTGATGAAATTTGACAAACTCATTCTTCTCATGGGTCAGAATGTCCAGTTGCTGAACTGCAGCTTGATGCTGTGTGGTCTCTTCTTCAAGAGCAAGTTGAACGATTCTCAACTCTTCTTAAAGTCGAGAAAATTCTGCCTTCAGATCAGCAACCTTCTTCTCTTTCTCCCCAGCAGTAGACGCTACTATATCCATCTGAGATTCATACTCTGAAGACTTCGTAGCGAAAGTATCCAAGAAAGTTTTAAAATCAGCTTTCGTGACCTCAGCTTCTCGAGTCATCCTTTCGAACTCGGCATTCACCAGTGGCTCTACCTCTCCTCGATTAAGATCTTTGTAAATCTTGATTGATTCCTCCAGCTCATCCAGCACATGTTCAAGGTAAGCATCCTGAGCTTCATCACCTTTAGCTCGGATACCATCGATCAGATAAGAAGTTAGACTTCTGACAGTGATAAAATCAATATTTTCTTTCTCCATTACCCTTTCTACTAAAGGTCCCAAAGAACTGAAGAAAAAATTGGTAAAGGAACCAACTACAAATTTATTGGTAGCTACTGCACTAGGTGTAGCAGCTACTCCTATAGAAGCTTCACCAGCAGACGCTTGTGAAGGCAGAAGTTCGACTTCTTGAACATCGGCCGTAGCCTCTTTTGATAAAGGAGCCATTGTAGAGCTAGTTGCCCCTCCTAGATGTTCTTCTGCGAAATCAAGTAAACATCATCAGTTTGCTGTCACTAAGGACTATCAAAAAAAAATCAAAATGAAGACAAGCTTACCAAAACTGGCTTTAGTGACAGGATTGTCATTTAATGAAATAGGCTGGAGCCTCGCGGAAGTAGTTTCAGACATTACTGCCTGACTACTTCCTGCTTCGGAGCCACCTGATAGATGACTGTTATCGCTGGCTATTGCCTCTGTCTGCACTATGTCAGTACATACCGGAAGAATTGGAGAAGGCTGAATTTCTGTATGAGTGAAAGTTAAAACATCAATCATCTGATCTATAAATGAAGATTACCAAAATCAGTCAATACCTCTTTGATCAGTGACAATAGCTTCCTCCGGTGCTACTTCATTAGCAGCACTCTTCTCTTGGGATGCATGGACAGCAGCATCCTCTTTCGGATTGTCATTAACATCATCCGCCGATGTTTCCTCGTCATCTGCCCCTCCTCTTGTGCTTCCTCATCATCACTTGCATCGACTGGATCTATGTCATGGAATCTGAAATCACATCCATCCAAAGCCTCGATCATCAGTCGATCTTCTTCAGCACAACGCGATCTTGGTATAGCTGGAAGATGAGCAGCTTCCATTGCAAGTGTGGGATATGGCAATACTTCAACAAATGATTTCGACTCATTGATTGGGGTCGGAGTTGCAGTTGCTTCTCTTTCTGCAGCCTCAACTTTTGCCTCTGCGGTCTCTTCTCTTGTGTCTACGACCTTGTCCCTTATCTCTGCACTGGTAGCTCCTTCTTGTGTATCTGTCACCTACCTAGGCTCAGGAGCAGGTGTAGGTGAAGGCATTATAACCCCGGCCGCAACACTTATCAAGGCAGATGTATGGATAGGTTTTGAGGGAGTGGTCACTTTCTTTCTAAAAGCTATTTTTTTCCTACGTAGAGGTTCTTCTGGGCTCTCTATGTCTGCAGCGTGTATTTGTCTTTGGATGGAAGTCGGGGTCGTCGCTTCTTTTCTGTGAATTGACTCAGCCTGTTGCCGAGACTGCGATCGAGTAGTGACTCTTTTCGAAGAGTCTACAGTGGTCTTCTTCTTAGAGATAGGAGAGGATGGTTCTTCTGCCTTCCTCTTCTTCTTCTTGATCGGAGATCTCACAACTTTCAAAGAAACACGCAGCGGTTTGTAGACTTCTTCAGGGAAGTTGGCTTCCCTTGAAGCTTCTAGAGGTGCATCAGCCAGCTCGTGTTTTTTATCATTACCATGAGGCAACAAAACAGGTGCTCCTTTTCTAAATCGTGTAACCGTCGCAAAGCTGTCTATTAAATTGAAATTTTCAGCAAAAGTATTTGCTGACGTATAAAAGATCGAATAAATATACAGCATGCACGGGCCACGTTCGTTCCTTGTCGGCATCGAGAATGTTGTCTTTGTGTCACGGGCATTTTAATAGGCCCAAGCCCGGGCTCCATCAATTAAATAACATTTTCCCTGTAGGCACGTTATGGTATTGCCTACATGAAATTGGTCATAGCCGAATTGGCGTGCAAAACGGCTTGGGAGATAGGGTTCAAGATAACATTCATCTTCGAACCGGTATACTAGATGTGATGGCCGAATTGTCCTCAGCCAATCGAAGGTGGTACGGCTCAACGGTGGCACTCTCACCGAGTCGATCATGTTTGTCGGTACATATTCATAACCGACTGGAGGTGGAACACAGTAGAAGTTCCATCTTTTGCCCAAATTCAAGACTCGCCTGCAGTCTTTCAAAGTTGTATAGATCCATTACATCCAGAATATCTTCTTAGAAAACTGCCGCTCACTGCCCCCATAGCAGGGTTCATTAAGGAGGGATGGTGTAGAAGCAGCCATCCAAACAAATATGTATACGGCAGTTCTAGTCGAAAAAAATGTCCCTTTTTGTCTTTTCTTCGAATCAACGAAGAGACGTAGGCCGGCGTTCATCCTGCATGTCATTGCTGACAACAAATCCATCCGGTAGCCGAAAACTAGACGGACGACAGCAAATAGTATACTGCGATGGAAGCGGTCAACTGCACTGGCCCCAGGTACGACATATCGTCGAAGCCAGTAAGTAAGAAAACCTGCCAGTTGGGCTTCCTTCGACATGGGCCTTTAATCCATCCTCATGTAGCTTTCGACGATGTCTCCTTTCTTGAAAGGAGGATACTGAAGATCATCCTCAATCTTGATATCCATATCGTTGTGCGTCTCCATCAACTCTATTACCTCGCTATTGCTAAGCGGTTTGAAGAAGTTGGGATTGCAGTTTTCATGTTCTTTGGTCTTCTTCTCAATAATATGGTTTAGGAAAAGTTATGGCAACCACTTGGTCGAATAGCAAGTGCTGGCCTGCCGCTCTTGTAGTATAGAGAACAAATTTTGTAATGGCAGAGTAGCTCCTCAAAAACATCTACCATACTGGCGTTCTCCTGGCACAGTCTGTCTAACTCATCATTTGTCGGGACAAACTCTTCGGAGGGGATATCCCCCATTGGCAAGCCAGAGATGTATTTCATCTCATGCAAGGCTAATCCCATTTCTCTGTGTGGCGTCATGAAAGCCCCAGTCCTATAATTATACGCAAGGAATAGATGTGGATTAGGGGGGAAGCCATAAACAGTGGCGTATACTGCCTGATACAGATCAATTTCTTTGAGCTGATCTTCAAATTGGACCAATATCCAATTGGCCACACAGATCCACCTTTTATTGTCCGGGTTCACAAGACCTGTCAACCATAGATCTTGGTCCGGTTACCTCCCTTCCACCTTCGTAAACTCATTTACGAATATTGGAGTTCTTACTGGTATCAGCCAAGAAGAATCTTCCAGCGGAATGCAACCGGATTTTAGTCCTCTGTGTAGGGAGATATGTCGCTCAGAAGAACTATAGAATATATCTTTATGGTCTGGCCCCTTCTTAACACAAATATTACCCACTCGGGCCTGCTGCAGCGGAGTTATGTCCCATTCCATTCTTCAGGGATAGCTTGCAAAAGAATATCTGGACAGAGGGAGACATATGGAGATCTCTGTCAAATATATCGTCTTCTCGCCCCTTTGGAAGATTCTTTGCTCCATGCGAGGCCTCGGCTGAGAATTCTTATCAAAAGCCTCACCAAACAAAAACAAAGGTTTCTTGTGGGTGACAGTGTCGGCAGTCTGAAGAGGTTGCCTATTCATCAGACACAATAAAGTATCATTATCTTGCGCAACCTAGACAGCTTGCCGGGATGACGGTAAAGCATATTGAGGAAAGGAGACGTGTGAAAGAACTTCCTTGAATTTTGATTCAGACAAAGATCCTACAAGAACCTCGTAGTTGGGATCTTCTCTGAGGTTAACTGCATCAATAAAGAGACAAAGATCAGTATGTGCAAAAGAAATTAAAAACTTCTTCATCAAATTGTGCTGAGTGGAACAATCTATCCGATTGCGCCAGCATAGCCTACGTGCGCAAGACATCAGATTGCACCAGCCTACTTGCATAAGACATCAGTTTGCACTAGCAGAACCGACTTGTGCAAAATATCAGTTTGCGTATTGATGCGTAAATCGATGGATTGCACTGAAGATTTTGTCAGCGCTTTCCAACCGATTGCACAAAGATACAGTTTTCATAAAAATGAAAACTGTTGTACAGGCAGCCGAAACCCTAAACAGGGTGGCACAAATGGTTGAGAATACCCTCAATCTCTAAAAAAAGAGAGGTATAAATGTTCGAAAACATCAAAAACCCTAAAAAGGGTTTTGATCATGGTTCGTCATTCACCTCGAAGAGCTGGATGGCCCATCTCGTGACGAGACACTCGTGGTGCAACACAAGTCAAAGTTTCGGCAGGGGCCTTTCCCATCTTAATGGCAGATTGCTTGGGCGCCATTGATGTCGACGACGAGAGGAGAAAGAAGAAGTCAGAGTAGGAGAGGAGTTTCTTTCTCTTGAGAAATCGAAAGCAAGTAAAGATTAAAAGAATATAAGATGAAACTATTTATAGTTTTCTCACAGAAACGTAACAGTCGCCTCCGATTGTGCCACGAAAGACGGAGCTAATTCCTCCAAACGCGCAACTAAAGCGCAACTTGATTTCAAATTCAAAATTCAAAGGATTTCAAAACTTTGAATATTTTCAACTTTTAAAAATTTTGAAGGGGGTCTTGTAAGTAATAAAATCAAGTTGCATCCATCAAAGAGACAGAGAAGTCTAAATTGTGCACCCTTCAAATGAACTGCACTGAAGACAGATTGTGCTACAAATCAAATGCGCGAGGCTGAACTGCGCTAACGCCCGAGCGCGCTACGATGACATGGCAACGCCATCATTACCTGACAAGAAGATCAAATCTTCTGACAGCCTGACAGCCCGAACAACGAGGAGTCTGTTCGTTTCTTATGCAGCACGGTACTCGAGAACAGCTGTACAATCCAGCACAGTCTGCCATTCGAATCTGAGCGTAGTATGCTAGTCCAACCTCAGCGTAGTTTGACCAAGTTCGAATCCTAGCGCTATCCATTGACTAGAAGGGAGCGCAGTATGAAGCTTGCGCTATTCAAGTAGCACGATCCATCAAAATTGTTGAAGATAACTGACATTTATTACGTGGCTTACATGCCATCAATTGCTCGTCACGTGGCAGTTGTCTGTCCACGACCAAGCGCATTTCAATCAAACAATGCCATGCGTCTGAATACGGTTAGCCCACAATCGAGCAACTGCCCAATGGCCAGTACAGTTTACAGTCTGCGCAGTCTGTCTCCAGCGCAGTTCATTGTGCGCAATCCAGAATAACTATAAAATAGTTATTTCTAGAACTCTATAAATAGAGTTTCAAGTTCATCATTAAGGGGATCGATTATTCAAGATCATCCGAGGTCAGGAGTTCTTGTCCAAGTGCTGCTGCATTCTTCAGAGGCTATCGTCTTCAAAGTTCACATCGTCCAAGAGATAAAGCGATCGTCTTCAGATCAGATTCCTATAGTTGTACTTTCCCAGAATTTATTGTACTCTTGTACTATTCTTTAAATTTTATGAAATAAAAGACTTTTGTTTTTGCAAACACCCGTGGCTTCCCTTGATTTTTGTATCTTGCTTGAACTCTTTCTACCAACACCCTATCACCTCGTGCTTAAACATGGTTAGAAAGATAACTACACTACTATATACTTATTGGTCAACCCTATGGCTAGAAGGATTATATTGACAAATAATATCCATTGAGGTTATATTTGAGTATAAAGGCATTTATTTTTCCTAGAGATATGATCTTAAGGATTAGTTAATTTCAAGTTGGGTAGTAGCATATTACCGTCTTCAAAGGATAAGTTAGAATTTTATTATTACAAGGTGATATACACAAAAGGATAGCTAGATCGAGAAAACAAATTTTTTGATTTAAGAAAATTTTGAAATGGTAAAATAGTTATGATTTATTAGGGATACGAAATCGATTGAGAAATAACTTAATTTTTTATATTGTGACGCACGATTTACGGTTTGGATTGTAATATTAGAAAGCTTATCTCGAGATTATTTAAGGAGTTTTAATTATGATTTTTAGACAACTAGAGAAGACGAAAGTTTAGTTTGAGAGAGCTTGAGGTTTAAAATTGAGTCGTACGATTTATAAGTTTATTTTAAAATTTTGTTTAAATATTTGGAGTATATGAAAGCAACTTTGAAGGAAAAATTTAAATTTTAAATTGTGTCATATGATCTATAATTTAAAAAGTTAATTATATTTCAAGTTTAAAGCCTTGATTATGGATATTTAAATTTTGGTAAAAAAAGATTTAATTTGAGTTGCATAATTTGCGATTGATGAAACGGGCTAAGAGTTTATCTCGAGGTACATTTGAGAATTAGAAATTTTTAAAAGTGATAGCTTATTATATAAGTTTAGTTGTGCCGCATTAGATATGATGAAGGTTACTTAGAATTTATTTAAAGGAGATTAAACTTTAAGTTATAATTAAATACTTGATGGAGTATTTTAAGATTTTATTTCGAAACTGTTGAGGAACTTGAAATTTGAAATTAGATCATATATTGGTAGAGGACCAAGAAGCAAGCAAGTCACCCTAATGGGATACAAGTATTCCTCATTAATTGCCATCATAGTTGTATATACTCGAGTGTAGTTAAGTCATCTGCCAAACTTTGTAAAGATATCTCAATCTTGACTCACTCGACAATTCCTCAAATCTAGATTTTATCGTGACCTTCTAACCATTTGAAACTTGAGAAATGATTAGATTGTTCCTTGATCGTACTTCATCTAAGTGGCTATCATATCTCTAGAAACTGTATTACTAACTTATTTTACCTTGATCTACTACAAACTGAATTGTCTTTATTTCATGCTTTAACTTGGTCTTTATTTCGTGCGTTAATTATTATCTCATGAATTCACACTTTCTATTTTAAATTCTTTTGTGTTCGTTACCGTGACTTGGATATTTGGAGCACAACACTAGACTTTTCCATCCCACAAATTCCATATACAAGACCTAGACGAGCCCACCTTCATGCAGACATATCATGTCCCACTAAAACACGCCCCCTTGTACTATATTTTTATGATGCAAATTTCGAGTCGAAATGACTAGCTATAAATCCTACCATAATACCATTGCCTTCCGACTTCAGTTAGAGACCGAAAATTGACTCAATTCTGTCGACCCTATATATGGTTGTGATCTACTTAAATTTCTGAATGCTTAAATTGTGTTTCATCTTGATTACTTAACCCTTGTCCTTTTATTTTTCGTGCCTTATCTTGATTCACGCAAGCCCATGCCATTTTTTTTTTCTCTACACGCAATATTAACAACCCTTACTTTTCTTCCTTCCGATTAAATTGCTTCACCCATATTTCAATATGATTCCTCTGTAGTTTAGGCAACCTTGTTCCTTGTATGATTCTCTGCTCAAAGAATAGAAATTGGTCATAACGCTCTTCAGTTATACCTGTCCAGATTAGAAAAATTCATAAAGGAGATTAATGGATAGATTATATCGAGAAATATGTAGATTGGTCATAAATTGAAATACATGGTCAACCCTACTAGATAAATAGAGGGATGTAAGTCAAACCTTGAGTGCGAGTACTTTTAATTTTGATGTTTAAGGAATACGTTCAAGGATGATTATAGATATCAATGGAAGATGAGTTATTTTGCCATCATAAATTAAGATTTTTTTTAGAAAGACACTAATAAATAAAAGATTGAAGAAAAATAACATTTTATGATAAAAGATTGTGTTAGGAAGATATGATCAAAGGAGAGTAGGCACCTCGATTGACAAATTGATTCTTCATTGTTGAGAAATTTTTTTGAGATGATAAATAGGGTGTTTAATATTATTAGATTTCAAGGTCACTTCAAGGTTATTTGTAAATTTTGATACTATGAGGATAAAATTTCCTTTTTTTATGATAGTTACGAATATGAATTGATGAAATAAATCGAAGATGTATTGGAATTTAATTTCAAAAGAGATTATGGAAGATGAATTTAGTAGGAAAAAAAGATAAATTTGAAAGAAGTGGATCAGATACTTATTCAATTAAAATTTTATCATGAGATACTGGATACAAATATCTTTGGAATTTAAATTTTGCGAGTTTCTTTTGAGTAGATCCCAAATGTAGTAAAGAAGAAAATGAAACATGTTCAAGGAATTTAAATTTTCTATAGAATGTAAATTTGAAAGGAAAAAGATGAAGATGGAGTATCGAAGGACATCGACAATTTTTGATAAATCGCGAACTTAGAAAGATCGTGACGACATCGACATAAATTTGGATTTTGAATGATGGAGATATTTAGAGGTCTAGGAAGTTAGTACCTATTTTTCTATTACACATGATATGATATTGATGGTGGTGTGATTGAATTGGATATTGATGGGTTGCCATATGATCACCTTCTAAACTATAACCAAATTTTATTTGTCTAGTTATCTCAATTGCTGTTAATCAAATTACTTTTTATCATTCGATCCTGTTTTCGAATCATTGCCTAAATTTTTTTTTTTATAAACTCTTTCCAACTCCTCAACCCTACCAATCCTAACTATTCCTAAATTTCGAGGACAAAATTCTTTTAAGTTGGGTAGGATGTAAAACCCCAAAATTTCTACTATATTTTTATCGATTTTGGTATTGATTTAAAATTTTTGTATTGTACGTCGCGTAGTCTTATTGTACGTTGTGTCTGCACTATGTCAGTACATACCGAAAGAATTGGAGAAGGCTGAATTTCTGCATGAATGAAAGTTAAAACATCAATCATCTGATCTATAAATAAAGATTACCAAAATCAGTTAATACCTCTTTGATCAGTGACAATAGCTTCCTCCGGTGCTACTTCATTAGCAGCACTCTTCTCTTGGGATGCATGGACAGCAGCATCCTCTTTCGGATTGTCATTAACATCATCCGCCGATGTTTCCTCGTCATCTGCCCCCTCCTCTTGTGCTTCCTCATCATCACTTGCATCGACTGGATCTATGTCATGGAATCCGAAATCACATCCATCCAAAGCCTCGATCATCAGTCGATCTTCTTCAGCACAACGCGATCTTGGTGTAGCTGGAAGATGAGCAGCTTCCATTGCAAGTGTGGGATATGGCAATACTTCGACAAATGATTTAGACTCATTGATTGGGGTCGGAGTTGCAGCCGCTTCTCTTTCTGCAGCCTCAACTTTTGCCTCCGCGGTCTCTTCTCTTGTGTCTACGACCTTGTCCCTTATCTCTGCACTGGTAGCTCCTTCTTGTGTATCTGTCACCTACCTAGGCTCAGGAGCAGGTGTAGGTGAAGGCATTATAACCCCGGCCGCAACACTTATCAAGGCAGATGTATGGATAGGTTTTGAGGGAGTGGTCACTTTCTTTCTAAAAGCTATTTTCTTCCTACGTAGAGGTTCTTCTGGGCTCTCTATGTCTGCAGCGTGTGTTTGTCTTTGGATGGAAGTCGGGGTCGTCGCTTCTTTTCTGTGAATTGACTCAGCCTGTTGCCGAGACTGCGATCGAGTAGTGACTCTTTTCGAAGAGTCTACAGTGGTCTTCTTCTTAGAGATAGGAGAGGATGGTTCTTCTGCCTTCCTCTTCTTCTTCTTGATCGAAGATCTCACAACTTTCAAAGAAACACGCAGCGGTTCGTAGACTTCTTTAGGGAAGTTGGCTTCCCTTGAAGCTTCTAGAGGCGCATCAGCCAGCTCGTGTTCTTTATCATTACCATGAGGCAATAAAACAGGTGCTTCTTTTCTAAATCGTGTAACCGTCGGAAAGCTGTCTATTAAATTGAAATTCTCAGCAAAAGTATTTGCTTACGTATAAAAGATCGAATAAATATACAGCATGCACGGGCTACGTTCGTTCCTTGTCGGCATCGAGAATGTTGTCTTTGTGTCCCGGGCATTTTAATAGGCCCAAGCCCGGGCTCCATCAATTAAATAATATTTTCTCTGTAGGCACGTTATGGTATTGCCTACATGAAATTGGTCATAGCCGAATTGGCGTGCAAAACGGCTTGGGAGATAGGGTTCAAGATAACATTCATCTTCGAACCGGTATACTAGATGTGATGGCCGAATTGTCCTCAGCCAATCGAAGGTGGTACGGCTCAACGGTGGCACTCTCACCGAGTCGATCATGTTTGTCGGTACATATTCATAACCGACTGGAGGTGGAACACAGTAGAAGTTCCATCTTTTGCCCAAATTCAAGACTCGCCTGCAGTCTTTTAAAGTTGTATAGATCCATTACATCCAGAATATCTTCTTAGAAAACTGTCGCTCACTGCCCCCATAGCAGGGTTCATTAAGGAGGGATGGTGTAGAAGCAGCCATCCAAACAAATATGTATACGGCAGTTCCAGTCGAGAAAAATGTCCCTTTTTGTCTTTTCCTCGAATCAACGAAGAGACGTAGGCCGGCGTTCATCCTGCATGTCATTGCTGACAACAAATCCATCCGGTAGCCGAAAACTAGACGGACGGCAGCAAATAGTACACTGCGATGGAAGCGGTCAACTGCACTGGCCCCAGGTACGATATATCGTCGAAGCCAGTAAGTAAGAAAACCTACCAGTTGGGCTTCCTTCGACATGGGCCTCTAATCCATCCTCATGTAGCTTTCGACGATGTCTCCTTTCTTGAAAGGAGGATACTGAAGATCATCCTCAATCTTGATATCCATATCGTTGTGCGTCTCCATCAACTCTATTACCTCGCTATTGCTAAGCGGTTTGAAGAAGTTGGGATTGCAGTTTTCATGTTCTTTGGTCTTCTTCTCAATAATATGGTTTAGGAAAAGTTATGGCAACCACTTGGTCGAATAGCAAGTGCTGGCCTGCCGCTCTTGTAGTATAGAGAACAAATTTTGTAATGGCAGAGTAGCTCCTCAAAAACATCTACCATACTGGCGTTCTCCTGGCACTGTCTGTCTAACTCATCATTTGTCGGAACAAACTCTTCGGAGGGGATATCCCCCATTGGCAAGCCAGAGATGTATTTTATCTCATGCAAGGCTAATCCCATTTCTCTGTGTGGCATCATAAAAGCCCCAGTCCTATAATTATACGCAAGGAATAGATGTGGATTAGGGGGGAAGCCATAAACAGTGGCGTATACTGCCTGATACAGATCAATTTCTTTGAGCTGATCTTCAAATTGGACCAATATCCAATTGGCCACACAGATCCACCTTTTATTGTCCGGGTTCACAAGACCTGTCAACCATAGATCTTGGTCCGGTTACCTCCCTTCCACCTTCGCAAACTCATTTGCGAATATTGGAGTTCTTACTGGTAGCAGCCGAGAAGAATCTTCCGGCGGAATACAACCGGATTTTAGTCCTCTGTGTAGGGAGATATGTCGCTCAGAAGAACTATAGAATATATCTTTATGGTCTGGCCCCTTCTTAACACAAATATTACCCACTCGGGCCTGCTGCAGCGGAGTTATGTCCCATTCCATTCTTCAGGGATAGCTTGCAAAAGAATATCTGGACAGAGGGAGACATATGGAGATCTCTGTCAAATATATCGTCTTCTCGCCCCTTTGGAAGATTCTCTGCTCCATACGAGGCCTCGGCTGAGAATTCTTATCAAAAGCCTCACCAAACAAAAATAAAGGTTTCTTGTGGGTGACAGTGTCGGCAGTCTGAAGAGGTTGCCTGTTCATCAGACACAATAAAGTATCATTATCTTGCGCAACCAAGACAGCTTGCCGGGATGACGGTAAAGCATATTGAGGAAAGGAGACGTGTGAGAGAACTTCCTTGAATTTTGATTCAGACAAAGATCCTACAAGAACCTCGTAGTTGGGATCTTCTCTGAGGTTAACTGCATCAATAAAGAGACAAAGATCAGTATGTGCAAAAGAAATTAAAAACTTCTACATCAAATTGTGCTGAGTGAAACAATCTGTCCGATTGTGCCAGCATAGCCTACGTGCGCAAGACATCAGATTGCACCAGCCTACTTGCACAAGACATCAGTTTGCGCTAGCAGAACCGACTTGTGCAAAATATCAGTTTGCGTATTGATGCGTAAATCGATGGATTGTACTGAAGATTTTGTCAGCACTTTCCAACCGATTGCACAAAGATACAGTTTTCATAAAAATGAAAACTGTTGTACAGGCAGCCGAAACCCTAAACAGGGTGGCACAAATGGTTGAGAATACCCTCAATCTCTAAAAAGAGAGAGGTATGAATGTTCGAAAACATCAAAAACCCTAAAAAGGGTTTTGATCATGGTTCGTCATTCACCTCGAAGAGCTGGATGGCCCATCTCGTGACGAGACACTCGTGGTGCAACACAAGTCAAAGTTTCGGCAGGGGCCTTTCCCTTCTTAATGGCAGATTGCTTGGGCGCCATTGATGTCGACGACGAGAGGAGAAAGAAAAAGTCGGAGTAGGAGAGGAGTTTCTTTCTCTTGAGAAATCGAAAGCAAGTAAAGATTAAAAGAATATAAGATGAAACTATTTTAGTTTTCTCACAGAAACGTAACAGTCGCCTCCGATTGTGCCACGAAAGACGGAGCTAATTCCTCCAAACGCGCAACTAAAGCGCAACTTGATTTCAAATTCAAAATTCAAAGTATTTTAAAACTTTGAATATTTTCAACTTTCAAAAACTTTGAAGGGGGTCTTGTAAGTCATAAAATCAAGTTGTATCCATCAAATAGACAGAGAAGTCTAAATTGTGCACCCTTCAAATGAACTGCGCTGAAGACAGATTGTGCTACAAATCAAACGCGCGAGGCTGAACTGCGCTAACGCCCGAGCGCGCTACGCTGACATGGCAACGCCATCATTACCTGACAAGAAGATCAAATCTTCTGACAGCCTGACAGCCCGAACAGCGAGGAGTCTGTTCGTTTCTTATGCAGCATGGTACTCGAGAACAGCTGTACAATCCAGCACAGTCTGCCATTCGAATCTGAGCGCAGTATGCTAGTCCAACCTCAGCGCAGTTTGACCAAGTTCGAATCCTAGCGCTATCCATTGACTAGAAGGGAGCGCAGTATGAAGCTTGCGCTATTCAAGTAGCACGATCCATCAAAATTGTTGAAGATAACTGACATTTATTACGTGGCTTACATGCCATCAATTGCTCGTCACGTGGCAGCTGTCTGTACACGACCAAGCGTATTTCAATCAAACAATGCCATGCGTCTGAATACGGTTAGCCCACGATCGAGCAACTGCCCAATGGCTAGTACAGTTTACAGTCTGCGCAGTCTGTCTCCAGCGCAGTTCATTGTGCACAATCCAGAATAACTATAAAATAGTTATTTCTAGAACTCTATAAATAGAGTTTCCAGTTCATCATTAAGGGGATCGATTATTCAAGATTATCAGAGGTCAGGAGTTCTTGTCCAAGTGCTGCTGCATTCTTCAGAGGCTATCATCTTCAAAGTTCACATCGTCCAAGAGATAAAGCGATCGTCTTCAGATCAGATTCCTATAGTTGTACTTTCCCAGAATTCATTGTACTCTTGTACTATTCTTTAAAGTTTGTGAAATAAAAGACTTTTGTTTTTGCAAACAC
The DNA here is from genome assembly GCA_029216955.1 of Iris pallida. Classification (NCBI taxonomy): domain Eukaryota; kingdom Viridiplantae; phylum Streptophyta; class Magnoliopsida; order Asparagales; family Iridaceae; genus Iris; species Iris pallida. The sequence continues at coordinate 29,338,064 of JANAVB010019800.1, read as the reverse complement.
CCGTGGCTTCCCTTGATTTTTGTATCTTGCTTGAACTCTTTCTACCAACACCCTATCACCTCGTGCTTAAACATGGTTAGAAAGATAACTACACTACTATATACTTATTGGTCAACCCTATGGCTAGAAGGATTTTATTGACAAATAATATCTATTGAGGTTATATTTGAGTATAAAGGCATTTATTTTTTCTAGAGATATGATCTTAAGGATTAGTTAATTTCAAGTTGGATAGTAGCATATTACCGTCTTCAAAGGATAAGTTAGAATTTTATTATTACAAGGTGATATACACAAAAGGATAGCTAGATCGAGAAAATTTTTTTTTGATTTAAGAAAATTTTGAAATGGTAAAATAGTTATGATTTATTAGGGATACGAAATCGATTGAGAAATAACTTAATTTTTTATATTATGACGCATGATTTACGGTTTGGATTGTAATATTAGAAAGCTTATCTCGAGATTATTTAAGGAGTTTTAATTATGATTTTTAGACAACTAGAGAAGACGAAAGTTTAGTTTGAGAGAGCTTGAGGTTTAAAATTGAGTCGTACGATTTATAAGTTTATTTAATTTTGAGTTGAAGAAATGATGGTAAAATTTTGTCTAAATATTTGGAGTATATGAAAGCAACTTTGAAGGAAAAAATTTAAATTTTAAATTGTGTCATATGATCTATAATTTAAAAAGTTAATTATATTTCAAGTTTAAAGCCTTGATTATGGATATTTAAATTTTGGTAAAAAAAGATTTAATTTGAGTTGCATAATTTGCGATTGATGAAACGGGCTAAGAGTTTATCTCGAGGTACATTTGAGAATTAGAAATTTTTAAAAGTGATAGCTTATTATATAAGTTTAGTTGTGCCGTATTAGATATGATGAAGGTTACTTAGATTTTATTTAAAGAAGATTAAACTTTAAGTTATAATTAAATACTTGATGGAGTATTTTGAGATTTTATTTCGAAACTGTTGAGGAACTTGAAATTTGAAATTAGATCATATATTGGTAGAAGACCAAGAAGCAAGCAAGTCACCCTAATGGGATACAAGTATTCCTCATTAATTGCCAGGATAGTTGTATATACTCGAGTGTAGTTAAGTCATCTGCCAAACTTTGTGAAGATATCTCAATCTTGACTCACTCGACATTTCCTCAAATCTAGATTTTATCGTGACCTTCTAACCATTTGAAACTTGAGAAATGATTAGATTGTTCCTTGATCGTACTTCATCTAAGTGGCTATCATATCTCTAGAAACTGTATTCCTAACTTATTTTACCTTGATCTACTAGAAACTGAATTGTCTTTATTTCATGCTTTAACTTGGTCTTTATTTCGTGCGTTAATTATTATCTCATGAATTCACACTTTCTATTTTAAATTCTTTTGTGTCCGTTACCGTGACTTGGATATTTGGAGCACAACACTAGACTTTTCCATCCCACAAATTCCATATACAAGACCTAGACGAGCCCACCTTCATGCAGACATATCATGTCCCACTAAAACACGCCCCCTTGTACTCTATTTTTATGATGCAAATTTCGAGTCGAAATGACTAGCTATAAATCCTACCATAATACCATTGCCTTCCGACTTCAGTTAGAGCCAAAAATTGACTCAATTCTGTCGACCCTATATATGGTTGTGATCTACTTAAATTTTTGAATGCTTAAATTGTGTTTCATCTTGATTACTTAACCCTTGTCCTTTTATTTTTCGTGCCTTATCTTGATTCACGCAAGCCCATGCCATTTTTTTCTCTACACGCAATATTAACAACCCTTACTTTTCTTCCTTCCGATTAAATTGCTTCACCCATATTTCAATATGATTCCTCTGTAGTTTAGGCAACCTTGTTCCTTGTATGATTCTCTGCTCAAAGAATAGAAATTGGTCATAACGCTCTTCAGTTATACCTGTCCAGATTAGAAAAATTCATAAAGGAGATTAATGGATAGATTATATCGAGAAATATGTAGATTGGTCATAAATTGAAATACATGGTCAACCCTACTAGATAAATAGAGGGATGTAAGTCAAACCTTGAGTGCGAGTACTTTTAATTTTGATGTTTAAGGAATACGTTCAAGGATGATTATAGATATCAATGGAAGATGAGTTATTTTGCCATCATAAATTAAGATTTTTTTTAGAAAGACACTAATAAATAAAAGATTGAAGAAAAATAACATTTTATGATAAAAGATTGTGTTAGGAAGATATGATCAAAGGAGAGTAGGCACCTCGATTGACAAATTGATTCTTCATTGTTGAGAAATTTTTTTGAGATGATAAATAGGGTGTTTAATATTATTAGATTTCAAGGTCACTTCAAGGTGATTTGTAAATTTTGATACTATGAGGATAAAATTTCCTTTTTTTATGATAGTTACGAATATGAATTGATGAAATAAATCGAAGATGTATTGGAATTTAATTTCAAAAGAGATTATGGAAGATGAATTTAGTAGGAAAAAAAGATAAATTTGAAAGAAGTGGATCAGATACTTATTCAATTAAAATTTTATCATGAGATACTGGATACAAATATCTTTGGAATTTAAATTTTGCGAGTTTCTTTTGAGTAGATCCCAAATGTAGTAAAGAAGAAAATGAAACATGTTCAAGGAATTTAAATTTTCTATAGAATGTAAATTTGAAAGGAAAGAGATGAAGATGGAGTATCGAAGGACATCGACAATTTTTGATAAATCGCGAACTTAGAAAGATCGTGACGACATCGACATAAATTTGGATTTTGAATGATGGAGATATTTATAGGTCTAGGAAGTTAGTACCTATTTTTCTATTACACATGATATGATATTAATGGTGGTGTGATTGAATTGGATATTGATGGGTTGCCATATGATCACCTTCTAAACTATAACCAAATTTTATTTGTCTAGTTATCTCAATTGCTGTTAATCAAATTACTTTTTATCATTCGATCCTGTTTTCGAATCATTGCCTAAATTTTTTTTTATAAACTCTTTCCAACTCCTCAACCCTACCAATCCTAACTATTCCTAAATTTCGAGGACAAAATTCTTTTAAGTTGGGTAGGATGTAAAACCCCAAAATTTCTACTATATTTTTATCGATTTTGGTATTGATTTAAAATTTTTGTATTGTACGTCGCGTAGTCTTATTGTACGTTGTGTGCAAACGACGTATTTCGTAAATTGCTCGTCGAGTGCGAATATGTGCGAGGTACATATTTTTGTAAAACATTTTATTTTAGAAGCTTGATTTTTTAAATAATAAATAATAAATATTTTTGATTATTTAAAGTTGTAAAATACGTCATATTGGAATTTCTAACTCTTTATTTTACATTATGAAAGGTTTTATAAATAGTAATTTTGAAAACGAGGTATTATGCAAATATTCATTTCATACGAGGTGCATAAATTTAAAATTCAGATATATAATTCCATTTTTCGAATTTATTGATATTAATATTTTATTATTCGAAAAGATATTTAAAAATATTTATTATTTTTGAAATTATTATTATTGATATTTTTGGAAAATATATTTGGAAATTTTGGTGGCCATTTTAAATCTTGATTTGATTTTATGGTTTTAATTTAAAAAATTTAAAGGTAGAATTTATATTTAATTTGAGTTTAGATTATCTAGGTTTAAATTGGAATTTAATTTAGATTTGATTTTTTTGAATTATCTAAATGGGGTTTAAATAAATCCTAATCCTTATCCAACTGGGAATTCTCACCTCCTATATAAGGAGAGGTACTTATCCATATATTTTGGCCATTCATAATTCCTCCAAAAAATTATTTCTTTTACTCGTGCCTGTGCATCGTGTCTGTGTCCCGTCCCATCCACTATATGTATTTCTAGTACATATATATATTTTCAACCCCGTGTCCGACAACCCCGGACACCCATCCAGGTCATGTCGAACATTCTCCGACACGACGACAGCTCCCTATCCTTTCCACCGTCATCGCCACCATCCCGTCGCTATCATCGCCGTCACCACCACAACCATCATCCCTGCCACCCTCGCCAACATCACCCCGGACACCATCACCGACCGTCGATCCCCACAAGCCCTATCACCATCTACGGCCTCGAATGAACCCAGCCTCACATCTACCACCACCACCATTACCAGAATCCACTACCTCAGCCACCGTCGGAGCAACACCACCGTGTGCGCCACCACCATCAACACCCATCACCACCACCGCCTCTATCAAACCAAACCCCCAAATTAAATATCAAAACAAAACCCACACCTATCAGCGGTCATCGTCGTCCCCGTGCCCGCGTCCCTGCTCTACGACCGCCATCCGCTACCGTGCTAGGCTGCATCGCCGCCCGCCGATGGAGGACCGTCGCCGCCGCCTCCACGAACGCGCTGCGCTGACCGCGCCCATCCTCAGTTGCCACCGACTTCCTCTGTCGTCGGTGCTGCCTAGCCTTGCGCCAAGCCCCGTCCTCCTCTCGCCTGCTCCCTCTCCCGCTGATTCCCCCTCCGTCTCTCTCCTCGATCGGAACGCCAATCCAGCCGCCGAAGCCCCATCGCGGTGGACAGCCGCCGTGTTCCGTGCCACACAGCCGAGCCCCTTCCGCTGGGGAAGCCGCCGCCGATCAATCCCGCTGCCGCCTCTCTCGGCCAGCACCCGTCGCGCTCGCCGAAAAAACCCCCGCCCGGCCTCCTCAGGTGAAGCTCCCCTCTCTTCCTTCCCATCTCTCTCTCTTTCTTATTGAGTAAATAAGGAAAAGACAGTACAGTCATTATTAAGGTTTTTATTATTATTATTTTAATTTTTCTTCTTTTCTCTTTCTCATCTACTTTATAAGTATTATTTTCTATTAGTATTATTATTATTAATATTAATATTAATATTAATATTAATATTAATATTAATATTAATATTAATATTATTATTATTATTATTATTATTATTATTATCATTAGATATATTGAAGTCTCTGTTGTTATATTTTAAATATATAAAGTAAATATTTACCTAGAAACTTGTTGACCCATAAATGTAGCTTCCCAAATTATAAAATATATTCTAGTATTATTTTTTGAATACTTATCTAGCTAATAAAATATAGCTTTTCTACCAATAAATTTATATTTTTACGGACTTACAATTTAGGTTAAAAATGATTATTCCCATTTTCTTCAAGTATTTATATATAGATATATAATAAAAATGTAGTTTCCTAAAAATTGTGATATATATATAGATTACTTTCAAGTAGTTATTAAAAATTATTTTTGGCTAATAAAAGATATTTTCAAGTTGTAAGAATATTTTACAAAGGGGTATAAATACTTTTCTTCGCACATCCTCACTGTCTGTCAACCTTAATCGTAACTAATTCCAAATTCATCTTTTCTCGTAAATTCGGACCATGTTGCATCGACCATGGCTATTGGACAGAACAGGACTTGTTGGATCATTGCACCACACCAGGCGTAACACCAGGCCAGACACCTTGTCTTTACTGTTTAAATTCTTGCTCAATATCATGCATGCTTTTTCTTATTTTTAGCAAATAAAATATTATTCTTTTTAAAACTATATATAGATGTAAATTATTATACTTTATGCAATTGGCTTAGAGTTAAGTGACTACCATATGTTTAGAGCATCTCATAAACTGTCACGATGTGCCACGGGTTGTGTGTGAGTTGTGAGTCGCATATAGATACAGACTTGCGTGCTGACTGATCATTGGTGCGTACAGGCCGTGCGTTAGGATATAACTGCTAATAGATTGTGTAGAAAACTTGGCAGTTATTAAGGATCAAACAATATCGTAGAGTCAACACATGTATAGTATCGTGGGGAGGGAGGAGACAGTTGTTAGCGTAGGGGCTACATGTTCAGTACACACTTAGATTTGGGCCGATAATGTCTCGTATGAGCGCTACTTACTGCCCCGGGGCCGATAGTTCTCGTATGAGAGCTACTTTCGGCCCATGGTCGATAGTGTCTCTTATGAGCGCTACCTATTACCACTCTCTCTCCATCTATGCTGAACACCTAAGCTCCTGCGTAGAACGTTGTCTTATAAAGTGCATTCCACATAGAATGGTTAGGAACCATTACTCATGTATATTCTTTATTGAGCTCTTATTATTCAGTTTATGGTATGATATTATGTGTCTTGTTACGTCCCTCTGAGGACCTGGTGATCTCTCCAGGTGTGTGTTTCGTGATTTTTGCAGGTGCCCTAGCTAAGGCCATGTCTTCCTTCCTTCGTGATGATTTCTCTTGGACTCGTCGCTTGCACTCGCTTGCTCAATTCTTTCCTTGTATATTTTTTCATATTTAATTTAGTTGGTAGTGGATTTGTCTCCGCCCAACTATTATGTACATGACAAACTCAAAGTTGCTTTTATATCATTATTTATCTTCGTGGATGAGATTTAGTGTCTTGGCTTTCTACATTTACAGCTTATGTATCCATACGAGCCGTATATTTACTCGTATGTATACAGCTGGCATGATACGTATCTAGTCCCAAATATTTTGGGACTGGGGCATGACAGGCCTCAACTGTCTAGAAGCATAAGCAATGACTCTCTTATTCTGCTCAAGCACACATCCCAAGCCTTTTCCTAAAGCATCGCTGTAGATGACGAATCCTTCCGATCCTGATGGCAAAGCTAGAACTGGTGATGTCGTGAGTCTTCTCTTTAATTCTTCAAATGCTGACTGGCAGGCATCGCTCCAGATGAACTCCTCGTCCTTCCGCGTAAGCTTGGTCATCGGCTCCGCTATCATGGCAAAATCATTCACAAACTTCCTGTAGTATCATGCTAGATCTAGGAAACTACGAATCTCTGCTATTGACTTGGGAGGTGCCCATGCTTCTACTTCTTTAATCTTCTTGGGATCCACAGAAATCCCCTCTTTAGTCATAAAATACCTTAGGAACTCCACTCTGTCCAAAAAAAACTCACATTTCGAGTGTTTCCCGTACAGCTTCTCCTTTCGCAGAATCTCTAAAACAATCTGCAGGTGCTCCACATGCTCCTCCTCGGACTTCGAATATATCAAAATGTCGCCAATGAAGACTACGACAAACTTGTCCAGATACTTGTGAAAAACTTTATTCATCAAGTTCATAAACACTACTAGGGCATTGGTGAGTCTGAACGGCATCACCAAGAACTCATACTGGCTATATCGGGTGTTGAAGGCTGTCTTCGAAATATCCTGCTCCCGAACCTTCATCTGATGGTATCCCGACCGAAGGTCAATCTTGGAAATGACCTTCTCTCCACTCAGCTGATCAAATAGCTCATCAATCCGTGGCAAAGGGTATTTATTCTTGATGGTGATGTTATTGTGTGTACGGTAATCGATACACATCCTCACAGTCCCATCCTTCTTGGGCATGAAGAGTACCGGTGATCCCCAGGGTGAAGCACTGGACCGAATAAAACTCTTGCCCTCCACCTCATTAATCTGAGCCTTCAACTCCGCAGCTTCCTTTGGGTTGATCTTGTAGCAATATTGGGACTTCGGTGCTGATCCGGGCACTAGGTCAATGCTGAATTCCATATCTCGATCTGGCAGCAATCCTGGTAACTCCTCGGGAAAGACGTCAAGAAACTCTGCAATCAGCGGATGCGACAACTCCTGGTCTTCTGCAACTGCTCTGAAGTAGACTCCCTCTGGCCTCTCTATAACTCGTCTGCTGATCTCAAACGGTGGAACTCCTGGCGGACTGAAGATCACATTCCCCTCATGGCAATCTATTGCGGCAAACTGCTCGCTCATCTAGTCGATGCCGAGGACTATATCAAATCCGGGCAATAGCATCCCTAGAAGTCGTGCCGTAATCTCTCTCCCAGCTATAGTGATAGGGCCATCTACCATCTCACTCACTGGCACTACCCCTGCTCATGTCATAATCCGACAGTTCTTCCTAGTGGGCTTGGGTGTGAAGCTGTGTCTATGCAGAAACTCATATGATATAAAGCTATGTGTGGCTCCAGAATTAAACAATGCAATGGCAGGAAAAGAATGTAAAAGTATAGAACATATGATCACATTTGGCACTGCTTCATCCTCCTCAACTACAGCCATGATATAAGTACGTCCCTGCTGTGGTGGTCCCTTCTGCTGTAGGTGTTGTACAAAATGCTGCTGCTGAGTAGGCAAAGTCGGAACCCTCTGTGGTGCAGCTGGTAGAGCTCTGGGTGGTGCAGGTGGTGGTCCTCCAGCTCCTCTAGGTCCCTCTGTCAGTCTAGCTGTAGCCTGTGGGGAGTCCCTCATCTGGTGTGCATCTGATCCACAGAACAAACAGAGCCTGAGCCTCTTGTAGCACTCGTCGAAGCGGTGTCCCGGCCGGTAATAGAATGCGCAAGTAACTGCCTGCTGCTATCTCTGATGCTGATGTGTAGGAGCTCTGGCTGGACGATGATGCTGCTATGCCGGCTGCTGTGGCCTTGCCTGAATCTGAGTCTGGACCCTCTTCGCTGGTGCCTGGAAAATGCTGCTGTCGATGTCCTGGTCCCTCTTCAGCTTCGGATCTGCCTCCTTCTATACAGCCTGAGCAATCTTGAGGATGCTCGCATACGTCGTCGCCTGACTAATCGCCACCGCGTGTCACAGCTCCCTGGTGAGACCCTTCTTGAATCTCTAAGCTCTATCCTCCGGTGCTCTGACTAGGTTCTCCGCGAACCTGCTGAGCCTAGTAAACTCTGAAGTGTACTCCGCAACCGTCATAGTCCCCTGCTGTAGCGTCTCGAACTGCATCCTCAGCTCATCCCGCTCCACATCTAGGAAAAACTTCTCCTTGAACAGATTTTTAAAATCTGTCCAAGACACCTGGTGCTCCGCCGACTGGGGCTCCTCCCGGTACCAAACTCTGGCCAAATCAAAGAGTCGCATGCTAGCCACCTCAACCTTAGGTCATCCGGGATCCGTGCCATCTTCAAGGTCCTCTCCATATTCTCCAGCCACTCGTTCGCATAAACTATCCCCTCGTTGTCCCAAAAGTCCATCGGGAAGAGATTCTGGTAGTCCTTGGCCGTCCCCGGACTCGGTGCTGATGGTGCTGCATGTGTTGCTGGAGCTGGTGCTGCCGGTTCTCTGGTCCTGAGTGCGTCTACAACTGTCACCTAAAATTGTGCTGCCTGGTATTTCTGGGCCTCCATAAACTGCTGGAACATAGCCATCACCTGAGCGCCATCAAAAGTCATCATCGAAGGCAGCAGAGGAAAGATCGGAGGCAGTGGTGGAAGCTGATCTACTGGAGCATCTGGTGCAGGCTGGTCTGAGCTGCCTGCAACTCCCGACTGATCAGCGGTCTTCCTTGTAGCGACCATCCTGCAACAAAAGAAAACTTCATGATTGATAAGAAACCTAACCTACCAGAAAATGTAAATGTTTATATAATAACGATATATACCCGATGTACCCGATTTCCTATGCTGTGATTCAAGTTTTCCTAGTTTAAATCAAGTCCCCCAATAGTACACTAATACTTAGGTACTATTAGGATGGACCTGCATGGGCCACCACTAAAAACATGTCACGACCCGCTCACGAATAATCGGACACGCCCAGCCTTCATCGTTGGACACGATGAAGTAAGCTGTACCAATCTAGGGAAATCTAACCAGATAATCAAGACAAGTATGAAATCACAGCATCTATAAACGTATCCCAGAATCAGAGTAAAGTACATGTCTCAGAATTATTACATTCCAGCAATGAAAGTAAGTCTACTAGTCTCAAAATACAAAGAAAATATAAAGTGCTAAGGTAAAGATCTAGGCTTCTGCAGCCTCTAAGTCAAGAGCAACTCCAGCTGGCTCTACTGCCTCTACTGGCTCTCGGCCATAATATGTGTCGCACAGAACCTCCAACTCACCTGGAACATATCCTAGTTAGGAGCGGAGCAAAGTACAGTTCTAGGTAATGAACAAGAACATGATATGAAACTGAGTACATGAGTACATAAAAATGAAATACAGGAATGAACTGGAAAGTACAGAAAAGTAGTACAGGAATAAAGTACGGAAACTACAGTACAGGAATATAAAATACAGAAAATATAATGTACAGGAATGAAACTATAATCCTGAAGTTCCAGACATGATAAGTGCACAATATTGAAATAAAACTAGTCCATGTGACCGACTGGGGTGAGTACAGGATCATGTACAGGAGTACATAAATATGGTACGGCTTAGGGCCCGCGTGCACAATGAGAGGCCTAAGCTATCTAAATGAATATAGTAACCAGGGTTTGGTCACATGGCTAGTGTATTTCCCCACCCGACACTAGCAAGTACAAGAATAGGAATACAGGAGTACAGGGGTACAGGATATCGTGTCATAATGTGTCACAAGAAAAGTACAAGAATGTAAATGTACAAGACCATAAAAAAGTACTTGCCTTGCTCCTGGAAAGTACGGGAAAACAATGGAGCTAGATGTCCTCCTGTTTAATAGTTACAAGTTGATTAATCTTCTAAATAATCAATTGTTAGTTATGTTAGCCAATTACCTACCTGGTTTTTATGTTAATCTAAAATATATAGAACTAACTATCCATAGACTGTAGAAAAATAATATATTAGCATTTAAGAATAACCTATTAAGAATCTATTTTTAGTGTAATGATATAACCATAATGAAATTGACACAAAAGAGCAATGAAGGTTCTTGAAAACCAGATAAATAAAATCATCTAGGAAACTGAAACCTATTTACCATACCTATTTGATCAAAGTAACTGAAAGCATTACAGTCCTAAATCCACACTTAACACATGTCTCAACTCACTGTTCAAAATCAGGAATTTCCATAGTCAATATTCTTTCAATAGAGATAATTTCAAAAACTTCTTAATTTATAGAATAGCAGTACCAATTACAAAACTATCATTGGAGTACATTGATGTTCAAAGTACAACAGGACATAAATCAGCTGTTGTCTAAGAGCCTACTTAACCCCTAGATTTGAATCTAACATTCCTAATGGCTACTAGACTTCTGCCACCAACTGAACAAGTCTGAACACTTGAATCCAACCCCTGGAATCTGACCCATCCCGGACACTCTTCGTTGGACACGATCCGTAACTTGGATACTTGAAATTCTCCCCTCAACCCCGACACGATCAACTGGTCTACAGCCAAGAGTATCCTGCACTAAACAAAGTTCAATAAAGCCTGACACTACACTGCAACAGTTCTAGAAATCCCAGGATCACCCGCAGAGACACGATCTCGACTCGAGCTTACGAACTTGCAACCCACACTAGTTACACCAATACGACACCAACAACACCATGGCTACTGCTACAAAATTCAGACACGGGACTACAAACAAGGAAAAATTCTCTAAGTTCCTACACAGAAAAAGACTTCCTGAACAAAAGTGTAGAGAACAAACCTGAAGTCACGAATTGAAAAGAGATTCCCCAAAGGCTGGACACACTTCCTCTGTATCCGATTCCTGGAGTAGAGGACACGGATACGCGACGATTCGATCGACCATCGGAGAAGGAACTTCGTGGAGGGGATGGAGAGTCCAAGCCATCACAGGAAGGTCATCGACGAGCTGATGCCACTGTTTAGGTCGCCGGAGTAGATCGTACGCGATGGTGGTCTCCTCGCCGCTGGAAACGAGTAGCGTCGCACGTCACTGCTACCAGGGCCAACTAGCTGTCGCAGGAGAGTGGCTCTGCCCCGTCGCCGTCGCCATCGTCGCCGTGGTGGTTAACCCAAAGATTTGATCGCCGGAGTTTAGCTGAGAGGAATGATTGGGGAAGTGGCTCAAAAAATTGGGAAGAGAAGTGAATTAACACTCTCTCTTCTCCTCAGTTCAACTTTAAAGAAAAAAATGTAACATTTGCTAACCCCCCCCGCTCAACTTGAATTTCCCATAAGTCCCTCCGGCCTAGGGATTTTTGTAAAAATCCCCTCTTCCTTTTCAAAATTGCAGAATTTGGTTAAAATCAGTTAGAAAATCACATGTTGGGCCCCAAAGTTTGTTATAACAAATTTTAAAATTTAAAAATAAATCCTGCCTAACTAATTTCCCTCAAAAATCATAAATCAAAATATTTATTGTTTAAAGCAAAACCTTCTACTATTAGAAAATTTTAATTTCTCAAAAAATAGGAAAGTGGAGTTACATCAAGCCAAGTACTTCATACAAAAGCTGGGGTACGACATGGAGGCTACCCCGGGTTTGAATTACGGCAGTGGTCGGCGATTGCCTCTACAGCTTTCGGCACTGCAGGGAAAGCTCAGGACCATTATCACAAATGCAGACGCGGCCTCGGGTATGTTACACCACCAACAACGCCCAAAAATTTCGATGAAGAATGCGAGTGGCACTCTCATTCGTCCGAGTCACCTGTTTATGACTCTGATAGCAGTATTGAAGATATATTTAGAAAGACATTATCTGTCAATATGACATCCGCTGATATCGAAGAGGAAGACGAAGATCTACTTGAACCACTTGAGTTGGAGCCGTGGGTCCAGTAACTAGACGCACAATGGGAGAAATGCTTTGAACTTTATGATCCTTCCACTGAGGACGAGGTCATACAAGTTAACCTCGGCGATGAATCCTCTCCAAAGCCAATCTTCGTCAGTAAAAGCCTGACAGACGGCGAACAGGAGTTGTTGTTACAACTCGTCCGAGAATACATCGACGTCTTTTCCTGGAGCTATGAAGACATGCCAGGACTAAACCCTGAGATCGCACTTCATAAGCTCAATATTTATCCGGATGCAAAACCAGTCAAACAACAGCAACGACGGTTTTGTCCAGACATCATGAATTCTATTGAAGCGAAAGTAAACAAGCTTATAGCTAGCGGTTTCATCCGCGAAGAGTGGCACCCAAACTGGGTAGCCAACATAGTACCAGTCATTAAGAAGAACGAAAAGATCCAAATTTGCATCGATTTCCGCAATCTGAATGCAGCATGTCCTAAGGATGAATTTCCTTTTTCGGTCACCGACATAATGATCGACAATATATGTGGCTTTGAGCGCATATCCTTTATGGATGGTTTTTCAGGATACAATCAAATCAAGATGTCTCCTGATGACGAGAAGCATACGTCATTCCGAACACCGATCAACGTATATTGTTATACGGTCATGCCCTTTGGCCTGAAGGACGCCGGTGCTGCATATCGACGGGCTATGAGTGTCATCTTCAGAGATCATTTATGCAAGATGGTAGAGTGTTACGTTGATGACGTCGCTGTCAAGAGCCGTTCAAAAAATGATCACTTACATGATTTGAGAACGATATTCGACCTCATGCGAGCGCACAACCTGAAGATGAATCTCATCAAGTCTTTCCTGGGGGTGTCCAGCAAAAAATTCTTGAGCTTTGTCATTACTTCCCGGGGCATTCACATAGATCCCGACAAAATAAAGGCAATCCTAGAGATGAGTCAACCAAGGAACCTTCGTGAACTCCGCGGCCTTCAGGGAAGACTAGCCGATATCAGGAGGTTTATATCTAACCTCTCAGGGCGATGTCAACCCTTCACTCAACTCATGAGGAAAGATGTCTCTTTTGTATGGAACGAGGAATGTCAGCGTGCCTTCAATGATATTAAGGAGTACCTGACGAATCTGCCAGTTCTGGTAGCCCCGGTCGCCTGAAAGCCCTTTCTGCTCTATGTACGGAGGATGGAACACTCCCTCGGAGCTCTACTAGCACAGAATAATGATACGGGACATGAACAAGCCATTTACTATCTCAGCCGGATGATAGTAGGATCGGAACATAGGTATACCACCGTGGGAGTACCTTGCCCTAGTGTTCGCCATTCAGAAAATACGATACTATGTCACAGGGCATACCATCCATGTTGTTTCACGAGTAAATCCTCTCAGGGTTCTCATGACCAAGCCCGGTGCACTCAGTTCTCGTCTGTCCACCTGGGAGATAGTATTATCCCTATACGACATGGTTTTTGTTCCGCAGAAGGCTATCAAAGGTCAAACCCTGGCTGACTTCCTAATAGTCCATCCAGGCTCAGAAACAGCCAAAATTTATGAAAAAATTCTTGACGAAGCCGTCGCCTCGAACATGACTTCGCATGACGCCATTTGGCGAATGTTCTTTGACGGTGCTTCAATAACTGGGCCACAAAGTGATATCGTCGCTGGAGTCGAGGTAGTATTAATTTTCCCTCCGGGTTGGTGGTCAATCGGACATATTCCCTTACAGAACCCTGTTCAAACAACATAGTCGAATATAACGCTCTAGTCATCGGATTCCAACTTGCAAAAGAAGTGGGGATCAAGTACCTGGAAGCATATGGTGACTCACAGTTGGTTGTTAACCAAATTCGAGGTTCATACGAGGTTCGCAATGAGGACCTAATTTCCTATTATCAGACAGCGATTGCCATCATTGCAACCTTAGAAGGATTCTTTATAGAACACGTTCCTAGGCTCCAAAATATCGAAGTCGATGCCCTAGCAGGTCTCGCCGCTTCCTTGACACTTCCAAATAATACTCACCATCTAGTCGACATAATAGGCCACGAACTGGTCTGTCCCAGGAACAATCTTCAACTGGGTACGGTTACTCCGCCCAAATAACCAACGACATACAAGACTGGAGACGCCCGCTCATCGACTTTGCAGTCTATGAAATTATGTTCGAGAACGTGAAGGAAGCAACTTCAATCATAAGATGCTTCCTCAGATTCTTCTATGATACGGAGACGAAAATGTTATATCGACGATCCTACGATGGGCTACTATTAAGATGCCTGTCAAATGCATAAGCCAAAGAAGCTTTACGCGAAGCTCATGACGGCACTTGTGGGGCTCACCAACCTGTCCCGAAATTGTAAGATCGTCTCCGTCGGATGGGTTACTACTGGCCCACAATGGTAGCAGATGCAGTTAATTATGCGAAAAAGTGCAAGGCTTGCCAGATCCATGCAGATTCATGCATCTTCTATCTGAATTCTTGCACCCGACTGTGGCCTCTTGGCCATTTGAAGCATGTAGAATGGACATCATTGGGGCAATCACCCCGCCGTCGTCTAGAGGGCATCGATTAATACTTGCAATCACCGATTAATTCTCCAAATGGGCGAAAGTTGTTCTGCTGGCAGAGGTTAAGACATCGAACGTGATTATCTTCATAAAATATCACGTCTTCTACCGTTTTGGACTGCTACGGAGGATTATTCACGACAATCGTCCGCAGTTTACAAGCCACACTTTCTATCGATTTTGTGACAAAAATCTACTACAAAAAATAGGCTTTTAGCGACGGCGGGATCCGTCGCTAAAAGTCATATTTCCGTCACTAAAGCCAAATAGCGACGTATCAACGGCGTAAATGGTTTATCGGGAAATCACGTGTCGCTAATTTAAATCAGCTGCTAGTTTGTCGAAAATAGCAACTGATTAGTGAGGCATTTAGCGACACGCTATTTATTAGAAAATATGACGTAATAGCGACAGAAAATCTGTCGCTATAATTACTGACGAACTACCGACATTGTCATAATTCGGCATGAGAGTAGCGACGGTCTAGCGACGAAAAATTATGTCGCTAAGATGTTTCGGATACGCTTTTGGTATCGGACAGGAACATAGTGATGGAAAAGTAAGTAAAACTTACGTCGCTATTCAGTCGCTATACTGGAATATAATATTTTTTAGAACCTTAGCGACGGAAACTACAGTCGCTATTCCGTCGGTAGCCTGCAATGTTCCAAGTTTTCTGTCGCTGTTCCGGCGCCATTCCGTCGCTAAATACAATATTGCATGTCAGTAATTGTGTTTCTTGCACTCCACATCCCTGTCGACAGTTACATACACAATATACAGTCATATAATCAGTTTCCAAATACAATATCAGTATTCATGTTTCCAGCAGTCCTTATCCCTGTCGATAGTTTTACAGTAGGCACACGTATCAGTATTTGTGTTTCCTGCAAATTCTCAGTTTCATGCACACGTATCCCAAATGTTTTAATACAACACATACACACATATCCAAAATTAGCTCATATACACATACGAATAATGTTTTAATATAAGAAATATTAATACACATATCCAAAATGTTTTAATACAAGAAAGTACTGGTACAGTAAATCTAGGTCGTCGGGCGTGATGGAAACCTCTCGGCGGGCATGATGAAGACCTCTCGGTGGACTCAATGAAGATCCAAACTACAAACGTGAACGTCGACCTCTCGGTGCCATAAAAAAATTTAAAAAAATTACTCGCTCCAATACTTCGCCTTCTTGCTCGGTCCAATAGCAATTGCTCTTAGCCCTTTGTTTTGCAACTGTGTACCAGGACGAAAGACCTAGTGTCACCTTTATTTTTTGTTATACGTATTTTCAGTATACGTGTACGAAATTCTGACCCGTACAATGACTTGTCATTTGCTAGCTAATCTTGGTTTAATCTTGTTTAGATTCATCATGGCATGTATTGGCTTGGTTTGGTTTATTTTGGTTTAACTTGGTTAGACCCTCCTTGGTTCATCATAATAAACCATCCTTTATAACTCACCAACCCTTTCTCTCTCTTCATTATTTCTTCTTCTTCTTCTTCATTTACTCCTCTCCACCTACACCCAAGAGCCCTAGGCAAGTGCAACTTGCTTCATGATGGATCTCAAGTTTTATTGTTCCATTCTCTTTTTACATGATTATAAGCCTCTTTAGAACTTGGAGTTTTTAATTTTTTATGGATAGATTTTTCTAGATCTACATTGTAACTTTGGGGTTTTATGAGTTCATGGAGTTTTCTTGGTTTTGATCTACTAAAACTTGTTATTTTCGAAAACTAATAGTCCCATGAGCAAGAGCACGGAATTTTATATGAATTTGGTTTTTGATTCACCTTATTTCGAGTTTTATGGCCAAAACAAGTTTTCTGGATTTTTTATGTCATCTGAAGAATGTAGTGCTGGCTGAATATAAATTTTACGCAGGAAACCCTGTTCATGCGTATTTTACGCAGGATTGTATCCTGAATGTAAATTTTATGCAGGAAACCCTGTTCATGCGTATTTTACGCAGGATTGTATCCTGAATGTAATTTTTACGCTGGAACCCTTCTCTTTTACGTATTTTATGCAAAATTGAATTTTTGGCGTAAAAAGTGCACAGAATGACTGTTTTTGCCAAGTTTAGCTATTTTCTAGCCAGAATTTCGAAAAATTTAAAACATGAAAGTTTTAGATCTTTGTCTTGCCTTTCTGAATATCTTTGGAGCACCTCATTTAGAGTTCGTATGTGGAAGTTATGCCTATTTTTCTAAGATGTGTTGAACCTTAGATTTTGGGGAATACCATTAGATCTTGTGTTTTCATGCATTGAGCTATGACCTTATATGAACTAGACCTTGTGATAAATGACTCTCCAACTATGTGCATAACATAGGCTTCTTGTTACCAATGATAATGATTCATAAGGAAGTTATATTCAGTTTTACGCCAACGATGTTATGTTCCGATTTTACGCCGGGCCAACCTTGCGTATCACGCGGAGTGTTGTGAGATGTTTTTCCCGTAAACTCTTTTACAAGAATTCTTCTCCTATTGTCATGAGGGAGCTCTTGTGTTCTAATTTTCTGCCTGAACATTTCCGCATACTTTCTTGAATATTGAGAATTAATGTGTTATGACAACTCCCATGCATGTTTCTCCTAGTTCTTGTATATATGCTTGTGATCTCACATGTGTCATATACTTTGCCTAACTTTTGACGACCCCACTTGATAACTTGTTAATATGGATCATGATGGCCTTGTGTATGGTATGACTTGATAACATGAACATGAGGTGATCATCCTCGATAGTGGACTGTCATGGTGCACACTTGACAAGTAACAAGTAAACATGACATGTACCAGCTTAATAATGGCCCGGGGTGGCGCACTCCTGACAAGTTATCTTGACAAGTAATATGTAACTCTCTTCTTGACACCGTGGGTGATTTCTCTTGATTGTCTCTATACCAGTTATATGTCCCGTCTTGCATCATGTCTAGGACATGAATCATTGATTTCCCACGGTCAGGGATTCATACTGAATCGGACTAGGATAATGACTAGATTGATCAAGTAGTTCATATAGGGAGATGTTTCTAGTTACAGGCGATCCAGTTATCCCGACCACACCTAAGGGACTTGTAGCCTGCTGTCGAGTAGGGCACATTTCTAGCCCACTATCATACGGGGCACTCCATAAAACAAGTTCTAAGCACA
This sequence comes from Iris pallida, assembly GCA_029216955.1. NCBI lineage: Eukaryota > Viridiplantae > Streptophyta > Magnoliopsida > Asparagales > Iridaceae > Iris > Iris pallida. The sequence goes on along the minus strand of JANAVB010019800.1, from coordinate 29,319,804 downwards.
CTGTTTGGTGTTGCACTCCAAGTTACCCAATAATTCTTGATAACTCTTAAATAAATCTCGCTTGGATAACCTGGATAGCTGCAGGGCTTGTGACTGCTGGAACATCTCATTGCATCTTGCTAGTAACTAGGTTTGTGATAACCCTAGTTAGTTAACGTATCAAGCCGTACTCTTTGCTTGGCCGTGAGTGTTGGATGGAGTCCAATCCTGTCTAGTCTTGCCTAGCCCCAGTACATGCTATCTCAGGACTTGCTTGCTTATATTTTACTTTTGTCGATAATTGGTTGGAGACTAAGCTCTGTTCAGGTGAAGGGTTACAACCGGGTCCTTGTTTGGTTTACGGTTGTAACTTGGCAACCGAAATAGTCCCTTAGTTTTCCTATCGTTTATCACCTTGTTTTCTTCAACTCAAGTCTTTCGTTATCCTTTATGTATCATGTGCTAATATGCTGGTTTTAGTTCTTAAGTAAAGCCTCCCATGTGGCACTTGCTATTTCTGGGGTCTGACCCAGCTGGTTTTGTATGGCCAGATTTCGGAGTAGCTCCCGAGGATCTCCCCGCCTTCCAGCCAGATGGTGAACACTAGAAGAAACCATGGCAACGAGTGGGTTTATTTTGCTCTCCCGCTCAAATTGTAAAATTATTCTTTTGTGGCGTTTAGCCGCCGAGCAAGTGTTAGCTTGTGTTGAAACCTATACTTTTGTCTGCCTACGGGCTGTAACATGATTGAAAAATCCTAGGGTTGATCATGTATGACTGAAACTCTTGCTATTCCTCATATTTTGTATGACTAGCTTCATGATCATCTGTATATGTAATGTTCGGGACGCATTACCTTTCATGCATGATGATCTGATATCTTGTAACATGTATTACTTGCTTGAGATTGAGACACTAGGCTTGTTATTGGCCATAAGAGACCGATGGCTTGTAGATAAACCCTCATGCATCTAGACAGCCATGACCGTATGTCGAGGTTGATTACACTTCTATATACGCAACTGGATGTGTCTGTCCCCCGCTCTCTAGTATTCTGGTTCTGGGGTGTGATACGGTTTAAGTGGTGGCCCATGTAGGTCTTGTAAAACAAGATGTGTGAGAGTTTTACCGAATAGATGTCTCAATCAGCATCCGTCCTTGATCTCTACTCATGTCCTCTAATCTTCCTGAAATCTTGACCTGATCACCTGCTCAAAACCTTGATCTATCTTGGTCTTTCCTTAATGTTCCCCCTGTCATTTTCTTCAGTGGCATTGTTCCTAGTCCTACCGATCAGCGAGGTGGAGCACCTCCAGTGAACCAGCAGCCACCTAGGGACCAAGCCCAATACTCTAGAGCGGCCTCCCGTGTCATGCCTTCGGGGGATCCAGAGCCCCCTGTTCAACCTGTCTAATCTGCAGAACCTGACAATGGAATCCTGGCAGGACTTATCAGAGAATTGCTTATATCCCAAGATCAACAGGGTAATGCCCTGTACCAGACAGTACAAGATGCCATGGACCGAGTTGGTTATCAAGGGAACAGCGCGGCCAACAGCTTCAAGCGCTTGAACCCTCCTTTCTTTGATGGCAGTGAAGATGCTATCGCTGCTGATGCATGGCTTCAGGATAAAGAAATTATCCTGGAGGTAGCCAAGATTCTCGAGGGAGAGAAGGTGGCCATGGTGCGCCTTCAGTTATTGGACTTAGCCCGTACTTGCTGGGCGATGTTAGCAGTTGGATTAGCGACGCCTATTTTACGGGCGATATTCAGCGACATGTTCCAGACGAAGTATTTTGATGCTATAGCTTGGTATGATCTGCAGACAAAATTTACTAATCTTAGGCAGATGGGAAGAACGGTCGACGGTTATGCGGCCGAGTTTTCAAGACTAAGTCGGTTTGCTTCCACATTGGTGGCGACTGAATTGGACCGAGCCCAGCAATTTCAGCAGGGGCTCCACCTAGAAATTATTTTAGCTGTGGAGCAGTTTGAGCATGAGATGTTTGATGCCGTCTTTGTCTTGCGAGCAGCGAAGAGGCATGAGTATACGTCGCAGAGGATCGTGGACCGAACCGGAAGTAGGAAGAGGTCCCATAGGCAGATGAGTTTGTCCTCGGCACCAGCCCCGACAACTAAGGCTTTGACTATTGGAGTTCCTAGGAGGGCTAATTCAGTTTTGTCGGTTCATCACTCAACACCGACGTACCCTCAGCAACAGAAAAAGAAGCAATCTTCCGCAATGGGTTGTACTCATTATGGGAAGCCAGGGCACGTAGTATCTGAGTGTCGCAAAGCACAGGGATTGTGCTTGGCTTGTGGGGCACCGAATCATAAGATTGGGTCCTGCCTGTATAGAGCCAGTTCATCATCGTCGAACCTAACCAGTCCATTAGTTAGGATTCCAGCACCAGTGCTGCAGCAGTACCAGCCTTCGAGGCCATTGCCGCCTCAGGCTCAACAGTTTGTCCAAGCTCAGAATCAGAGCAGGCAGAGAGGTTTCCAGCAGAGGAAACCAGCACCAAGAGGACAAGGTCAGGTTATGTCTCTGACGGTAGCAGAAGAATTGGCATCAGGTAAGGTGGTGGCAGGTACCATTCTCGTCAACTCTTTTTCAGTATCAGTATTATTTGATTCGGGTGCATCGCATTCATTTATATCTGCACGATTCGCTACAAGGATAGGAATGGAGCCCGAGTCATTATCAGTAACACACAATATACTTACTGGTAACGGTCATATGGAGTAGATAGAGTATTTTCCTCGTGTCGAATCGTAGTTAGCGGTAAAAAGTTTTCTGCTAGATTGATAGAATTTTTGATGGCCGACTATGATGTAGTCCTAGGAATGGATTGGTTGAAGGATCAGTATGCAAGAATAGACTGCTATCTCGGCAGGATTATTTTTGGTATTTCAGGCGAACCGAAGTTTTCATTTTCCAGAGGCAAAGTAGAACCTTCTTCCCCAGTATTGCATATGGCAGTAGCAGCAGCAGTTTAGTTTCCCAGAGTAGTAGAAGAGTTTCCTGATGTATTTCCCGAAGAGCTTCCAGGCATACCCCGAGAGAGAAACAGAGTTCACCATCAATTTGCTTCCAGGGATGGCACTAGTGTCAGAGAGAGTCTACAGGATGGCGCCATCAGAGTTGAAGATCTTGCACAAGATGATTGAAGAACTCAGAACCAAAGGATTCATTTGTGCTAGTGGATCGCCTTGGAGAGCTCCAATGCTTCTTGTGAAAAAGAAGGATGGTACGTCAAGATTATGTGTTAATTATCGTACCTTGAACTATGTAACAATCAAGAACAGGTATCCTCTACCAAGGATAGATGATTTGTTTGATCAACTCAGTGGAGCTGTTGTATTTTCGAAGATTGACTTGCGATCAGGATACCATCAAATCGGAGTCAAAGAGCAAGATATCTCGAAGACAGCATTCAGATCAAGATATGGACACTAGGAGTTTCTTGTTATGCTATTTGGAGCGACCAATGCACCAGCCGTATTCATGGACCTTATGAATCGTATCTTCATGCCCTATTTGGACCAATTCGTAGTAGTATTTATAGACGACATCTTGGTCTATAGTAAGAGTGAAGCGGAGCATGAGCAGCATCTCCATGTAGTCCTTCAGATTCTCAGAGAGCATCAGTTGTATGCGAAGTTCAGTAAATGCGAGTTCTGGCTTGATCGTATTTCGTACCTAGGACATATTATCACCAGAGGTGGGGTGGAAGTTAACCCCCAGAAGATAGTAGCTTTAGGGACATGGCCAGTTCCCAACACCATCATAGAAGTTCGAAGTTTTCTAGGATTGGTCGGCTATTACTGGAGGTTCGTATCAGATTTTGCTCGGATTTCAGCACCCGTGACTCAGTTGACCCGCAAGGATGTGCAGTTTGCTTGGACGGCAGAGTATCAGATTTCGTTTGAGAAGTTGAAGCAAGGATTGATGACGGCCCCCATTCTTACGCTTCCAGATGGAACTGGAGGATTTTTCGTTTATTGTGACACTTCCGACAGAGGATAGGGATGGGTCTTGATGCAACGTGGTAAGGTAGTAGCCTATGCGTCACGTCAGCTTCGTGATCATGAGAGAAATTACCTAACCCATGACTTAGAATTAGTAGCTGTAGTTTTCGCACTTAAGTTGTGGAGGCATTACTTGTATGGAGACCGGGTGGAGATCTTTACCGACCACAAGAGACTTAAGTATGTGTTTACTCAAAAGGATCTCAACATGCGTCAGAGGAGATGGAGCTACTTGTGGATTACGACATCAACCTGCAGTATCATCCTGGGATGGCCAACTTTGTTGCAAATGCATTAAGCAGAAGAGCCGGAGTTTATTTTCTAATAGCACAAGCAAATTTGTTAGCGGATCTTCAGAAGATGGGTATTGAAGTTGTTCTTCCCACCAATGGGGCATTGATGGCCAGTATACAAGTTCAGTCCAGTATAGTTGAGAGGATTAAGATGGCTCAGTTAGAAGATTCTAAGCTTCAGCGGCTTAGAGCAGAGTGTGAAGCAGGACGAAGACCCGAGTTATGCATTCATGAGGATGGTACCCTCCGACATGGAAGGCGTCTTTGTGTGCCCAGTGGTGATATCAGACAAAAGATCATGGCAGAGGCTCACAGTTCGTAGTATTCGATTCATTCCGGTGGCACGAAGATGTATCGAGACGTCCGTCAGTATTTTTGGTGGAATGGCATGAAGAGGGAGATAGCCCGGTTTGTTTCTCATTGCTTAGTTTGCCAGCAAGTTAAAGCTGAACATCAGAGGCCAGCTGGACTTCTTCAACCTTTACCGATCCCAGAATGGAAATGGGAGCATATTACCATAGATTTTGTAACTGGGTTACCAAAATCTCCCGCTGGGAGAGATGCTATCTGGGTTATAGTTGACAGACTCACCAAGGTAGCTCATTTTCTTTCTTTCAGAATTGGCCAGCCAACGGATCAGCTAACAGAGATATACCTCAGACAGATAGTCAGATTGCATGGAATACCGGTCAGTATTATCTCGGACAGAGATTCAAGATATACATCGCACTATTGGCGGAGTCTTCAGGAGAGATGGGGACTCATCTCAAGTTCAGTTCAGCTTATCTTCCGCAGACAGATGGTCAGTCAGAACGCACGATACAGACTCCTGAAGATATGTTGCGATCTTGAACGCTTGACTTCGGTGGTTCGTAGGAAGATCACCTGCACCTAGTGGAGTTCTCCTATAATAACAGTTTCCAGGCCAATATCCAGATGGCACCCTTCGAAGCACTGTACGGCAAGAAGTACAGATCTCCCTTTAGCCTGGGATGATATAGGTGAGAGGCAGATGCTTGGTCCAGAGATGATTACGTAGACAATCGAGGTGGTCAGACAAGTCAGAGATCATCTTCGAGTTGCCCAATATCGCCAGCGCCATTGGGCCGATTCTTATCGGCGACCCCTTGAGTTTTCAGTCGATGACCACGTATTCCTTAGGATCTCGCCTACCCGTGGTGTCATTCATTTTGGCGTACGAAAAAATCTTAGTCTTAGGTATATAGGGCCGTTCGATATTCTTGAGCGAGTAGGTGATGTGACCTATCGTCTCACTCTTCTACCGTCGTTACGCGAGGTACATGACGTATACCATGTATCTTAATTACGACGGTACATCCCGGATCCGAGCCATGTCCTTGATTATTCAGAATTGGTTGTTGGTACCAACCTTTCGTATGAGGAAAGGCCCGTATCCATATTGGACCGAAGAGAGAAGGAACTCAAGAACAAGACTACTAGTTTAGTCTGTGTCGCTTGGGGTCACCACTCTTTAGGTGAGTCAACGTGGGAGCGTGAGCCTGTTTGACTCATAAGGTATAATGTCTCTCTTATGCTTATGCTTTTACTTTCTTGATTGCATAAATGATTGCTTCATTGTGTAATGCCCCAGTCCCAAAATACGTAGGACTAGGAACGTAGACATGCCAGCTGTATACATACGAAGTACACTATAATATATGGAAACCTCGTATGAATACATAAGCAGTAAAATGAAGTAGAACCATAACTAATCTCATCCACACAAAATAAATGAATAATAAATATCATATAATGAGAATGAATTGTCTTGATACAATTTGTTGGGCGGAGACAAATCCACTACCAACAAGTAAGAAAAAATACATGAAAAATAAAATGAGTTTGGCGAGCGAAGCGAAGACGATCCAAATACAATCATCCTCGAAGAAATAACGATGATCACGGCTAGAGCTAGAACACATGCAAAAGATAAGAGCACACACCTGGCGAGATAACCAGGTCCTCAGAGGGACGTAACAAGACACATAATATCATGCCATATAAACTGAATAAATATTGCTCAAATAAATAAGTCAATTGAATTATAACATGGTCCAATACACACATATTGAACTAGCTTACCATCCCCCCAACCAAACAAGAAAAGGAGATGGTAAACTAATTCGCGGTGACGTATCTTTCCATGCTATGAATCCAATATGGAATCAGGACCCCAACAAGGTTCAATACCTTCTCATTGAAGTAGTAAGACACACCTACAACCAAACAAGGACAAAATGTGACGAACTAATCCGCGACAAGTTATTGTTTCAAGCCACGGTCAGATACAAGTACCCAAACCAAAAGTACTCATACCTAACGGATAAGGTAGCCTACCCGTTCTATGTAAAATGTAGTTAAGAACAATCCTTCCTACGCATGGGCCCTGGCTAAATAGGATCGGCGTAGTCCTTCCTTGGGACACCAGAGGCCCAATCAGTAAGAGCATAACGTTCTGCAGAACGCTAGTGGCCGTGTGTAATCGTGGGTCATCAATCCCGTATCTCCAGCGGAGCTTCCGGGTCACAAGGAAAAGTGCATCGAAGCCCATACACTAAGAAATTCTCCTCACCGCCTAATGCCTACTATGTTGTATCCACAACAGAGAACCTTTATAACCGCTAAGTCAAACTAGCATGCAATTCTATTAGTGGTTAATCCTATCGCACGGCTTGTACGTACTGGTAGCCAGCCAATCATGCACGTCTGTGTTCTATATACGACACACAATATCGTGGTACGACGTGTCAAGGCCAAATGAATGCAACACATAAGGTGGTCCCTTAAATCTAGGTCTAATGTGTAAGAAAAATATTATATAGCAGGAAATATAACAGTAAGTTCTAACAGGTTATGCCATGTATCACAACTTATTTTGTATAAAGAAAATAATGAATAATGCATGAAATATGAGCTAAAATAAATAAACAGCAAATAGTAAGGTGTCTTGCCTGGTAGTACGCCTGGTGTGCTGTAATGATCTATGTAGCACAAACTTTGACTTTGGTGCAATTACTACGCAAGGTGACCTCTGATGGTGGCACAGACAGTTCCATTAGGTCCGGGACGATCAAATTAGTTAGGATGGACATAAGGTAGTACAAATTTGGTGAGGAAACGAGAATAATGGGTTTAGTCACGGACGGAAGGAAAATCAAAGAAATTTGATAAATAAGGAAATATATGATTCAGAAATACTTATAGTCCTTGAAAAAGAAATTTATTTTATCATCCAAAATTATTATTTTTAGGTAGTTAGTAAAATCGTTTTAGGTCAAAAACTATATTTCATAAAATATTTTAAATAAATCTTTGAAAACATTAATAACTCATTTAGGTCAAAATTATATTTAAAATTAGTAGGAAAAATAATAATATAAAAATAAATTTAGGGTTTATAAATTGATTTTGAAAATAGGCATGGACTACACACATTATTATAAATCAAAATATTTTAAATAAATATTTTGGAAGTCTACAAATTTATTTTGGAAAAAAAAAATCTTACTTTTATCAAAATAAATTAGTTTGGAAAAAAAAAACTCTTTGAAAATAGCTATAACTATTATTTAGTACATTTAATTTGATTATAAAATAATTATATAATAAAACTATTGTCTATATTTTATCTAACAATATCAATAAATATAACAAGAAAGATAATACTACAACTATTAATAATAATAAAAATATTAGTAATAATAACAATAATAGAATGGTAATGAAAACAAATGGAACAAAACCAAAACAAAACAACACCTACTAAAAAAATAAAATAATGTATATGGTATAACAAAAGTTATAATGAATAAAAATACAATAAAATAATAAATAAATAAAAACAATAACAGAACTGTTCTCTCCTCAAAGGAAGAGAACCACTTATTTTGTTTCTAAAAAAATTTTGTGAAGCATCAAAACTGATGAATGGAGGAGAGAGAGGGAAAGGAGAGGCGGGAGGAACGGGGAGCTTCGATGAGCGAAGTTGGAATCGAGGCTCGGGCGGTCGAGAGGCAGTGGAGAGGAGGCGACGCCGGAGGCTCTGATCGCGGTGGAGGAAATCTACCCGGCGCGGAGGAATGGAAGAAGGCGGAGGGAGCTCGGGAAGGAGTCGCGGCCGGCTGGAGGCGAGGCCAAGCGCGGCGCAGGAGCGAGGGGAAGGGGGCAGAGACTGCAGCGAAAAAGGGGGCGTCTGCTAGGCGCGACGCACTGGTGCGGTCGGCGGCTTGCGGAGGAGGAGGAAGGAGGTTACGGAGAGGCGGTCGCCGTGGGCGACGATGGGCGGCGGACGGCTAGGTCGGGCTAGGCCTTTCAATGGTAGCTTATTGGTCGGATATTGGCATTACCATATCTGAACCATTAACTATCAGATATATCCGATAACTATCCGATATCCTGTCGGATAGAAGTTTTGGCTGCCGTATCCACTACCGATAATTTTAACGGATATCGGATAATATCCGAACCAATAAGATAACTAAAAGAAATTAAAAAAGAGAAGAAAAAATTAGAACCAACAGATTTTATCAAGAAACGACAGATTTTCACATTGAAATGACAGATTTTGTAAGAAACAACATATTTCTACATTGAAACGACATATTTTGTCAAGAAACAACAGAAACAATATATTTCCGACTGAATTCTAAATTCCTGATGTCCCAATATATTTTAAATTTATTAAATAATTTAAATATTATTGGTTCGGATATTATTGGTCCGGATATGACCCTTACCGTATCCGTATCCAATATCTGATAAATATCCGACATGATATCTGAATCCGTATCCGTATCCAAAATTTTGGATATTTTCGGTTCGATTACAGATCGGATACGAATTTTCGGTCTACCATTGACAGCCTAGGTCGGGCTCGGCGGATCTGGCTGGCGATCCGACGGAGGAAGTGAGCGGCTGCGGCGTCGGTAAGGGCTACGAAGGAGAAGTCTAGGGACGCGAGATCCGGGCAACGCACGGGAGACCTTGACGGAGGCGCTAGATGCTTGGCCGTGCTCGATGTGGAGGGCGTGTGACGCGACGAGGAGGCCGGTACGACAGCCAGCAAGGAAAAGCTCCGTGGAGGGAAGTGGACACCACGGAGGTAAGTTGGTTTTGGTTTTTAGTGCTGTGATGGTGACGGTGGCAGTCCGACGATGGCCGGGCGTGGGTCGAATTTGTGGCCGGGGTGACCTGGTAGTGGTGGTGGTGGTTTGTTGGCCGATGGAGGCGGCCGTATCGGGGACAGGGATGAGGGCCAGCGAGGGCTAAGGGAAAAGCCGGAGAAAGTGATTAGGGTTTAGAATAAGATTAGGGTTTTGGAATAGAGGATTGGGTTTGTTGTGTCGAAATCGTGTCCGACATGTGGACACAAAGAAGGTGAAATGTATATATAAATAAAATAGTGAAAAGGGAAAAATAGGGGCATGGACATGATGCACGGGATTAGGGTTGGAGAAATATTTTTGTGGATGTGAGGAATTTAAGGAGGAGTACCTGCCTATTTATAGGATATGGGAATTCCCAGTTGGATAAGGACTAGGAATATTTAAACCCAAAAATAGATAATTCTTTACTTAATTTAAATATTTTTTAAAATAATTCAAATCAATTCCAATTTTAATCCAAATTACATATAGATGAATCTAAATCCATAAATTTAAATTTGTAAATCATCATAATTAATTTAAACAAATATCTACTGTTTTAAAATATATTTTTATGAACACTAAAATTATAATAATAGTTAATTTTAAAAATTATATTATTATTTAAAAATAACTAATAAAATATTTATGAAATATATATGTATGCACGAAAAATATTATTTATTATTAATAATTGTTATAATGAAAGGCCGTGTATAAATAAAATATATAAAATATTAAACTTGGAAATTTTGGTACGATAGCTAAAATAATTATTATATATATTATTTTGAAACTATAAAAATAGAAAAAAATATTTTTCTAAAATATGTACGCTCGCACATATTCGCACTTGTCGAGCAATTACGAAAAATGAAATTTCGCACACGACGTACAATGCAACTACGCGACATACAAATACAAATAAAAAATTAATCAGTACCAAATTGAAAAAAATATAGTAGAAATTTAGGGGTTATACATCCTGCCCAGCTTAAAAGAATTTTGTCCTCGAAATTAAGAATTAGTAGGGGGTGAGAAGACACAAGGGGGTATCGATGGGGAACAAACAATGACAATGTTTCAATAAAATCATGTCATAAGAATTGTGATCTAAATCATAGAATTTAACACGGGTATGGTTACGAGGGTCGCGAGTTAAGGCATGAGTAGAAGATTAAGGGTTTAAAGTTTAAATCAAGAGTATCATGCAATAGAGAATGATATGGTATCAAGAGAAAATAAGTTAGAGACCTAGTAGATATGGGTTCTTGAGAGTAGGTTGAGGCACGAATAAGAGATTGATTAGGTTCATGCCTAAATTACGTGATTTGGAAGGTTCATGATAGCGAATATAGGGCCAAGAAAAGGATGAGTGGTTTAGGATGAAGATATAGCAACATCGAGTGAGAATGGTCATAGTCGATAGGAAGGCTAGAGGAAGTTCTAGTATAACGCCTTCGTCCTTCTAAAATAGGTGAAGGCGAAATCAATATAGAGTTTGAAGGAGGCATTATCGAATACAACTACGTGGTTCGAAGGCGACCGAATAACTCAAAGGAGTTGCCAAGGCAGTCGCGGATGGAACACTAGAGGACAAGTTTAACTATGTTCCCATCTACATAGAATGATATATAAAAGCGAACCAAAGTGCTCTAGGTTGATCAGACCATCATGCACCAATTCTGAGCAGACAATACGTTAGTGGATGCATCTAATAACATATGTCATGAACAAGCTTGATGAAGAATTGAGCTTACAAAAACTAGGCTACATTAGCATCATTAGTCTAGATAGTAAAAATATAGGCACGATGGTAGATGAAATAAGAACAAATATGAATAGTCTAAGAGTCATAAGAATCTAAGTCTTGTTTGTTCCTATACAATCATTCTACGATTTTATTGACCAAGACTTGGTTGACCAAATGGGTTAAATTTCTCTAGTCTCTATGGTCTGGATAATACTATTTGTATTCCCTTAATGGTCAAGGGTCTGTCAGGTCGTGGGGTATTCTACCCAACTTAAAGAATTAAGCTAAGGGTGTTTGGGACATCTAACTAGTAGGGTCAATCTCTAGCAAGCACGAAGGGAAGATAAGAATAATGATAGAAGGAATCAAGCAAGATGCAATCGATGAGTCAAACGGTAGTTCGAATATGAAATCGAGGTAAGAGGTCAAGTATGTGGATGATATCCTAGACTTCTAATCCTATACGCAGGCTTGCTTGGTACGATAAAGTAACCAAATAATTTATCTTGACCTGCATGGGCCACCACAAAAACATGTAACGCCCCAGTCCAAAAATACGTAGGACTAGGAATGTAGACATGCCAGCTGTATATATATACGAAGTACACTCCAATATATGGAAACCTCGTATGAATACATAAGCTATAAAATGCAGTAGAACCATAACTAATCTCATCCACACAAAATAAATGAATAATAGATATCATATAATGAGAATGAACTATCTTGATACAATATGTTGGGCGGAGACAAATCCACTACCAACAAGTAAGAGAAAAATACATGAAAAATGAAATGAGTTTGGCGAGCGAAGCGAAAACGATCCAAATACAATCATCCTCGAAGAAATAGCGATGATCACGGCTAGAGCTAGAACACCTGCGAAAGATAAGAGCACACACCTGACGATATAACCAGGTCCTCAGAGGGATGTAACAAGACACATAATATCATGCCATATAAACTGAATAAATATTGCTCAAATAAATAAGTCAATTGAATTATAACATGGTCCAATACACACCTATTGAACTAGCTTACCATCCCCCCAACCAAACAAGGACAGAAGATGGTAAACTAATTCACGGTGATGTATCTTTTGATGCTATGAATCCAATATGGAATTCGAACCCCAACAAGGTTCAATACCTTCTCATCGAAGTAGTAAGCCACACCTACAACCAAACAAGGACAAGATGTGACGAACTAATCCGCGACAAGTTATTATTCCAAGCCACGGTCAGATACAAGTACCCAAACCAAAAGTACTCATACCTAACGGATAAGGTAGCCTATCCATTCTAAGTGAAATATAGTTAAGAACAATCCTTCCTATGCATGGGCCCTGGCTAAATAGGATCGGCGTAGTCTCCCCTTGGGGCACCAGAGGCCCAATCAGTAAGAGCATAATGTTTCGCAGAACGCCAGTGGCCGTCAGTAATCATGGGTCATCAACCCCGTATCTCCAGCAGAGCTTTCGGGTCACAAGGAAAAGCGTATCGAAGCCCATAAGCTAAGGAATTATCCTCACCGCCCAATGCCTACTATGTTGTATCCACAACAGAGAACCTCTATAACCGCTAAGTCAAACTAGCATGCAATTCTATTAGCGGTTAATCCTGTCGCACGGCTTGTACGTACTGGTGGCCAGCCAATCACGTACTTCCATGTTCTACATACGACACACAATATCGTGGTACGATGTGTCAAGGCCAAATGAATGCAATACATAATGTGGTCCCTCAAATCTAGGTCTAATGTGTGAGAAAAATATTACATAGCATGGAATATAACAGTAAGTTCTAACAGGTTATGCCATGTATCACAATTTATTTTGTATAAAGAAAATAATGAATAATGCATGAAATATGAGCTAAAATAAATAAACAGCAAATGGTAAGGTGTCTTGCCTGGTAGTACGCCTAGTGTGCTGCAATGATCTATATAGCACAAACTTTGACTTCGGTGCAACAACTACGCAAGTTGACCTCTGATGGTGGCACAGACAGTTCCATTAGGTCCGGGACGGTCAAATTAGTTAGGGTGGACATAAGGTAGTACAAATTTGGTGAAGAAACGAAAATAATGGGTTTAGTCACGGACGGAAGTAAAATCAAAGAAATTTGATAAATAAGGAAATAGATTCAGAAATACTTATAGTCCTTGAAAAAGAAATTTATTTTATCATCCAAAATTATTATTTTTAGGTAGTTAGTAAAATCATTTTAGGTCAAAAACTATACTTCATAAAATATTTTAAATAAACCTTTGAAAACATTAATAACTCATTTAGGTCAAAATATTTAGGGTTTATAAATTGATTTTGAAAATAGGCGTGGACTACACACATTATTATAAACCAAAATATTTTAAATAAATATTTTGGAAGTCTACAAATTTATTTGTGCAAAAAAAAAAACTTACTTTTATCAAAATAAATTAGTTTGAAAAAACTAATAGCTATAACTATTATTAAATACATTTTATTTGATTATAAAATAATTATATAATAAAACTATTCTCAATATTTATCTAACAGTATCAATAAATATAACAAGAAAGATAATACTACTACTATTAATAATAATAAAAATATTAGTAATAATAACAATAATAGAATGGTAATGAAAACAAATGGAACAAAACCAAAACAAAACAACACCTACTAAACAAAATAAAATAATGTATATGGTATAACAAAAGTTATAATGAATAAAAATACAATAAAATAACAAATAAATAAAAACAATAACAGAACTGTTCTCTCCTCAAAGGAAGAGAACCACTTATTTTGTTTCTAAAAAAATTCTGTAAAGCATCAAAGCTGAGGAATGGAGGAGAGAGAGGGAAAGGAGGGACGGGAAGAACGGGGAGCTTCGGTGAGCGGAGGGGGAATCGAGGCTCGGGCGGTCGAGAGGAAGTGGAGAGGAGGCGGTGCCGGAGGCTCTGGTCGCAGCTGAGGAAGTCGGTCGGGCGCGTAGGAAGGAAAGAAGGCGGAGGGAGCTCGGAAAGGAGTCACCGCCGGCTGGAGGAGAGGCCGAGCGTGGCGCGGGAGCGAGAGGAAGAGGACAGAGATGGCAGCAGAAAAGGGGGTGGTCTGCTAAGCGCGGCGCGCTGGTGCGGTCGACGGCCTACGGAGGAAGAGGAAGGAGGTTACGGAGAGGCGGTCACCGTGGGCGAAGATGGGCGATGGACGACTAGGTCGGGCTCGGCGGATCTGGCCGACGGTCCGACGGAGGAAGTGAGCGGCTGCAGCGTCGGTGAGGGCTACGGAGGAGGAGTCTAGGTACGCGAGATCCGGGCGACGCACGGAAGACCTCGACGGAGGCACTGGCTGCTTAGCCGTGCTCGATGTCGAGGGCATGTGACGCGGCGAGGAGGCTGGTGCAGCAGCCGGCAAGGAAAAGCTCCGCGGAGGGAAGCGGACACCCCGGAGGTAAGGGGGTTTTGGTTTTTATGCTGTGATGGTGACGATGGCAGTCCGACGATGGCCGGGCGTGGGTTGACTTTGTGGCCGGGGGTGACCTGGTAGTGGTGGTGTTGGTTTCTTGGCCGATGGAGGCGACTGAGCCGGGGACAGGGATGAGGGCCAACGAGGGCTAATGGAAAAGCTGGAGAAAGTGATTAGGGTTTAGAATAGGATTAGGGTTTTGGATTAGAGGACTGGGTTTGTTGTGTCAAAATCGTGTCCGACATGTGGACACAAAGAAGGTGAAATGTATATGCAAATAAAATAGTGAAAAGGGAAAAATAGGCGCACGGACACGATGCACGGGATTATGGTTGGAAAAATATTTTTATGGATGTAAGGAATTTATGGAGG
The DNA here is from genome assembly GCA_029216955.1 of Iris pallida. Taxonomy (NCBI): domain Eukaryota; kingdom Viridiplantae; phylum Streptophyta; class Magnoliopsida; order Asparagales; family Iridaceae; genus Iris; species Iris pallida. The sequence continues at coordinate 29,304,759 of JANAVB010019800.1, read as the reverse complement.
AGTACCTGCCTATTTAAAGGATGTGTGAATTCCCAGTTGGATAAAGAATAGGAATATTTAAACCTAAAAATAGATAATTCTCTACTTAATTTAAATAATTTTTAAAACAATTCAAATCAATTCCAATTTCAATCCAAATTATATATAGATGAATCTAAATCCATAAATTTAAATTTTTAAATCATCATAATTAATTTAAACAAATATCAACTATTTTAAAATATGTTTTTATGAACACTAAAATTATAATAATAATTAATTTTGAAAATTATATTATTATTTAAAAATAACTAATAAAATATTTATGAAATATATATGTATACACGAAAAATATTATTTATTATTAATAATTGTTATAACGAAAGGCCTTGTATAAATAAAATAAATAAAATATTGAACTTGGAAATTTTGGTACGATCGCTAAAATAATTATAATATATATTATTTTGAAACTATAAAAATAGAAAAAAATGTTTTTCTAAAATATATACCCTCGTACATATTCGCACTTGTCGAGCAATTACGAAAAATAAAATTTCGCACACGACGTATAATGCAACTATGCGACGTACAAATACAAATAAAAAAATAATCAGTACCAAATTGAAAAAAATATAGAAGAAATTTAGGGGTTTTACAGATTGACAACTATTCGTAGATTGCCCGTGTTAGATTAGCTTGCCCTGATATCTCTAGTCTCTTGATTAAATTCCAAGGACGGAATTCTTTTAAGGTGGGTAGAGTTGTCACTTTCGTTTTTCGTTATACGTATTTTCAGTATACATGTACGGAATTCTGACCCGTACCATGACTTGTCATTTGCTAGCTAATCTTGGTTTAATCTTGTTTAGATTCATCATGGCATATATTGGCTTGGTTTGGTTTATTTTGGTTTAACTTGGTTAGACCCTCCTTGGTTCATCATGATAAACCATCCTTTATAACTCACCAACCCATTCTCTCTCTTCATTATTTCTTCTTCTTCTTCTTCTTCTTCTTCTTCTTCTTCATTTACTCCTCTCCACCTACACCCAAGAGCCCTAGGCAAGTGCAACTTGCTTCATAATAGATCTCAAGTTTTATTGTTCCATTCTCTTCTTTAAATGATTATAAGACTCTTTAGAACTTGGAGTTTTTGATTTTTATGGATAGATTCTTCTAGATCTACATTGTAACTTTGGAGTTTCATGAGTTCATGGAGTTTTCTTGGTTTTGATCTACTAAAACTTGTTATTTTCGAAAAATGATAGTCCCATGAGCAAGAGCACGGAATTTCGTATGAATTTGGTTTTTGATTCACCTCATTTCGAGTTAAAATAAAGTTTTTATGGCAAAAATAAGTTTTCTGAATTTTTTATGTCGGCTGAAGAATGTAGTGCTGGCTGAATATAAATTTTACGTAGGAAACCCTGTTCATGCGTATTTTATACAGGATTGTATCCTGAATGTAAATTTTACGTAGGAAACCCTGTTCATGTGTATTTTACGCAGGATTGTATCCTGAATGTTGTAGGTCCTAAAAAATTAAATGGCACACATCAACAAAGTCAGAAAATCAAGAAATACAACTTTGAGATAACTTGCGCAGACAACAGATTACGCACCATTCAGATTACGCAGGATCGATTGCGCATGATCGATTGCGCACACTCTCAACTGCGCAAGCTGACGTGGCAAAAGTCATCATTATCTGACACAATCAAATCTTCTGACAACTGACAGCACGGAGATCGAGGCGGCCGTTCATTTAATCGTACAGCACGGCGCTTGAGGACAGCTGGCAGCGCAATCCATGTCTGCGTAAATCAAGTTGGTGCAATCCATTTCCTGCGCAAATGAAGTCGGCGCAAACCAAAGTCTGCGCAGTTCAATGTGCGCGTTCTACCAGTACAAATGATAAAGTACACGTGGCATTCATGCCATCAATTGCTCATTTTGTGGCAACTGCCTATGCACGATCATGCGCATTTCAATCAAATGATGCCATGTGTCCAAGACAGTTAACCCATGATCCAGCAACTGCCTGCGCAGTCCATGGCTGCGCAAACCAATTGCTGCGCGATCCATCATGCGCAGTCCAGAATAACTAAAAGTAAGTTATTTCTCAGAACTCTATAAATAGAGTTTCAAGTCTTCATTCAAGGGGATCACGAATCAATAATCAGAGATCAGAGAGTTCAGGTGTTCTTGCCCAAGTGCTGCTGCATTCTTCCGAGGCTTTTGCCTTCGACTTCCGAGGCTTTCTGCCTTCAATTCTAGAGTTGTTTTCAACTTCAGAGTCTTCGTCTTCAGAGTTCACATCGTCCAAGGGATAAAGCAATCGTCATCTAGATTGGATTCCTAAAGTTGTACCATTCCCAGAATTCAAATTGTAATCTTTTACAAAGTTTGTATTAATAAAGTTCTTCAACTTTTGTTTTTGCAAACAAAATAGTGACTCTGCTGGGGACGACTTTCTCCTCCGACGAGGAAGTGACAACTCAATGTGACGTAGCGTCTATTGGAAAGACGTAGAAGATACTGGTTGTGAAGATCAACCAGACAGCCTACGAATCCATGATCAACTCCAAGACCACTCCTCGTACTGCAACCACTGCTGCCACAAGCAAAGTGCGCTCAGAGTAGATCCCAAAGATAGCTGCGCATTCTGTCAATATAGTCAGCAAGTCTTCTGCGCAATCTGCCAGCAAGTCTCCTGCGCAGTCTAGAGCTTCTGTCACCAAGTCCAGTGCACAATCTGTCTCTGCTACTGCTGCGCAGTCTGCTATGGCCAGTGCACAAAAGACTTCATATGCTGCCATGGCTAAGTATAAAACTCCTATGCCTCTGGCGCAATTGGCTGCCAAACTTCTTGCGCAAACCAATATTCCAGCAACCAGAGTGCAACCTAAGCATTCTGTGGCAAGAACTCCTGATGCGCAAACCATAATTTCTGTGGCCAGAACTCATGCGCAAAGCATTCCTGCGCAATCTAAGAGTGACAGCCTTTTGGATAAACTCTCTTCTTCTCACAATAAAGGAAGAGATTCTGCTCCTCTTTTCAAACACACTATTGCTCCTGCATAATCTACTGGGGGTAGTCCTTTGGCTATTCATCTTTCTCTTCAAAATAAAGGGAAAGACCCGTTGGTCTTTTCTCAAACTTCCTTGTCCCATGACTTGGAAGACAACAGAGGGAAACGCTCTTTAGCTAACCCTTCATCTCAAAATAAAGGAAAAGGCCCTTTGGTCTTTTCTCAATCTTCTTCAGTCTTTACTGAAGAAGATCCATCTGAATGTGCCTTGGCACCAATCAGTACTAGAACTCTTTCAAACAAGGATTCTTCTTTCCTTTATAACAAGAGCACTTGTACTGATCAAAGAGGTATTCTGCCTACCCCGGTAGCAGAATTCCAGGACCTCCCGACTCTCAAGATTTCTCGTTCTAGACAGGGAAAACTGTTAGTGTCTCAGACAGAAACCCCTGGGGGTGAATTTGCTGATCTCAGAACTTATCTCAACAGACCCACTTCGGTAAAACGTAAACAACCAATGTCGAAGATCAAACATCATCGAAAACAAATCTCCAGGGTTAAAAATCCCGACACTTATGCCAATGAAGTGAGCACTTCCCTGTATACTCAAGGGACTAAATATTTGAAGAATCGGAATCATATTCCGAATGTTATCAAAAAACAGATCCCTCAGAGTTTTCCTCGTCCTGTTGCTGATCTTCGAGAACATCTTAGACAAAAATGGGACAATATCTCAACATCTCCATCTCAACCATCTGATCATCATTGCAATCATAAAGTCATCATTCAATGTTGCTGTCAAACAACAAAACGATCTGTCTTTGATCGTCTGACTTTTGCTAAATCTGAACCTATGTCAGAGGAAGACGAAGTCTTGTACGCTTCTGTTAACATGAATTCCCGAGACACTGGGGGTAGAAGATGCTCTAAGCATGGCAGACTTCGCAAGCCAAGCCAGCGGTATTTCGAATTACTCCAAAAATCTTCCGAAGGAGTGTTTCAACATACCCGTTCTCGAAGCCGAGACACAATCGGTCAAAGGAATCTTCCTCAAAACCCTTCAGGTTATTCTTTTTCAGACTATGATGCATATAGTGAAAGCTCCGAACAGACGGTGTCTTCCACTGTACCAAGAGAAGTGACGGCTTATATTGTCACTGATGATCCAGATGCTTCAACTTCTATAAATTAGGAACAGCGAATTACTGTACTTGAAGACAAACTAAAAACCATGGCTGAAATGGTTGCTAGTATGCATTCCATTATTGTAGCACAGCATGCTACACCACCAATTGTACCTACTATGAGCCCAGAGATCATAGCATCTTCGGTACCTGCCAATATTGGGCTAGGGGTAGTATCTCCTCAAATGCCTCCTGTAAAAGTACAAGTTCAAACTACACCTAGTCAGTCAGAAGCTGGGGGTAGTGCTTACAATGCTGTTCCTCCTCCTACCACTACAACTCAACCTGCTCCTTCTTCGTCATCAGAAGACGCCAATGAAGCTGTCAAACTCTTGCGAACCCAGTTCGAAGCTTTCAAAGAGAAAGACAACTTGCAAAGATTGGGGATCAAGCAGACCTATCCAGTTGAATAGAAAAAAGTCCCGTTTCCACCGAAGTACAAAATCCCAACAATCTCTTTGTTCGATGGCAGTACTTCCCCAAGTGAATTCATCAATCATTTTGAGGTAATGACCGTTCAACTTCAGCCAAATGACGCTATTCTTACCAGTGTGTTCGTCGGTTGTTTAGCCGGCGTAGCATATGACTAGTACAGAAGTTTGCCCGATGGTTGTATCACTTCCTTCTCAGGTCTTAAACAAATCTTCCTAGAACGGTTCTATGAAGGATTTAACGACATGAGTATGTCAGCTCTCAACAAAATCAAATAGAAACATAATGAAACTGCTGAGAGCTTTATCGAACGGTTCTGCCGTGAAGCTTTAAAAATGCCTCCCGGAACTCCAGCTGCTGTCACTATTGATACTTGTAAGGCAAACATTTTGCCTATTATCAGTATGTAGACGGGATCTACCCAATTCCAAGATTGGCCTTCATTCATTGTCAACGCCAAAGCTGCTGAAGTGAGTGCCGAGAAGTTCAAACAATTTGGGGTACAGATGTCTAACCCCGATCGAGATGAACATCAGACTTCAGGTGGTGGCAACCGCCAAAACAATCGCAAAGCAAAAGAGACTTTGAACATTAATTTGAACAAAAATAAAGAATCTTTGGCTGTCAATGTGGCTCCGCCTACATCCACTCCTACTCCTTCTGCACCGCCTCCAAGGGAACCTCGTCCGAAAGTACAATATTCCTTTGACGAGAATGACACAGCAAGCATCTTTGAGTGTTTACTCAAAAGCAATAAAATTCAACTCCCAGACCCAAAGAAACCTGATGAAGTCGGTAAGACAGATCATCCTAAATATTGTGTCTATCACAGGTTCATTGGACATCCTACTCGAGCATGCTATGTGCTCAAGGGCAAAATCCAAGAGCTTGTCAATGCTGGTGTTGTCACTCTGCAGCAAGATGAGAAGACTGTTACTGCGAACATGGTCTCAGTCCAGTTTGGTGACTTTTCTCCGCAAATGGTACAGCACGGTGTCATTCCAATTTCCAAAGCTACTCTTGAGATTGAGAATCTCCCACTTCCACCAAATGAAAGTCTTGTTCCCTTGTCTCTTGACAACGGTAAAATTATGTGGATCCATCTTGATCTTGCTCCAGAATTCGAGGTGCCCTCTTCTTCCAAAAAGAAAGCTCGTTCTAAAGGCAAAACCAAGATTTGCAACATGGTGTCTTTTGACCCCATAGTTGACGAAGAGATTCTGTTAGGCACCAGATCAGGGAAAGCCTATTTAAAAGATCATTCTGAAGGTCAAAAGAATCCTGCTTCTTCTTCTGAACCTACTCCAGCACAACCTGCTTCCACTGAAGAGATCCCTTCTACATCTTCACCAGTTGTAGTACCTATTCCTCTCAAGCCAATGACGGCTGACAAAGGCAAACAACAAGTCCGCTTTGATAAACCTCTGAAGAAATCATCTCCTACAGGACTTGAAAAGCCATATAATTTTGATATATTGGCTCAACTGGCCAATACACCGGCTAGGTTATCAATCTTCGAGCTCTTGCGCCTTTCTAAGGAGACTCGAAAAACTTTAAGTGAGGCTCTGATGCAGGCTGAAACTTGCCTAACTCTTCTCAAAAAGCCAGAAGCTGAACCTGTCTCTTGTCGTCACTGTCATAGTGTCTTGGAGTTGATTCCAAACATCACTTTCACTCAGGATGATATGCTATTAGAAGATAATAGACATGATCGTCCTCTCTACTATACAGGATATGTCGATTCGATGAAAGTCAATCGTATCCTGATAGATCTAGGGTCTGCACTTAGCATCATGCCAAAGACAATGCTAGATGCGTTGAAGATACCAGTGCATAGTCTTTCGAGCACAATTACCACTATCTTGGGATTTAACCAAGGAAGGAGTGAACCTTTGGGCAAAATTCGCCTAAAACTTCAAATAGGCAATCTTCGCACAAAGGTGACCTTTTATATTATTGACAATCATGGTTGTTCTTACAACGCTCTTCTGGGAAGACCATTCCTCCATGAACACAATGTTGTTCCCTCAACTCTTCATCAATGTTTTAAATACGTTGATGACAAAGGACAAGTTCACAAGGAACTTACAGACCTTTATCATTTTAAAGGCGTTGAAGCGTATTGCAACGATGCTCGTATGTACAAGGAGGAATTTATGAAAGTGGTATTAGCTATGGATACTGAAGAAGATCAAAAAGTAGTACCCAATGACACTCTCATCATACCTGTCAAGGGGCGTGTTTCTCATCCTCAGTCTTCTAAACCACTAGCTATTCACTTGCCGGTTCAGAAAAAATCAGTTGATGCTGATCAAAATCAAAGGGAGCTCACCTCTTCTGAGCCACTTGTTATTGACTTACGTCGTAACAAGGACAAAAAGCAGCTCACTTCTTCTGAGCCACTTGTTGTTGATTTAACGCGCAACAAAGAAAAAAGGGAGCTCATCTCTTCTGAGCCACTTGTTATTGACCTCCGTCGTAACAAGTCTCTTCCACGTTCTTCTTCTCCTCCTCTTGTAATCAATCTGATCAAGCCTGCTAAGGCTAAAGGTCCTGATGTAAATACAGATGTATATATCAATGAAAAAGCATCTACTTTCCAGTATACTGATGTTATTTATTATACTAAATGCTACTTGGATATGTTAGATAGCTTCAAATCATTTACAATGGGAGTTGTACAATCTCTTCAAACGGAAGTCTCACTTGAAGATCCAGATGATTCTTACCGTATTGTCCCTGCTCGAAAGAAAGACGAAAGTCCAATACTTTTTAGTAAAGGACCAGAACAACAATTCAGCTATACGGATGATAGTAAACTGAACGATACATGACATTTACATCTCCGTCGTTATAGTCAACAATCAAAAGATATCATCCGTAAGATGGGTTATGATTTTAAAAATGGCCTTAACTACGGTAAGGGTAGACGAACTCCCATTCGTATAGCAGTTCCAAAAGGAAAATCTGATATATACTATAGCAAGACCAAAAGAGGTCTCGGATATGCTTCTCCTCCTATGTTATCCCCAGCAGTTTCTGACTCTGATAGTGAAAAACGTTCTAACTCTTCTGATTCTAGGTCATGGGATTCCGATACTAGCATTGGTGAAGTCCATCGCATAATCGTATCTTCTAATATGGTTTCTGCTGAACTTCCGGAAGGATGTGATGAGGACATTGAAGAAAGTCCTGAAACAGATCCTTGGGCTCAACAGATGGATAATCAATGGGTACTCCGATTTGAACAAAGAGAACCTCTTACTGAAGATCAACTAATTCAAATTGATGTAGGAGAAAGTGAGTTGCCTCGTCCAATCTTTATTAACAAGAATCTTCCAGATGCAGATAAACAAGAGTTGGTTCTTCTCATTAAAAAATACATTGACATCTTTGCTTGGAGTTACGAGGACATGCCAGGTTTAGATCCTAAAATTGCTACTCATAAACTGAACATTCTTCCTAATGCTAAACTAGTCAAACAGCAACAAAGGTGATTCAAGCCTGAAATGATGGACGCAATCGATGATGAAGTCAAGAAGCTTATTGCTTATGGCTTTATTTGAGAAGAATAACATCCTGATTGGGTCGCCAACGTTGTTCCAGTCCTGAAGAAAACCGGCAAAGTTCGAGTCTGCATTGACTTCCGGGATCTTAATGAAGCATGTCCGAAAGATGAATTTCCTCTCCCTATCACGGACGTCATGATTGACAACACCTGTGGGTTTGAGCGAATATCTTTTATGGATGGATTCTTCAGATACAATCAGATCAAGATGAATCCCGAAGATGAAAAACACACATCTTTCCGTACTCCTCGGGGAATCTATTGCTACACGGTGATGCCATTTGGTCTCAAGAACGCTGGTGCAACTTACCAACGGGCCATGAGTACCATTTTCAGAGAACATCTTCGTAAAACAGTCGAATGTTATATTGATGATATAGCTGTTAAAAGTCGTCTAAAAGAAGATCATATCCAAGATTTGAGAACAATTTTCAATCTCATGCGTCAACATCAGCTCAAGATGAATCCCACCAAGTCATTCTTGGGTGTCTCTAGTGGTAAGTTTCTCGGCTTCGTAATTACCTCTAAGGGTATACACGTGGATCCCGAGAAGATCAAAGCCATTCAAGAGATGCGTCCTCCACGCAACCTAAAAGAGCTACGAGGATTCCAAGGCCGACTTGCGTACATCAGGTAATTCATTTCGAACTTGTCTGGACGCTGTAGACCATTCACTCAGCTAATAAAGAAGGGTGTATCTTTTATTTGGACTGAAGAATGTCAAGAAGCATTCGACGACATCAAACGATATCTCATGAACCCACCAGTCTTGGTGCCACCAATCTCAGGCATTCCATTCTTAATGTACGTCCGTGCTATGGATCATTCGTTGGGTGCTTTACTTTCCCAAAAGAACAAAGAAGGTCACGAACAGGCCATCTACTATCTCTGTCGTACTATGATTGGTGCTGAACGCCGTTATAGTCCGGTTGAGAAAGAATGTCTAGCTCTTATGTTCGCTGTTCAAAAGACAAGACATTACATCATTGGTCAAACCATTCATGTCATATCCTGGGTCAATCCTCTTCGGGTATTAATGAAGAAGCCTAGTACACTCAATTCTCGGCTTGCTACATGGGCCATCCTTCTAGCCCAATATGACATGGTGTATGTTCCTCAAAAATCTGTCAAAGGTCAAGCACTGGCGGATTTCTTAGCGGCTCATCCCGTACCAAAAACATCCAAGCTTTATGATGAAATTCCAGACGAGATGTTGGAAGTCAATTTGATCTCTGAAGAGTTTCCAACTTGGCGTCTATTCTTTGACGGAGCATCCAGGATCGGACCCAATGGTGCTATTGTAGCCGGAGTTGGAGTTGTTCTCGTTTCTCCAGACGGATCAACTATCCAAAGAGCCTATTCTCTAGATGAGCCTTGCTCTAACAATGTAGCAGAGTATAATGCTCTACTTATCGGTCTTCAATTAGCCAAGCAATTGAACATCGACTATCCCGAAGTTTATGGCGATTCTAAGCTGGTTGTCAATCAGGTTAGAGGAACTTATGAAGTCCGTCATCAAGATCTGGTACCTTACTTTGAGGCAGCAATCAACATGGCTACATCGTTCAAAGCTTTCTTTATTGAATATGTACGCCGAGCTTGCAACACTGAAGCAGATGCCTTAGCCAATCTTGCAGCAGTCTTAGCTGTCCCCATCCGAAGACAACAAGTGGTGGTTATCTCTAATCGAGAATTGTTTTGTGTTAAAAACAATCGTAACATCGAGTTCAGTAATTTTGCTGAAGTTAATATTATCAATGAAGATTGGAGAACTCCTTTCATCGACTTCGTGGTTCATGACATACTCCCCGAAGATCTTAAGGAGGCTACAAGTATTCGACGATGATCTCTACGATTCTACTACAATCAAACCACTAAGACTCTCTATCGACGGACTTATGACGGTCTTCTTCTACGCTGTTTAGCTGGTGAAGAAGCAAAACAAATACTGCGTGAAGCTCACGATGGTGTTTGCGGAGCACATCAGCCCGGTCCTAAACTACAGGATCGTATCTGAAGAATGGGTTACTACTGGCCCTCTATGGTATCAGATGCCATCGAATATGCAAGGAAATATCGAGCCTGTCAAATCCATGCAGATTTTATTCATCGACCTTCGGAGTTTCTACATCCGACAGCTGCTTCCTGGCCTTTCGAAGCTTGGGGCATGGATGTTATAGGTCCTATTAATCCTCCTTCTTCTAGAGGACATCGGTTCATTTTAGCAATAACAGACTACTTCTCTAAGTGGGCTGAAGCTATACCCTTGGCTGAAGTCAAGACCAGTAGCGTTATCAACTTCGTCAAACATCATATCATTTATCGATTTGGTGTCCCTCGACGAATTATTCATGACAATGGACCGCAATTCATCAGCCAGAAATTTACCAGATTCTGTGATGATCACCGGATTGACAATGTCGCTTCGACTGCCTACAATCCTGCTGCTAATGGTTTAGCCGAAGCCTTCAACAAAACTATTATCAAGCTTCTCAAAAAGTTTGTATCTACCAACAAATGGAATTGGAGTGAAAAGCTTGGTGAAAGTCTATGGGCCTACCGAACTACGGTCCGCAACCCTACGGGTTTTACACCTTTCTCTTTGGTATATGGCTGTGAAGCTGTTCTTTCTCTGGAACTTCAAATTCCTTCTTTAAGGATTGCCATTGCTAACGAGCTCACTACAGAGAACGATGACCTTCTTCGACTTCAAGAATTGGAGGCACTCGACGAAAAGCGATTAATGGCTCAACAACATATTGAGTTATATCAAGCCCGCATTTCGAAGACTTTCAATCGTAAAGTGAAGGTCAGAGCCTTTCAGCAAGGAGAACTTGTTTTAACAGTCAGACGTCCCATGACTATGACTCATATGAGCAAAGGCAAGTTCGACGCAAAGTGGGAAGGTCCATACGTTGTGAGCAAAGTCTTCTCAAATAGAGCGTATCAACTCTCAGAACTGGATGGACGAATTGCAATGATGCCTATCAATGGCAAATTCCTTAAAAAGTACTATATGTAAATGTAAATACTTGTAAATCATCAGACAAGTTCATGTTCATAAATAAAATTTTATTTAATCATGATAATAGTACATGATATTAAGGAAGATCACTATCATCCTTATCTACATTTGGACGCGGACCGCTACCGTCCTTTTCAAAAACACGGTCAACAAAAGAGCCGAGAACCTCTTTGCTGGAGCCTACGAGGAATTTGCAGGCAGCCATCCTCATGGCTTCTTCTTCTTCAGTCCTTCCTGGTTCAAGCAGAAAGTCTAGGATGTCTCGCGGTGGCTTGGGTGCAGACGAACCTTCGCCTGCTTCTGCTTCCTTTGGCTGATTTGGATCGACATGACGTTCTTTAACGTCTTCTTCAACCTTTGAGATGAGCTCAGTCTTCTTGAGTGCATCTTCAGACGACATTTTTATGTTGAAAAATGAAAGTGCTCATTCCTGTCAGATTTCTGTCCTATTTATAGGCAAAGATTTCTCAAACAACGAAGCGACACATTCATCCGACGGTTCGCCCGTTTATTCATCATCACCTGACGGTTCATCCGTTCATTTAATTCCCTTGACGGTTCATCCGTTCATTTAATTCACTTGACGGTCCGTCCGTTCATCACATTCATCCGATGGTTCGTCCATTCATTCATTATCACTTGACGGTTTATCCGTTCGTTTTATCATTTGACGGTTTTTCTGTTCATCTCACATCCATATCAGCAACTTGTCGTTTTCGATTATGTTGTCAATTGAAATAATAATATTCAATATTTTCTGCCACGTCCATATTTTCTCTGAGCAGATATAATGAATATAATTATTTTCTACAAGAAATATATCATGTCTTGCACCTCTGAATATATTTTCTATCTCTATTATTTATATTTAAATAAGATATGCAATAAATAAGGGAGCCACAGCAAAATATCTTTTATTTATCAAATACGAGGCATTACAAAAAAACACATCTACGACAGAAGATACAAAAACTTCTATTAAGAAGCAGGAATGATCAAATTGTCGATCTGCTGCTTCAGAGTCTGCAGCTCTTCTTCATGAGTGGATGTCACCCTCCTTCTAGCCTCTTCCATCCTGGTTTCTTCATTAAAGACGGGCATCTCTACAGTTCGGCGAGTGATCTCTGCACTATTAGTTGCATCGTACTCAGCCTTCTCTTGAATCAAGGCATTGAATTGATCAATCACAAGTTGATGATTAGCAGTTTCTTCTTCTAATTCTTGCTGGAGATGAACAATTTCTGCTTTCAGTTTAGCAGTTCTCTGTCCTTTTCTTTCAGCCATCAAAGTTACTGATTCTAGCTTGGAATTGTATTAAGCAGACTTCGTGGAATAAGCCTCCAAAAGATTTTGAAGATTCATCCTTTCCATAGCAGCTGCTTGGGCCATTCGTTCGAACTCAGCCTGCACTAGAGATTCTATTTTCTTCTGTTTGAGCTCCTTATATTTCTTTATGGAGACTTCTAACTCATCCAGTATATGCTCAAGGAGAGTAGCTTGAGCTTCGTCACCTTGTTCCCTTACAGCCCTCACCAAAAGGGAAGTTGGTTTTCTAACCATAAAGAAATCAGCTCCCTCTTTGTCTATCATTTTGTTGACTAGGGGTCTCAACGATTCAAAGAAACATCTGGTGAATGATTGAACAACTTGTTGATTAATTGCCAGAGTCCCAGGAGTCGCAGCTACTTCTGTTGAAGATGAGGCAGCAGGATGCTCGATCCTTTGTGTCTGGATGGCAGGCTCTTTAAACAAAGGAGCCAGAGTGGAGCTATTCGCCCCTCCCGTTTGTTCCTCTGCAAAAGTAAAATTGTCAGTCGTTTGCCAATAACCAAGAAGATCAAATGAAGACAGTCCTACCTTGGTTCGATCCAGCAATAGGCTTATCCCCTGCAGGAATAGACTCCAGCTGAGCAGAAGTCACTTCAGCCGCAATAGCTTGGCTACTGCCCGCCTCAGAACCACAAGATAGATGATGACTACTACTAACAACCACCGTTGTTACGGGCACTATAGCCAAGTCCGTCGGAGGCGCAGGAAGAGTATCAAGATCTGCAAGAAATACAAATAAAAATATTAGCTATCAAATCTATTTTAAAGAAGATTGCTAATTTCATTTTATACCTTGAGGACCGGTGGCGGGAGTTTCTTCCGGAGCTTTTTCATTTGCTGCTTCTTCTGGAGATATTTCTATCTCAGCATCCTCTTCAGGATTTAAAGTATCAGCAACTTTTTCTGAAGACGCCTCCACTTTAATATCCTTTTTAGGATCTGAAGAATCATCGGCAGCAGCAGGAGATGCGTGCACTTCATCATCTTTTTCAATATCTTGTATGTAGTCATCAATATTTTCAGACGAAGAGTTCTCATCATCCTCGTCTTCTTCTGGGGCCTTTTTGCTAGTAGTCGCGACTTGGTCACCATAGTCATCCAGAGGACTGTAGCTACAATCCTCTAAAGCCGCAATTACTTCGCGATCTTCCTCTTCGCGAAGGGTTCTGGGAGTAGGCGGAAGTTCAACAATCTGTAACTGCTCTTTCCTTGCTTCCTCTACAGTATTTCCTCTAGGCCCTTCGGCCTCAGTTCCCGGAGCAAGATCTGTCCTTTGCTCGATATCCTCTCTATGTTCAGGACTAGGAGTCTTATTCCTAGGATCTAGAACAGGAGTGGGAGATAGAAAGATTACTCCAGCTGCAGCATCCATTACCATTGAAGACAAGGCTCGATTCTTTCTCTGGGCCAGCTTCTTTCTTTTCAATGGCCTATCAGGACTCTCTATATTGACAGTTTCAACTTGTTTCTGTATGGAAGTTGGTGTTGTAGCCTCCTCTTGTTGAGTTGACCCGGCCAGTTGCCGAGACTGAGATCGAGTAGTGATTCTTTCAGAAGAATAATCTAGGATCAACATCTTCTTTGCTGTCGGAGCAGGAGGCTCCTCCCTTCTCCTTTTCTTTGCAGGAGATTTACCTACTTTCAGAGAGATACGCATTACTGCATTTACTTCTTGAGGGAACATCATATCCCTCGAAACTTCCAAAGGAGCATCGGCTGGCTCGTGCACCTCATCATTTACAGGAATCGACAGAGCCATTCTTCCTTTCTTCAATCTCGTCGAAGAAGCGAAACTATCTGCGAGATTAAAATTCTCAGCAAAAGTGTTCGTGGATGCATAAAATACTGTATAAGTAAATAGCATCCTGGGACCATGAGTGCTATTTGCTGGCATCGAGAATATGGCCTTCGTATCACGGGCATTATAATAAGCCCAAGCTCGGGCCCTGTCTATCAAAAAACCTTTGCCTTTGAGGCAGGTGATTGCATTCCCCACATGGAATTGATCATATCCAAACTGCCAAGCAAATCGGCTGGGGAGATATGGTTCTAAGTAACATTCCTCTTCGAACCGGTATACCAGATGAACGGTCGAATTGTCTTCAACCATTCAAAGGCTGCACGATTTAGAGGTTGCATCTTTAAGTCCACCATGTTTGTTGGCATCTGATCATATCCAGCAGGGAGAGGAGCACAATAAAAGTTCCATCCTCTATTCAGATTTAAAATATATCTACACTCGCTCAAAGAAGTGTACTTCCATTTTCCATGAGAGTACCTTCGCAGAAAGCTGCCATCAACCGGTCCCATGCCGGGGTCCATTAAAGTAGGATAGTGGAGAAGCAACCATCCAAATAGATATGTGTATGGCAGTTCTAGGCGAGGAAACTCTTTCTCTCCTTTTGCTTTCAGCATCAAGTCGACATACAAACGAAGATTGGCATTTAATTTGCAAGTCATTGCTGATAACAGGTCTACCTTGTAGCCAAAGACTAACTTGACAGTGGCAAAAAGAACGCCGCGATGAAAGCGGTCCACAGCATTGGATCCGGGAACCACGAACCACCGAAGCCAGTATGTCAGAAACCCTGCCAGTTGGGCTTCTTTTGACATGGGTCTATAACCCATTCTCAAATAACTCTCCAAAGTGTCCCCTTTCTTTAAAGGAGGATATTGATAATCATCTTTCATTTCTTTATCAAAATTACCACTCTCTTCCATCAGCTTCATAACTTCTGTATTGCTCAAAGGTTTGAAGAAGTTAGGATAGCATTTGTCATTTTCCTTAGTCTTCTTCTCTTCTATGTGGTTAAGAAACAGATAGGGAAGCCATTTCGAAGAATAACAGGTGTTGGCTGTAGCACTTTTATAAAACAAAGAGCAGATCTTGTAATGGCATAGCAGTTCCTCGAACACTGCTACCATCGCTGCATTTTCCTTTCTAAGTTTGTCCAACTCGTCATTTGTTGGAACAAACTCTTCATATGGAGCATCTGCCATTGGCAAGTACGAGATATATTTCATCTCGTGGAGTGCAAATCCAATTTCTCCACCAGGGGTCGTGAAAGTTCCCGTTCTATAATTGTATCTTTCAGCCAAGGCCAAGAACATGTGTGGATTGGGTGCAAAACCATAAACAGTGGCGTGTACTGCTTGATACAGATTGATCTGTTAAAGTCTTTCTTCAAATGTTGTCAGAATCCAATTGGCAATACAGTTCCATCTCCTGTAATCTGGATTCACCAATCCAGTTAATCTGATATCCTGTTCGGGGTACTTCCCTTCAGCTTTCACAAATTCATTTGCAAATATCGGTGTTCTGACAGGCATCAACATAGAGGAGTTCTCTGGAGGAATGCAACCTGGTCTCAAGCCTCTCAACAAGACACTGTATCGATCAGAGGAGCTGTAGAACATATCCTTCTTATTTGGCCCCTTCTTCACGAAAATTTTCCCTGCACGGGCGTCTTGGAAAAGTGTGATGTTCCACTCCATTTTCCTCGGATAGCTCGCATGAGCGTACCGGGATAAAGGGAGACAACGGGCAATATCTGGTATGAAGAAAGACCTATCTTCCTGATGGACTATTTTTTCCTCCATCCTCGGCCTTGGTTGCGAGCTTTTCTTAAAAGCCTCACCAAACAAGAATGAAGGTTTCTTATGAATAACAGCGTCTGGTGATTCCAAGGGCTGTCCATTCATTAAACACAGTAGAGTCTCATTATCTTGAGATATCAGAATCGCCTGGCGGGAGGTCGGTAGATCATACTGGAGATAACGTACATGGGAGAGATCCTCTTTATACTCAGACTCTGAAAGAGTTCCCTCAAAAGTTTCATATTCTGGATCTTCTCTCACATTAACTGTATCAAACCGAGAAAATAAAAATCAGTACAAGTCAAGTCAAAGATTCTGTCATCAATTTGCGCAAAATCAGAATGCGCAACATCAGATTGCACAGCATCAGTTTGTGCAAACGTCAGACTGCGAACAAACAGCCATCCGTTTGCGCTGACCATCTCGCACAAATCAGCAGATTGCGCTGACATCTGCCAGCGCAGTTCAACCGATTGCGCAGAAAGTCACTCTTCATAAAAATGAAGAGTTAACTGATTTGTGCAACCAGAACCCTAAAGAGGGTGGCACAGTATAATCATATCTCTAAAAAGAGATGGATTTTGAAGAACAGTAAGATCAAAACCCTAAAAAGGGTTTTTGATTCAAAAGTTCTCTACCTGACATTGCGGGGTACGCAGATTCATGACGAGAAGCTCGTCGCGTAGTTCTGTTTGATGACTCGGCCGGGGCCTTGCCCTTATCGGCTGCGGAGGATCGTCGGGGCGCCATGAAGATCGTCGGAGAAGGAAGTCGAAGTGTGCTCGGAAATTTCTTTCTCTCAAACTCAAAGAAGGCAAAGTAAAGAAATGAAACGAAGAAGAGAGCTACTTATAGTTTTCGAAAATGAAACGGCTGTCGCAGTTTGCACCTAAAATTGTGGACAATCCCTCAGATTGTGCAGCCAGCTCACATCATGGGCAAATTGGTTCAAATTTCAAAATTTAAAGTATTTCAAAATTTTGAATAAGTTCAACTTTTGAAAACTTTGAAGTGTAGGTCCTAAAAATTCAAATGGCACACATCAATAAAGTCAGAAAATCAAGAAATACAACTTTGAGATAATTTGCGCAGACAACAGATTGTGCACCTTCAGATTGCGCAGGATCGATTGCACACACTCTCAACTGCGCAAGCTGACGTGGCAAAAGTCATCATTATCTGACACAATCAAATCTTCTGACAACTGACAGCACGGAGATCGAGGCGGCTGTTCGTTTAATCGTACAGCACGGCGCTCGAAGACAGCTGGCAGCACAATCCATGTCTGTGCAAATCAAGTTGGCGCAATCCATTTCCTGCGCAAATGAAGTCGACGCAAACCAAAGTCTGCGCAGTTCAATGTACGCGTTCTACCAGTACAAATGATAAAGTATACGTGGCATTCATGCCATCAATTGCTCATTTCGTGGCAACTGCCTATGCACGATCATGCGCATTTCAATCAAATGATGCCATGTGTCCAAGACAGTTAACCCATGATCCAGCAACTGTCTGCGTAGTCCATGGCTGCGCAAACCAATTGCTGCGCAATCCATCATGCGCAGTCCAGAATAACTAAAAGTTAGTTATTTCTCAGAACTCTATAAATAGAGTTTCAAGACTTCATTCAAGGGGATCACGAATCAATAATCAGAGATCAGAGAGTTCAGGAGTTCTTGCCCAAGTGCTGCTGCATTCTTCCGAGGCTTTTGCCTTCGACTTTCGAGGCTTTCTGCCTTCAATTCCAGAGTTGTTTTCAACTTCAGAGGCTTCGTCTTCAGAGTTCACATCGTCCAAGGGATAAAGCAATCGTCATCTAGATTAGATTCCTAAAGTTGTACCATTCCCAGAATTCAAATTGTAATCTTTTACAAAGTTTGTATCAATAAAGTTCTTCAACTTTTGTTTTTGCAAACAAATATAAATTTTACGCAGGGAACCCTGTTCATGTGTATTTTATGCAGGATTGTATCCTGAATGTAATTTTTATGCTGGAACCCTTCTCTTTTGCGTATTTTACTTAGAATTGAATTTTTGGCGTAAAAAGTGCACCGAATGACTGTTTTTGCCAAGTTTAGCTATTTTTTAGCCAGAATTTCGAAAAACTTAAAACATGAAAGTTTTAGATCTTTGTCTTGCCTTTATGAATATCTTTGAAGCACCTTATTTAGAGTTCGTATGTTGAAGTTATGCCTATTTTTCTGATATGTGTTGAACCTTGGATTTTGGGGAATACCATTGGATCTTGTGTTTTCATGCGTTGAGCTATGACCTTATATGAACTAGACCTTGTGATAAATGAATCTCCAACTATGTGCATAACATAGGCTTCTTGTTACCAATGATAACGATTCATAAGAAAGTTATGTTCAGTTTTATGCCAACGATGTTATGTTTCGATTTTATGCCGGGCCAACCCTGCGTATCACACGGAGTGTTGTGAGATGTTTTTCGCGTAAACTCTTTTACAAAAATTCTTCTCCTATTTTCATGAGGGCGCTCTTGTGTTCTAATTTTACGCTTGAACATTTCTGCGTACTTTCTTGAATATTAAGAATTGATGTGTTATGACAACTCCCATGCATGTTTCTCCTAGTTCTTGTATATATGCTTATAATCTCACATGTGTCCTATACTTGGCCTAACTTGTGACGACCCCACTTGATAACTTGTTAATGTGGAGCATGATGGCCTTGAGCATGGTATGACTTGATAACATGAACATGAGGAGATCATCCTCGATAGTGGACCGTCGTGGTGCACTCTTGACAAGTAACAAGTAAACATGACATGTACCAGCTTAATAGTGGCCCGGGGTGGCGCACTTCTGACAAGTAATCTTGACAAGTAATATGTAACTCTCGTCTTGACACCGTGGGTGATTTCTCTTGATTGTCTCTATACAAGTTATATGTCCCGTCTTGCATCATGTCTAGGTCATGAATCCTTGATTTCCCACGGTCAGGGATTCATACTGAATCGGACTAGGATAATGACTAGATTGATCAAGTTGTTCATATAGGGCGATGTTTCTAGTTACAGGCGATCCCGTTATCCCGACCACACCTGAGGTACTTGTAGCCTGCCGTCGAGTAGGGAACATTTCCATCCCACTGTCATGTGGGGAACTCCATGAAACAAGTTCTAAGCACACTGTTAGGTGTTGCACTCCAAGTTACCTAATAATTCTTGATAACTCTTAAATAAATCTCGCCTGGATAACCTGGATAGCTGCAGGGCTTGTGACTGCTGGAACATCTCATTACATCTTGCTAGTAACTAGGTTTGTGATAACCTTAGTTAGTTAAAGTATCAAGTCGTATTCTTTGCTTGGCCATGAGTGTTGAATGGAGTCCAAACCTGTGTAGTCTTGCCTAGCTCCAGTACATGCTATCCCAGGACATGCTTGCTTATGTTTTACTCTTGACGATAATTGGTTGGAGACTAAGCTCTGTTTAGGTGAAGGGTTACAATCGGGTACTTGTTTGGTTTACGGTCGTAACTTGGCTACCGGAATAGTCCCTTAGTTTTCCTATCGTTTATCACCTTGTTTTCTTCAACTCATGTCTTTCGTTATCCTTTATGTATCATGTGAAAATATGCTGGTTTTAGTTCTTAAGTGAAGCCTCCCTTGTGGCACTTGCTCTTTCTGGGTCTAACCGAGCTGGTTTTGTATGGCCATATTTTGGAGTAGCTCCTGAGGATCTCCCCGCCTTCTAGCCAGATGGTGAATACTAGAAGAAACCATGGCAACGAGTAGGTTTATTTTGCTCTCCCGCTCAAATTGTAAATTTATTCTTTTGTGGCGTTTAGCCGTCGAGCAAGTGTTAGCTCGTGTTGAAACCTATACTTTTGTATGCCTACGGGCTGTAATATGATTGACAAATCCTACGGTTGATCATGTATGACTGAAACTCTTGTTACTCCTCACATTTTGTACGACTATCTTCACAATCATCTGTATATGTAATGTTCGGGACGCCTTACCTTTCATGCCTGATGATTTGATATCTTGTAACATGTATTACTTGCTTGAGATTGAGACACTAGGCTTGTTATTGACCATAAGAGACCGATGGCTTGTAGGTAAACCCTCATGCATCTAGACAGTCGTGACCGTATGTCGAGGTGGATTACACTTCTATATACGCAGCTGGCTGTGTCTGTCCCCCGCTCTCTAGTATTCTTGTTCTGGGGCGTGACACCTAGTGTGGGTAGTATCAAAAAAGTCATTAGACAAAGTATGGTTAGTAACATATCAAATTTAGAATGGCTAATGATTATAATCCTTAAATAAAGGGCTAAGAGCTAGTTAATTCATTAATATATTTATATACATAGTAATTAGAGGGGATATTACTTCTTGCAAAGATCCTAGGCATAAAGGGCTTATGTATAAAGTTCCAAATTTAAATCAAGAAGACTGTTAGCCTTCGGATTTCCGGAACCTGGGGTTGTTGAACGTGGGTTAGATTCTATTCATATTGAGAATCCAAATTCTAGTTTAAATCCTTCCCCCTATATCCCTCTCCTCCTTTGATCCTATTTAAGTTTTAGATATAAATGGGAAGGGAGACATCCGACTGTAGAGGCTGCTACTAACCCTAATAAACATCTCGTTCTCATCTAAGAGCAAACAGGGGAGCCAAGGAACATAGCCGAGCGCCACCCCGACTCAAGTAAGTAGTTCTCTAAATTTCTAATCCACAAGTTCCTACCATTTATAAAGAATAACTAGGCTTTAGAGGGATTAGCAGGCGTAACATAGGTATCAGACACCGAATTCTTCATGATACTACTGCGAGCATCACGAAGAATTGGAGGGGGCACGACCAATGGTTAAGCCATATAGGTAGTGTGTCCGACTTGGGTGTAGGATGGATACTGAAATTTATCAAGCAAATCAGGGAGCCAGGTAAACTGAGTCCCAGTGGCGGCTGAAATCGAATCGATCTAGACACTAGATTTGAGACTGATATCCTATTTTATCCAAGTTCAGTTTAGATACCCTGTCCTGCAAAAGTTACACTTGAATATCCAGTTGACTGCTACAGATAAGTATTTCCTGATACCCCAATACCCTGTATCCAAAATATCGGATACCCTACTGACACTCGAATTCAGTACACGCAGGGAAGGCCAGGTATCAAGTCGAAGCCCATCAATGGATAACAAGCATGAATTAATGTGTCAAATCCTTAACTGACCTGATTTAAACCCTGTTTCCAATTGTTTCTGTTAAGACAGGAACTTGAATATGGTGTAGCATCAGTAAGGAAAAAGTTAGGAGTTAGAGTATAGGTCGATATTGACATAAGGGGTGTCAACCAGTAGATGGGATATAGAATGTGTGTATTTCCCTGTTACCCTTCGAATACTGTCACATGAATTCCTTTGTACCAATAGGTACAAGCATGTAGGAACACCCTTGGTTTCCCTGTAACCATTTTGAGAGAGGGTTAAGGCTTGCTAAACCTAAATGTAATGTAGGGTACGAGCACATACTAAGTATTTTACTTAGAGCTCATACCTGGTAGATAAGCATACCTCAATTAGAGGCATATGCAAATGCCAGTAAGCAATATAGGTCCATGAAGGGGCTACAAACACATAAAGTAATACTTACATAGCTTTTCATGGCCCTATCATCGATGAGCTTTCCATCCTTCCGATGGGTGGCCAGGAAGACGGTCACCATGTTGGGGTTCTCATCCCTCATTAAAAATATGTTTTCTACAAGAATTAAATTAGTTAGTTATATAATATACATAAATGATGATTTATACTAAAAGTAATATACTTTAGTTACCTTGAAGTGGGTAAACCAATATGTCTTCCTCTCGTCCGCAGCATCCGAGTAGTTGATCCAAGGGCCCCCATAGTTGGACCTCAGAAAAAGCTCCAATGCCCTCTGAACTGATGGAGGACGATTTCTACACAAAGATAATTAAATTCATGAATATATTGATATAAGTATAAATAAATGTTAACTAATTAACTTACTTTAAAATAGAACGTCCACTAGTGAAACCTTTACCGGCACGGGATGAATCGAGGTACGATCCTCTTCGTCCTGCCATATCTGATAAAAAAATAGATATCTACAAGAAATGTAATATATATTCTAAATCAAATATGCATGCATTTAGCATATTACAGTTATAAAAAATAACCCGGAGCAACCCTCTATTAAATTTGTAGATAATAACCATGCATTTAACATATCACAGAAACATCCATGTCTAGATAAAAGCATCCAAAAACATCCATGTCTAAAAAATAACCAAGTCTACATAATAGAATCCAAAAACAACCAAGTCTAAATAAGTCTACCAAAAACAAATTCGATCAAAAGTCATATTATATATATAACTCTACCCTCTATGTTGGGACATATAGCACTCCCTCAGCCACCGCGCATAAGAAGGGTCCACGCCAGCAAGATCATTTATAGGAGCTGGATGATTGGAACTCCCGGTGCAACTGCCTTCTGGTGTCGCTTCCTTCTTCACAGCGATCTCGGCTTTAGGAATCACTTACGCCTTAATAGTAGGAGGAAACACTTCTTCCTTAACCTTGATCTCTGCTTTAGGTATCACCTCCTCAGCAGTAGGAGGAAGCACTTCCTCCTCAGCAGCATTGGGTACCACTACCTCCTCAGTAGCCATCTGTGCCTCTCTCAAGCGACGTGCTCGGGTCATGGGTGCCATCTGGTAAGATTGATAGAAACATAGAGATTAAAACATGAGGTACCACTACCTCCCTCACGTACATTCACTCATAAAACAAACCTAGTATAATTAGGTATCACGTTGATACTCAAGTATCAAAATGATACTCAAGTATATATCGCATTGATCAATCAATTACGGTTTAGGGTCCGTGTCCCGTGTCCCGTTAAATTTCTAAAATTATATATCTCATGTTGCCGATTGTACATAATTAGGGTTTAAGGCACGCCTTGAAATCGTCCGTCAAGCCAATGATACTCTCATGTTGCCGATTGTATATCCACGAACGGTCAAGTAAGTATCGACTCATTGTTCTAATCCACGTGAATGATTCTACACCAAGAATTAAGATGCTATATATCACTTGGTATCATAAAACAAACCTAGTATAACTTGGTATGACGTACCCCTCACGTACATTCACTCATAAAATAAACCTAGTATAATTGGGTATCACGTTGATACTCAAGTATCAAATTGATACTCAAGTATATATCGCATTGGTCAATCAATTAGGGTTTAGGTTCCGTGTCCCGTGTCCCGTCAAATTTCTAAAACTATATATCTCATGTTGCCGATTGTACATAATTAGGGTTTAGGGCCCGCCTTGAAATCGTCCGTCAAGCCAATCATATTCTCATGCTGCTGATTGTACATCCATGAACGGTCAAATAAGTAGCGACTCATTGTTCTAAACCACGTGAATGATTCTGCACCAAGAATTAAGATGCTATATATCACTTGGTATCATAAAACAAACCTAGTATAACTTGGTATGACATAACCCTCACGTATATTCACTCATAAAACAAACCTAGTATAATTAGGTATCACGTTGATACTCAAGTATCAAATTGATACTCAAGTATATATCTCATAAAACAAACATATTTATTTCGTGTCCGTGTCCCATCAAATTTCTAAAACTATTATACCGATAAATTTCTATTTATCTACTATACCCACTACTATACTGATAAATTTCAAACACGAAATTAAAATTGAAACCCTAGAACATGTTGAAAAAACACAAACAAAGCATAAATAAAAATAAATGCAAATTAGGGTTTAGGGTTTCGGACCTTGAAGAGGTTGGTCATGGAGAGGATCTCGGAGAAGGGGGGACGTCGGAGGGGGGCACCGGAGGGGGGGACGCCGGACGGGGTGGTCGCTGGAGGGGGGTCGCCGGAGGGGGGCATGACGGAGAGAGAGGGTGTATGGGGTTTCGAAGGAGGAGAAGAATGGGGGACGGAGTGGGGGAGCATGCCGGAGGGTGGTGGTCACCGGAGGTGGGGGCTCGACGGAGAAGGAGAAGAGGGGGTGGTGAGGGGGTTCGATCGGAGGAGGAGAAGAGGGAGGGGGTCGGAGTGGAGGAGGGCACCGGAGGGGACTGCCGGAGGGGGGTCGTCGGACGGGGCCGCAGTTGGGGGGGTGATCACCGGTCGGGGTGGGGGGAGGGAGAGAGGGGAGGAGAGTGAAGGATTTTGAGAGTGAGATTAGGAAATTTCAAAATTTAAGTAACTTTTGAATTTTCACAGCAACTTAGCGACGGACATTTGCCGTCGCTACATAGAAATGTCGACATTTTCAGTAGCTTAGTGACGTATATATATGTCGCTAATCAGTCGGTTGACATACTCCATCGCTAAATGGTCGCTGATCCGTCACTAAACTTATAAAAAATTTAAGTAAAACAATCCGTCGCCTGTAAGTCGCTTGTCGGTCACTAATTGGTGACTGATTAAGCCGTCACTAATAACGCCATCGCTATTTGCCTGTTTTTTGGTAGTGATCGGATTCAGAACATAGCCTCGACAGCATATAACCCATCGGCTAACGGTTTGGCTGAAGCTTTCAAAAAAACCATAATCAAGCTCCTCAAAAAGTTTGTGTCTTCAAACAAACGCGACTGGAATGAAAACCTTGGCGAGTGCTTATGGGCGTATCGCACCATAATTCTGACGGCTACAGGAAATACACCGTTCTCTTTGGTTTGTAGGAGCGAGGCAGTCCATCCATTGGAGACTCAGATCCCCTCACTTCGAGTGGCCCTCACTTACCGGTTAACGTCGGACGATAACTACCGTTGACGGCTACAAGAGTTGGGAGCATTAGATGAGAAGCGTTTACAAGCTCAACAAAGCATAGAGCTCTACCAAGTGCGCATCTCTCAGGGTTTCAACAAGAAAGTCAAACAGAGAATATTCCAAGTCGGCGATCTCGTCTTGGCCATTCGCAGACCAATGGTCATGACTTATAAGACCTCGTCAAATTCCAGCCTAAATGGAAGGGTCCGTTCATCATCGAGACCGTATTCGCCAAAGATGCGTACCGTCTCGAAAAACAAAATGGAGACATGCTTGTGATGCCCGTCAACGGCAAGTTCCTCAAGAAATATTATATCTAAATGACATCTTCCAACTATCTCTCAGATTGTTGAGTTATATACCCTCAGGTACCACTGAACTTGCTCTTTGATTACTCCGAATCGATTCATATCTCATCTCCTGGTCATATCTATGAACTTCCTCCACCAAGAGTTTGCCTCAAAATCTATTATCCGTACCACCAGTGCGCAGAAGAGTAATAGGTCCATAAAACTTATCCTAATCTATTACTCGCACCATCAGTGCACAAAAAGGGTAATAGGTCCACAAAATTCTCAAACGGGAAAAACAACGATGTCCATATTACCTCTGAGTTGTTTTCTCATCCATCATAAATAAATCACCCAATGCATAGAACTTCCACGTTGATAGTACCTCTGAGTTGTTCTGTGTATCCCCATTTGACCCACTCCTACCACGTCCTCATTACCTTTGAGTAGGGAGGTTCTACTTGAGACCCATATTTACCACGTCCTTATTACCTCTGAGTAAATATGTCAGTTTTCTCTCCACTTATTATCAGTACTCGCATCGCCAATCCATAAAAAGGGTAATAAGTCCATAAAAATTATCCTAATCTATTACTAGCACCATCGGTGTACCAAAGAGTAGTAGGTCCACAAAATATCATTCAAATCTATTTGCTCGCATTTCCATATGCACAAAAGGGCAATAGGTCCACACACAAAAATCCTCCCATGGGGTGTCCGTTATCAAACACAAATGCTGTATTAGGCCCTCTAGTACAAGCACCACAAAATACTACAAATAAAGAATGGAGTGAACATACTCTGCTTATTCAAAATCAGTTACATTCATAGGACTACACCTCCAGTAAAGGATTACACTGGTGTCCAAAAGGAGCAAAACATGAATTATAGCTAAAGACATCCATTGGATCCCTACAATCAAGGATCATGATTGCGTCGAGGGATATACCATTCTCTCAGCCATTTCGCATATGAAAGATCTATTTGATTAAGGTCTTCGACGGGAGCAGGAGGGTTAGAACTTCTAGTACTATTACCCTCAGACTTGGGTTCCTCCTTTACAGCAACCTCAATCTTGGGAGTAATTCCCTCTCCGGTAGATGCCAGCTCTTCTTTTTCCTCAACTTTTTGGTAACACCTCCTCTTTAACAAATGGCGACTCTTGTTTGATGAAAGGGGGCAACATCTCTTCCTTCGCAATGGTCTCAGCCTTCGGCACGGATGCTACAAAAAAATCATCAAAGGAAGAAGATAGTCATATAAAGGACCTTGTTTTCAGCTATGCGGCCTTGCCGGTTATGTGGCCTAGCCAAAATAGAACTCATGTGGCCCAAAGTTATGAGGCCGACTTCATGAAGTACTCATGTAGCTCAAGTCGAAAAGAGGTCGATAGGAGCCATGGCGACGGAGGATGACCTTGAGATGAAGGAGGAAGAGAGGTCGATTGGAGCTAGTGGCAGTACAGGCCCGACCAAGAGGTCTCATATTCAGCAGCAACAGCAGTAAAGGCCTATTCAGCAACAGTTTTAGGGCCAGGGACGTGCACTTCTCCAGCAGGCACCCAGGCAGTAGCAGGTCGCTATGTGCAACTTCTACAAGAATCCATGCCATTGGTGGAACGACTGCAGGTAGAGACTGGGCATGTGTTTACTTTGTGGTAAAATGGAACATCAACTGAGGGAGTGCCCTAAGAACTTGGCACGATTGGCTCAGGCAGCAGCAAGAGCTAGGGCTCCGATTGGGTAGCAGAGGGGACCACCGCTGCAGACTCGGCAGCAGAGGTTTGTCCAGCATCAGCAGAAGGCTAGAGGAGGTGGCCAGCATGGGTGAGCTTTCGTCATGATAGTCGAGGATGCACAGGCAGTAGGAGAGCTGATTGCAGGTTCTGTTCTTCTCGACTCTATTCCCGCATTTGCCTCATTATAAACTATCTCAAAACTTGATTTTAGCTATTCCTGTTTGCCTTCCTTGTTCGTTGATAAATTTGATTCTTGGTATTCATCGTTAATTTAATTTTCTACCAAGATAAATCGTATGGGCTAGGTCGCCTCAGTTATGGAATCTAGAATCTTCTATAGTCATATTAGCTGGCATAGCAAGGACATATAGTCTGATTTTGGATGTATTTATCGGGTGTAAGAATTTAAGATTTTTGCAGCCAAGCATGCGGCAATGCAAAAATTTTAAATACCACAATTCTAGAGGTATATACCTTAGTTGTAGACTCTATGGTTATCGTAGTCTTACTTACTAGTATGACAAGGATTCTGGGTATTATGATTTTGGACAGATGCATATGATTATTGAATTGTATGATTTAGATAAGGTATCTGAGACTATGATTGTTGGGGGTTTGACCTAGAAGGAGTACGACCACTTTAAATTTCGAGGACAAAATTATTTTAAGGTGGGTAGAATTGTAACCACCACTTTTCTAAAATGAGGGTAATTTTAAACTTTTGTAAAATTAGTCATTAAATAATAGAATTTAAATCATGTTAATAATTTTTGGTGAATTTTAATTAATTTAATACTATTTAAATTGGTGAATTATGATTTTAGTATTTTGCTAGTGTAACCTTAGAAACTACTTAGGCTAGAGACTAACCATGACCATGGGAACCTAACCATGTGATTAGATAGACTAATTACCACTTTTTAGGCTAAGGGCATTTTGGTCATTTTGTGACTTTTGAATTAATTAGGACTTTGATCAATTGATAATGTTCTAAGTGTTATGTTAGACCTTAACCTAGAATTGCCCTAACCTAGATAATAGTCATGAGCCTAGATATTAGAGTAGAATCTTTCATCACATGACAAGGTTAGTAATATCTAGATATTAAGTTAGGAGTAGGATATTTGTTAAAGTTAGATATTTAGCTTAGACCTTTAGCTAGAAGGCCTTGAATTGTATAGGTAGAGGAATTTAAATCACATAGAACTAAACCCTAACCCTAGAGACAACTCTTGGCAGCCAAGAGACAGCCCCCCTATATAAACACATGTTAGACCCCCCTGACTCTTTTTATTGCCTCCTACAAACCCTAATTATGTTCTTCCTCAAATTCACCCCCTTTCTCTAAATCAACTCCAAATTGAGCCCAATCAATTGCGACACACTCCTCTACTATAGAAGAGGCCATTGGTGGATAGCTAGCAAGGATTTGGAGTAAGTTGACCATAGAAAGTCGAAAGATTTGGCTTCTAAGTGCAATTTCATTGAGATTCCAACTCTCAATAGATAATGGCCTCTAAACCTATTAATATTATGATTTCTCTTCATAGAAGTATTTATTTACGGTCCCCCTAGTTGTTGACCAAGTTTGGTTGGAAACCTAATCTATTTAGGGTGCGTATTGGAGGAGTATCGGAGTGCTATGTAAAGTGTTTGATGAAATGTCACAAAGAAATAAATTTCTGTAAATTGCAAAACTAAATATTTGATTTTGTAGCTAATTACATATAGATTGTATTTCTAAAACTCTGAGTCCATTTTAGACATGTTTTATGTCCAAAATTCGGACACGGGACGATGTACGATACTGCGTGCAGTTTCCTTACTACCTAACACTTCGTGTACACTGCATAGGACACGTGGACACGGGATATTTGATACAGAGGTCGAAAACACGACTGACATTGTGCCCCCCAAGTTTCAGATGGTATCGTGTCATGTTAGACATAAAATCGTGTTCATATGGAATTTACACACACGCGTACAGATTCACTCTGATACGGCCTTCTTGTCGAGCCATGACATGCTATGGACACAATGCAGACCCCTGGACACCTAGATCTATACCTACCCTAGCTATGGACATATGCACGAGACTGAAGGATGTGTGTGTTGTGTCCTACTTTACTCGACATACATGCACGACCCAGTGCACTATACTGGTTTTCTGACACTACTTTAACACTGTGTTTGACATGATTTAGGGACACTATTTGGACACCAGTGTCACCCCTTGCTGACACAATGCGTAGGCACTCACACCCCCTTCCATATTTCCAGTTTCATTTTGATTATTGGGTTTCTAATTTATGTTATGGGTAGGGCATTACCAGTTTTGAGTAGGCTGGGTTTTGGTTGATGAATGAATGAGTGTATGCATGTATGATGTGTTATATATTTGTAGACAATTAAGTTATTGGGGGTTTTGGTTGATGTGAGGTTGGGTTGTTCAGAGTTTAAGTTCAAACTCAGTTACCTGAGTTTGTGAGGGTTTGATGCAATCTCAGTTATCTGAGATTGTTTTATACAGTTTAGGCTATATACTTGTTGTAGTATATATTTATATATATATGGTTGGGATATCCAGTTTATATAGGTTGTCCTAGAGTGTGAGTATAGAGAGTGAGTTAGTTAGTGAGTCTGGGTTAGTTAGTGAGTGAGTTTGTGTTAAGGGATTAGGCATAGCAGTAGAGTTAGCAGCAGAGCTAGCAGCAGTTGCATTGCTGCAGTATAGTTGTAGCAGTGGTAGCATGGCTTGGCTTGGCATTGCCTCACAATGTAGTAGCCAGCAGCAGCTAAAGGTAAGGCAGTAGTAGCAGTGGGCAAGGGCAGTGTGTGATGTTTAGGAGGTGAGTTAGAGGGTGCAAGTAATAGTGAGGAGTAGAGTGAAAGGGGTTAGGCTAATAAGCAGTAGTTGCTAACGAAGGAAGGATATGGTTAGGCTAGTAATACATGTTAAGTGTTAGGTATTGCCATGTAATGGGTGCTAGGAATAATTGTTACCTTGGGGTTGACCAGAGTATATAATATAAGTGGGTATCCTATATATAAGATATATGGGATATGTTTGGTAATTATACATAATGTATATATATAGGAAGTTTGTTATAGTGAGAGGTGTGGGATGTAGGTTTGAGGGGATGTGTTAGAGGAGAATATTGGGTATAAGGGTATATAGGCAATAGATTGATATAAGGATGTTTTATAGTATATATAGATATGGTATGGATGTGAGAGTGTATATATATGTATATGGTAGGTAAGGTGCTATGGTATTATGCTTGGGTTATCCTAATAGCTAGAGGTGGAATATGGTTTGTACCTTTTAGCCTCACACTAGAATAGCCTCCTTAGCCCAACACTCTAGCTATTGACCAAAAGAACTTAGTTGACTATAGAGTTGACTAGAGCTTGACTTGACCCTAGATAGTCTAAGATTGACCTAGTTTGACTTGAGGGTTGACTAGAGTTGAACAAGAGTTGACTTTGATCTAGAATGACCTAGAATCTTTTAGATGCATTGTAAACTTCAAATATTATCTTCTTGTTTACATTATAACCTATGTGCTCTATTTATGACTCAGACACCTCAGTTCAGACATCTATTTTCACAGTCACTCAGGATCTCAGGCGAGTATATGCTCTGATCATTTTCATACTTGCTAGAACTTATATTCATGCTTTAGATAAATTAGTAGATGCTGTCACATTGTTATCACGGACCAGTACCTTATGGATCTTGTCGTGCGATGTTATCCCCCTTGGGTTCATCAAATACATCATATCATATGCTTTTCACGAACATCTTATATTCCTTGTACACCCTTATTCATGTATACTCTTATGCAATCTTGTACCACTACAAGAAAATGCATCTTCTATGACATACACAATATGTAGCGGAAAGATGGATTTGTTTTGCCAAAGCCTTTCTGCGATATATCGCGCTATATCACACGTGTGTCGCCGTATCCTTGTCCGGGAAAGTATTTGGCGACACAAATCCATCATGTCGCCAAAAATGCCCACTTTTGGCGACATGTTCTAATTTTTTTATAAAATAACATTTGGCGACATGTGTCTTGTGTGTCGCAGAAAGGTGATACTTTGGCAACATAACCCATGTTGGGAAAGAGGTACCTTTTGCTGCATAATTTAATGTCACAAAAGCTAATGTAGACAAATATAAAAAAATTTCTGCTAAACAATTTGATGTCGCAAAAGCTAAAGTAGACAAATATAAAAACACTTTCTACTACACAATTTGATGTCGCAAAAGCTAATGTAGACAAATTTTATATTGATTTATCATAATAAAAAATCGCATTTGAAACATAGATATAAAATCCTACTTCAAAAGAAACTTTTAAACATTGAAATTTGTATTCAAAGAACCTGAGAATAAATAGCAACAAGTTATCGCACACAAATAATATCCAATATAATGTCTTCATAAAATAGTCCAATAATGCAAAAGATTTAACTTTAGGTAACCCATTCAAGGAGAAACATATTGTATTTCACAATCATTGTATTCCAACTAGACAAATATAATGTAAGTAAAACTACATGAATTCAGTGTAATCCCAAAAAATTAGCCAACAAAAAATTATCTTTTCATTGCAAACATTACTTTCTCCAAAATAATGATAGATCTAATGATATGAACATATTCCCAAAAATTGGCTTTGTTGTCCATGTGATCCTGCAAACAAAAATAAAAAAAATGCTTGTAAGTAAAAAAAAAAGTATATGCTAAAAGAATGACAAATATCTATGAAGGCTAAAAAATATATGAACACTTGTACAGTATTTTGTTTCACACAAAATAAACTTAGTAAAGAAAATGTGTCGACACAAACATTTGCTAGTGTTAACTATTGAGCACATTTGCTAGCGTGTTAACTCTAGAAATCTTGTTATGAATCTGATACTCATATTGCAACCTCTATAATCTCTCCTAGAAGGGTGTTATATATCTAGAAATCTTGTCATGTATGAGTGTGTGCTTAGTTTCAACACCATTAGCATCACAAATTTTTATACGGAAAAGTTGGTGTTATTTTCTTAAATGTTTTAATTTATTTGCTTTCATCTCATGCTTTAACACTATTAGCATGGTCTGTCATGAAACTAAAAATTTCAAAAGAAGTGCAGCACACATAGAGAGAAAGAGAGCAGTACCCAAAAGAAGTTGTTGCCTAACCGCCCTCAGTTGATTCCTCCCCACATTCATCCGACGAAAGTAATCCATATCTCAACAACACCTCTTGGAACTTTTCAAGTTTCTGGTTCTGCGCCTTAATTTGTTGTTGTTGAATCGCAAGTTGTCCATTTTGGGCATCAAGTTGTTATTGAGTTTCATTAAGTTCCTTCAGTGATGATAACTCCTCTCTTAGGATAATCACTTCCTCACCATTATCCCAGGATGTGGTATTTGTATTATAGGGCTTACGGCCCACTCCATATCCTTTCAAGTAGCCGATTTCTTTCCAAGCACTGCTACCGACATTTCTTCTTATGACATTGGGATTGCATCCGACTGAGAACACATAGTTCGCAAATTTTCAAGCTCACCCTAACATTTTTAAGGAACATAAGTAATTAGTTAGATTGTAAAGCAAAACTTAAAAAACTAGTGTTAACCTATTTCTTAGTTTTAAGTAACAACCATACAACAAAACATTTGTTAGAATTACGTGTTTCTCCATACACTTATGATCCAACCAATCATCTTTCTTCTTACTCCAATGAGATTCCTTAAAAAATCTACAAGGTGAGGTATCTCTGCTTAATTTCATGGAAATAACAGTTAAATATTGTATATGGAGAAGTAAATAAAATATATATTAAAATTTAAGTTAGAAATTGCAAAAAATGTATCACCTTCGTGGACATTGTCACTGCAAATGACTTTGACCCGCAAGAATGATTCCATGACAAAGAGGAACGTGCTACCACATTTTGCTCTGATCGTTTCTACAACATGAAACCAAAACAAAGGGTGAACATAAAGTAAAGTAGGGAAACAAAAAGGAAAAACCAGTAAAGTAAAGTAGGGATACTGATACAAGAAGGTAGCACGTCTTTTACCCATACTCTACAGTGCTTTAATACTCTATACAACAGCTTTCCGCACCTGCTACAATTTCACATAGGCTTCTCTCCTGCTGCCATACTGCTGCCTGCTGCTAAGGCAGATACATTACTCTATGACACACTTCGTAACTCTACCTGTATCACTACACAGGTACTGCATATAGTTCTACACTGTATCACCCCCTAACCCATATACACAAAAGCATATAAGAATGCACGTGCATTATATTACACAGATTTCTAGTACTTGCACACAGGAAATAAGCATAACCCATTCATACATGCTCAATTACTCATTTGTACACTGACACTTCTTCATGTTATACACATGTATCACACTACTCACTCTACAATCTGCAGACACTGATACTAGTTGTTGACTTACCCCGCATCTCTACTACAACATAATACAAACACACTGATACTTTCAAGTCATACTGCTACAACACAATACACACACACGCACACTAATTTACCTTCTTGTACTGGTTTTTCCTTTTTGTAATAGACAATAGGTTACAATCAGTTTAAAGTAAATAAACATCATGTATTCCCAAAAAATTTGGACATGGTCAGTAGACGTGTCAAATAAGAAGCATGAGAATTTCATAAATAAGTGGTTAGGACTTAGCGTGGTATGCCACCTAAATGTATAACTTGTATGAGTGGTTATGGCATATAGTTATGTTTCTCATCATTAGACATGAATCACAGAGGTTGCATCTTTAGTCCACTTTTTGTTCATGTTCTTGACCTCTCCCAACCTTTCCCAAACTGTAACCAATCAACCTTTCTAGCAATTATTTGGCTTATCCTCTGTTGTTTGCAAGACTGCATTAACACCAATATACTCATGGATCTGTGTACCTCGTGAAAGGGACACATGGATTCAGTTGGGTTTTGTAGGAGGAGTATACTCATGTTGGTCACTTCTAGGCATGAATCCAGTTTGGAAAAAGGAAAAGAAAAAACAGTATATCATGAGTTGAAAGGGAAAGAAATATAGGACAACCTTCATAGCTGACCACAGTGGACAAAGTTTACTAATACTCGCTAGCGATGGGGTGGATGGCTAGTATTAGGTTGACTAAAAACCAATGGATTAAGGTTATCATTTCAAAATCTGGTGGTTTTAGCTTAAATTTTTTTTTGTTTAACTTGGACAAGTTTAACATTCATGGAAGGGCCGAAATATGACTTTAAACTTTAAATCCTTTATGATTAGGTCATATTTACAAGTTAGGTTGCACAGTTGTCTTGTACATGTGTTTTTATAACACACATTATTTGGTTTTGCAGGAATTAACTTGTCACAGTAATGTTATTATTGTGAAAGGTAGCTATTAAGACCAATATAAAATCTATAATATTTTTGTTGCACGAATGTTGCTTTCCCACCGTTGGGCATATTCAAATATCAAGGTGTTTATGTTGTACAATTATGGAGCATTCAAAAACTTTAGCCTGGTATCCAGAATTTTAATATATTTTATGTCATTCAAAAAATTCATAAGCTAGGAGGAAGATCTTATCCTTATTTTAAACCATTTTGTCTATGTTGCACTTATACTTGACAGAATGTTATATAGTACTGTACTAGGCGACAACATTAAAGGAACCTGAATCAGAAGCTAGTAAGAAAACAATGAAATTTAAGAAAATGTAGCTCTTGTCAGACTCTGTTTATAAGGATCCCTTAAAAAATATGAAGGGATTCTTTATTGCACGAAAAAATCGCAATATGCTCAAAAGCTTTACATGAATGTGCATATGCATACTGAACAAAATCGACACAGTTTGCATAAATCAAATGAACCATGTATTCATGTGGCAATGGCATGGAGAATAATCAAATGAACCAAGGTTCCAAGTTAACTTCAAAGAAACCTTAAATTGGATTGTACCAGAGAACATAACATTTGGATTGTACCAGAGAACAAACATGTATATATAAAAAAAATCACAAAAGTAGGAATAAAGTAATCGGGCATCATATACCTTAAATTTGGCATTTGTTGGCCAAACCCGATCAATCATGTACTCACAATCATCTTGTGAAACGCCTTTATATGAGTTGTTTCTGGGGTTTATGTCATCCTTCAACAACTTCTTATAATGTGCATGCATGCGACTCCTCTAATCTTTGTATCTCAGCTGGCATATTTTCGTAATAGTCTGCCTTACGACTTCATCCTCATCATAATTTTTGATCTTAAATTTATCCTGCAAACATGTACTCAATAATATAGATTATTAATAAACAATATACGGAAATAAACCTAATTATATGAAGTAGTAAATAGATCCACCAATACCCAAACTCATTGAATAATTGACTTCTTTAGGATGTCATCAATGTCATCCCAATATATAACGTCCTGAAGTGGTGTAGCAGCCCGAACTTCAATGACAATCTAGTTTGCAAGAGCAGTAGCATTATCCCCAACTTGAGCCCTTTCCCTGGCGGGGATTGACACTTGAAGCTTACTGGTTTTTTGTACCATTTTCTCTACAGCTTTACTACGCGTCTTACCCCGTATATTTTTCTTCGGTGAACCTTTACATCAAAAAAAAATAGCCTTAAGCTAGATAATAGATAGACCAGATTTCTATTTCAGATCATTAAAATCAAATATGACTATATCCATTAGATTACCTGAACCACTAGCTAGTGACTCCATAGGACTAGGCACATGCATTTGAAGGTTATTGGACCACTCAGCAGTGGTATCTTCTGGTGTCGAAACAAGACGCGATGATTTACGAATGGGACCATTGTATACGACCTAAACATACAAAATACATAGATATTAAGGCATTATTAGTAACATAATTTAAACACAACATATCACTCGAGGTTCATATCTTATATATTACCTTTTCCTTTGGTTGATTAGAAGGCACATTATTATCATCATCACTGCTGGATGAACTAAGCAAATTATCACACTGGCCCCATCGATACTCATCACCATCTCTCTCACTCACATTTCTTTTGCTATTCTTACCAAAAATTGTTTGGGTGACCTTCTCAAATGGAGTTAATAAATTTGAGGCGTGAAGCAAACCCAAAGCATCTAATTTCCTTTGGTTACTAGAAATATTTTCATTTCTTTGCTTCTCATATGTTGACGTCATCTGGGCTGCTTGTCCGGGTCTTAAATATACTCTGCTCTTTGATTTTTCCATCTATGACAATAAAGAAACAAATGAGTTCCACAATGTAATTCCAATTCATTGTATGCATTCCAAATGTGTGAAGTTGGAGGCATTTGACACATAACAAATGTTATTCTAGACATTCAAATGCAATAAGTAAGAAGCCTAAAGAAACTGAACAAATGTGTGCAAGCTGTAATATCAAGATATAGATCACATATTATCGTATAAGATACGTTGTTCATAAGATATTTGATTTGGAAGCTAATATAATCCTACATATATGGATAAGTTAAGCTCCTACCATACTGCAGTTGCATACATTGTTCATAAGATAATTTATTGGAAGGTAATGTATTCCTACCATACTGTAGTTGCATTTTTTCTTATGAGTGTAGTGCCTTATCTTATTATTGGCTCTTCTTACCTTATTCCATCCCAAATTTATAATACTTATATTGATACTGGTTTGTTACTGTTGTATTTTCTCTTAAACAGGGTAAGCAATGAAAATAGGGTTGTCGGGGTACTGGATAACTTTGTCGAGGGGAAAAAATGGACCGTGTGTTTGGTTAATCAAGCAAATGCTAAATGCAGAAAGTTACCTAATTTTATGTTAAAATCTGAACATCTCTAAGACATATACCTAATTTTATGATAACTTTATCGAAGGGAAAAATGGACCGTTTGTTTGGTTTATCAAGCAAATGCTAAAAGTAGACAGTTACCTAATTTTATGTTAAAATCTGAACATCTCTAAGGCATATACCTAATTTCATGTTAAAATCTGAACATCTCTATGCATATAACAATTTTCCATGTGATATATTTATAGCTTGCCCATAAGTCCCATATGCCTATTATCCTTACATGCATCCTAGGATATGATATCTCTATGATACATATGATACCATACCTATTCATGCCCCATGATTCTAATATCTCTATAGGACACATGGATACTTATGTACCCATATCCCTATCATAACCTTATATCATATAGATTTCTATATCTATGCATATACCCATTATCCATATTATACATGTATCAAGTATTACTCATAAACTCCTACCTATTTACATATATATAGATTATACTCTCATATCACCGACACACACAATCATTGTATCACTAGGACACTACCTATTAGTACCATAATCTACATGCAACACTATGATACTCTAATCCCCTGTCCTCTTTCTTTGACACACAACATGCCTATACACCCACACACTCATATACACACTGCTGCTACTTTCTAAACCTGACTTAGATTTCTCTCCACTGGAACACTTACAGAGAGAGAATGCATACAAAAATCTGTACAACCTCAAGTGACTGAACTCCAATGCATATGTGTGTACATATTTCTACACACATCGATCACTATGTACAGTCGCAGACCTAGGTACAGACACAGGAATCTGGATTGTCAAAGTTACTCATAGAATCCTCACCTAAACACTAGTACACAGATTACCCACATATATGGTTCAGGTTACTACCTATCTACTGATCACACATCTACCTACACACACACCCCCCTTCATTGGAATGGTATATCTCATATGTGCATTGCTGCACACAAGTGCACAAAGGCTCGATTTAGCCCTGCTGTTACTGATACTAGTCTACACACAAAATTAGTTCCTATAGGACTGAGCACATGCCACCATTCCTCACTACACACAAACAAATACTTTGACATTGGAAGCACACACACGCACACTGATTTACACCATCATGTGTCTCCTACACTACCTGCTGGAACATACATAGACACATGGATTTTCCTAACTCTGCTACAACTGTGGCACTCACTGGTTCACACACACATAGACACAACCTACGCATACTACTATTACTAATGCAAATGTTTCCTAAATATAGACCCCTCCCCGTCTACACAACACAGATTTAAAACACATAGATTCTACAAAAATTTCCTTAACCTACTAGATGCTGCTTAGTGAAATAAGAAGCATCACACACATGCCTCTGCCTTAATTGTTTACTGCACAGGCATGACACTCCCCTCTCTACACTACACACACAGGTTTGCTGATCACTCTCTTTCACTCATACTCACATATACACAAACATAGATCTTGTGACTAACAGGACATGCACAGGTTTCCCACACCCTCACTGGACATAACACACAGCTGCATCTATTACCCGCACACACACACACATATATGTGTGGCACACAACCTACACACAGGTCTTACAGTTATGCACACCAATCTGTGCATAGACACTCCTCACTGTTGTGTACACAACCATGTTGTACACTGTACACTCATTTCTCACTTATCCACACTGGTAGAGACTCTACACCATAGAGCCTGTATAAGAATACACACTGCCGGAGCAGTTTGCTACTGATGTCCCCTTATCACTGATACTGATGTCCCCTTGTCACTGTACAAGAATACACTAATTTTTGAAAATGATTTGGTATCAAAAAAAGGTATTTATGTGAAGGTAAAATAATATTGATATTCATCTCAATCACTCTATTCACAAAGCATTGTTCCAAAAGACATAAATCATTCTTTGAACATCAAAACTAACAATAGATAATCTAATCAGGATGTAAAATGAAGTATTGTTCCAAAAGATAGATAATATTAAAATTGTTAATGATACCATGATTATATCTCCATTGTTCCAAAATAAACAATTTTTATATTCAAAACTCAACATAAACTAGATATCAAATTCAATATCAGAGTCAATATCAGAATCATAAAGTATGTGTCTGTCATCCTCATCATCCTCTCTAATATGGTCCATTGTTTCATCCTCATTATTGTCGAGATGAAAAGCCATATCACTTGGAATAATCTTAGAATCAACGCCATCCCTATTATATTGAACATTTGTATCTTTAATGATATGTGGAAAAATTCCAGTGCTTTTGTATTTTTGGAATGCACCAGTAGGCTCTGAAACTTCTATTGAGTCAAGCTCATCATTATCCAACTCTGGTACATCCCATGTAGCCCGATGCCGAACCCGTTGCACGACTTGCCAATTTGCCCCTAATCGTGTATCATTGACGTAGAAGACTTGTTGAACCTGACTTGGTAGTACAAATGATTTGTCAGAATACCATTGGCGCCTGACATCAATGCTAAGGCAATGTGCATCTTTGTTTAGTGTCTGACTTTCGCTCATGTTGAACCATTCACACTTGAACAAAACAACTTTATGGCCATACATGTATGTCAGCTCCCAAACTTTGCATAAGTATCCATAAAAGTCTATAGGTTTTCCTTTATGAGCTCCTTCAGATACTAAACCGCTATTCTGACTGTTACGACGATTGTCACAGTCCCTTGTATGGAATCGGACGCCATCGCAAATGCAACCTGAATAAAGAGTTACCATCACATTTGGACCATTTGCCACCTCCCACATTTCATCATTTGCTTTTGGGGACTTTTATGTTCGTAATTGATTCTTCTACATACAAAACATA
Source organism: Iris pallida (assembly GCA_029216955.1). NCBI lineage: Eukaryota > Viridiplantae > Streptophyta > Magnoliopsida > Asparagales > Iridaceae > Iris > Iris pallida. The sequence continues at coordinate 29,265,018 of JANAVB010019800.1, read as the reverse complement.
TAAAGGCATATTAAGATAATATTAGTTAAATAGTATCTAAATATATGTTATACATCTTACATGTTTTTTGAACCATTTTGGAAATTTTTGTCATTATATTTGAGTTATATCACCTTCACTTGAATTTTCTAATAGCTTCTTGTGTTCCCTACTTGAAGAAATTAAACTAATAACTACCAACAAATCAATAATCAAAAGTCTTTAAGAAATGAATGCATGTAAGGATGTTGAATAACATACTCTAGGTATGGCTCAATCTCGTTGGTGTTGTAAAGCACAAACCACTTAGCAATTTCGTATTCCTTCTCTGAGACATCAGGAACCCTTGTTAATCGTCCAAAAGGACGAACATTTTGTGTGAATATCGTTAACCCATGTCCGCGCTCACTACCATCAACATTTCGTTCTTCTCGATTAAATAATGTTTCGACATTGCTCAAGTACATTGAACAAAAAGTCAAGCTCTTTTTGACTATATAAGCCTCAGCAATTGAACCTTCTGGCTAAGCTCGATTGGTTACATACAACTTAAGAGTTCCAAGAAACCTTCAAACAAACACCAATTAAAATAATGAAAACATGTTTAACTTAAAATTTGCATTAAGATGGTACAAATTACATTTCAATTAGGTACATCCAACGATATTGTACTGGCTTCGCAAGGATGGCTTCACGTGGCAAATGAACAGCCAAATGCACCATCACGTCGAAAAAAGCTGGAGGAAAAATCTTCTCTAACTTATAAAGTATTAGAATAATGCGTTCTTCTAACTTTACTAAGTCATTTTGCACCAATGTCTTAGAGCACAACTGTCATGCCCCAGTACCGAAATACGGAGACGGACTAGGCCAGCTACTCCATATGAGGTACGTAACGTCATACGGCGATCGTGGCTGTCGAGAGACTAGGGGGTACATGCTACAATCAAGTCTTCTATGGTCCCACAGAGTTCTATGTCTCAATCAATCAAATCACATCAGCAAATAAATGAACATTAAAGATAAAGCAGTAAGGCGTCCCCGACGCTTCATCAAAATGGTCATGAGAGACTTAGCTTTATAATTTAGCTATCTCAGAGAGTCAGGAGTACAAAATTATACACAGCTGCAGTCTGTTTATTTACAATTCTGTACTGACACAAAATATCAAGTAATCCGGCTAACAGGTGCCGGTGGCTAAATGCCGCAAAAGTATAAGCAAGAGTGGTGGAGAAGAAACCCACTCGAGTCCCCGAACCGCCATGCTCCGAGTATGCACCATGGATGTCAGGGAGGAAGATCGTGTCCTCAGGCTCTGCTACGGGATCTGGCTAAACAAAACCAGCGGGGTCAGCCCCGAATAGCAAGTACCGCCAAAGGGTCACAAGAGTTAAGAGTAAAAATCCAGTTAAATAGAATGAGTGATAATAGTAATACTTATGCTACCATTATAGGGTAGCGCAACATCCTCGAACCTATATGGCACCCTTACAACCAAACAAGGACAAAAGATGTCGCATGGAGTCGGGACGTGTCGTACTCTATAACTCTCACATAAGTTAAAAGGTATAAACAATAAAATCTCCTGATCGTGACTTCGGTCGATAGCCTATCGCAGCACAATAACCAACCCAACAATCAAACAAGAACATGGGTTGGATCATATACCATGATAGACCATATTCCTCAGTCATTCACAGAAGTAGCACTTCACAATCATAATAAGTCTTCCGTTTATAACTTCGGTCCACAGCCTGTCATAGTACGATAACCAACCCAACAATCAAACAAGAACATGGGTTGGATCACGTACCCTAACAGTCCGCTTCCCTCAGTTATTCACGGAAGGTAATAGGATACAAGCAAGTCATTTTTACGGCCAATCAAGTCTACGAGTTTCTAGTGGGACGAGGTTATCCTCGCATCATGTTATTAGAAAATCCTCAGATCGTATCTTTCCAGCAAGGCTAGCCCACCCAGGGGTTCGCGTAGACATGTGTTATTGAGCACAGGTCCCTCGTAAGGCCACCTTGCCAAAAATATATAATATATAGCAGGAATTAATCGGATACAGTCATCCACTCGTTGCGGATGACACAGTATTCGTGGAGACCAGCCGGCGTGTCAAGACAATATCTCAAGGCGGCTGGTGTAACACGATCTCGGGATTTGGCCCTCCCCATGCATCTAGTATGTTTAGTTGCCTAATTTAACCCTCGGTGAAATCTTGGACTCACATGCTGTGGCCTGCATGGTTATCCTCCTAAAGTCGTACTTTAGTACGAGTACCCCAAAGAGGATCCATGTCAATCAGTATGTCAACATGTGCTACCCTCCTTAGTGTAATGCATCATTGCAAATACGCCACGTGGAGTTACGAGTCATTTGTCGAGCATGAACAAGAACTGGGACATTCAGGTACATGTATCTGATAGGAACACTTTGTTCTTCGGGGTCACATTAGTGCTCATATCATGCTCGGGACAAAAGGCGTAAGGATATAAAATAGGCATATAATATCTGATAAAATATCAAAAGCGTACGCACAAAAGCACGCACGCTCAAGGGGTGAAAAAGTCACGCAGGCTCACTCAGGCTCACTCAAGGCAGCGTGCGTGAAAGGTCACGCAGACTCAAGGGAAGAGCTGCGTGAAAAGTCACGCAAGCTCAAGGAGAGAGCTGCGTGAAAAGTCACGCAGACTCAAGGGAAGAGCTGCGTGAAAAGTCACGCACGCTCAAGGAGAGAGCTGCGTGAAAAGTCACGCAAGCTCAAGGAGAGAGCTGCGTGAAAAGTCACGCACGCTCAAGGAGAGAGCTGCGTGAAAAGTCACGCAAGCTCAAGGAGAGAGCTGCGTGAAAAGTCACGCAAGCTCAAGGAGAGAGCTGCGTGAAAAGTCACGCAGACTCAAGGAGAGAGCTGCGTGAAAAGTCACGCAAGCTCAAGGAGAGAGCTGCGTGAAAAGTTACGCAGACTCAAGGGAAGAGTTGCGTGAAAAGTCACGCAAGCTCAAGAAGAGAGCTGCGTGAAAAGTCACGCAAGCTCAAGGAGAGAGCTGCGTGAAAAGTCACGCAGACTCAAGGAGAGAGCTGCGTAAAAAGTCACGCAAGCTCAAGGAGAGAGCTGCGTGAAAAGTCACGCAAGCTCAAGGAGAGAGCTGCGTGAAAAGTCACGCAGACTCAAGGGGAGATACGCTTCCAACAGGAAGCGTGCTCAAACAGGAGCACACTGTTCACTGTCTTCTCCAAACAGCAAGAACACCATGGCTGAACCTAAACTCCAAAACATCACAACTTGGCCATCCGAACTCCAAATCCAGATTTCCAAAGTTCCAACTTGGGTGAAACTGAATGCTCTTCCACATGGAAGCATCAAAAACCCATAAAATCCAACTAAAGTAGATCAAACCATGCAAAATCCGAAAATGATTAAAACCTAGATCTACAAAAATCAAAGCTTCAAAATGGAAATTTCCAAGTTCTAAACTAGTATAGATTGAGGAGAAGAACATGTTTTGGCAAATAGTTTTGTAAGAAATCATTGACAAAAATATGGATCCATCTCTTGAGCAAGTTGGTACTTGCCTTGGTTGGTGGAGGAAGTAAATGAGAGGAGAGAGAATAAGATGAGTTATATTTATAACCTTGAACCCAAGGGTTCATAATGAACCATGGGTGTACCAAAATAGGTTTCCCAAATGAGCCAAAACTGTAGGCCCAAATGCAGAAAATAAATTAGAAAATAATATTTTGTCGAATATTTTTGGGAAATGTATGAAGAAATACTGCATAATAAATATCGTATAAATACAAGGTAAATACAAATTATTAATTTTACATATTAAAATACGTATTCCAGGATCGGGGAGTGACATCTCTACCCTTCTTAGAAAAATTCCGTCCTCGAAATTCCAGCCAAGACAGGATAGTAAAATCAGGGCAAGCAGGGCATAATCATATACAAGTTAACTATCATAGCAGTTATTATCATACATCACAAAGTACAAAACAAGCAGGTGCAGATAAGCATGGAATCGTGTCAATAAGGTGCAAAAATATACCTTATCAGTCAAACAAATACGGATACCGTGATCTGATCTCGTCCTCGTGCTCCCAGGTTGACTCTCCCGGAGAGTGATGGTTCCAAGAAACACGGACAAGGCTTATCGTCCGATTCTTGAGTACCTTCTCTCGCCGGTCTAAAATAGATACGGGTTGTTCCTCGTAAGTTAGGTCGGTACCAACGACTAACTCAGAATGATCGAGGACATGACTCGAATCCGGGACATACCCACGTAATTGGGACACATGAAACACATCATGTATGCCAGTTAACGAAGGCGGAAGGGCAAGTCGATAAGCCACATCGCCTACCCGAGCGAGAATCTTAAAAGGACCAACGTATCTTGGACTAAGCTTTCCTCGGGTCCCAAATCTGATGATACCCCGAGTAGGCAAAATCCACAGAAACACTTGGTCGCCAACTCTGAACTCTAGAGGCCTACGATGCTGATCTGCCCAATGACGATGTCGGTCCTGTACAACTCGAAGGCGCTCTCTGACCAACTTAACTATCTCTACAGTCTGCGTGATCATCTCTGGCCCCAACATCTTCCGTTCTCCGACGTCGTCCCATGCCAAAGGGGACCTGCACTTCCTTTCGTACAATGCTTCGAACGGGGCCATCTGAATGCTAGCCTGATAGCTGTTGTTATAGGAGAACTCCACTAGATGAAGGTGATCCTCACAAGATCCGCCAAAATCCAAGGTACACGCCCGTAGCATATCTTCTAACGTCTGGATGGTTCTTTCTGATTGCCCGTCAGTTTGTGGATGATAAGCAGTACTGAATCTTAACTTGGTTCCCAAACTTTGGTGTTAGCTCCGCCAAAAATGGGAAGTAAACTGCGTATCCCGATCTGATACTATACTAACTGGAACACCGTGCTGCCTTACTATCTGCTTCATGTACATTTCTGCTAACTGCTCAGTAGTCTGTCCAACTCGGAAGGGAAGGAAATGAGCGACCTTCGTGAGTCGATCTACTATTACCCAGACTGCATTCTTACCAGTCGGGGATCTAGGTAAACCGGTCACAAAATCTATCGTGATGTGCTTCCATTTCCATTCTGGGATAGGAAGCGGCTGTAGCAACCCTGCTGGTCTCTGCTGTTCGGCTTTCACCTGCTGACATGCCAGACACTTGGATACAAATCTCGCTATCTCTCTTTTCATGCCATTCTACCAAAAGAACTGCCTGATATCTCGATACATCTTCGTTTCTCCTGGATGAATGGAGTAAATAGAACTATGAGCTTCGGACATAACTTCTTGCCGAAGGTCTCCACTCGGTACACAGAGTCTGTTTCCAAACCTAAGCGTACCATCTTCATGAATCACTAACTCCTTTCTACGGCCTGATTCACACTCCGACCGCAACTTCTGAATCTGTGGATCTTCTGCTTGTGCTGCCCTTATCCTCTCTACTAAGGTTGACTGAATCTGCATACTGGTCATTCTTCCTATATCCCTTGGCAAAACTACTTCGATTCCCATACTCTGAAGGTCTTCTAAAATATGCTTCTGTGAGGTCAAGATAAAGGTACTGTCTCTCCTACTCAGTGCATCTATAACTATATTTGCCTTGCCTGGATAATACTGAAGATCTAAGTCAAAATCCTTCAGTAGTTCTAACTATCTTCTTTGCCTCATGTTCAAATCTCACTGCGTGAACACGTATTTCAAACTCTTATGATCAGTATAGATTTCTACCCGATCTCCGTATAGATAATGCCTCCATAACTTGAGTGAAAACACCACAGCTGCTAACTCCAAATCGTGAGTCGGATAATTCTTCTCATGGTCTCGAAGCTGTCGAGACGCATATGCTATCACCTTTCCGTGCTGCATCAATACACATCCAAGACCCTTCCCAGATGCGTCACAATATACTGTAAAGCCTCCCGCTCCTACTGGAAGCGTCAAGGTCGGGGCTGAGATCAATCTCTTCTTCAATTCTTCAAATGATGCCTGACAGCTAGCTGACCAAACAAACTCTACGTCCTTGTGCGTCAAACACGTTAAGGGCGCAGAGATCTTGGCAAAGTCCGCCACGAACCTTCTGTAGTAACCAGCTAATCCTAAGAAACTTTGCACTTCTGCAACCGTTCTCGGGACTGGCCAATGCTCTACGGCCTTAATCTTCTTCGGATCCACTGACACTCCTGTCCCAGAAATTACATGCCCCAGGAACGAAATGTGATCTAACCAGAATTCACACTTGTCGAGCTTCGCATAAAGTTGATGCTCCCTCAATGTCTGCAAGACAGTCCTAAGATGTTTCTCATGCTCCTCTTCACTGCTGGAATAGACAAGAATGTCATCTATGAACACCACCACAAATTTATCCAAATACTGCAGAAAGATGCGGTTCATTAAATCTATGAATACTGCGGGGGCGTTGGTTAGTCCAAAGGGCATTACTAAAAACTCATAATGCCCATATCTAGATCTGAATGCTGTCTTCGGTACGTCTTGCTCCTGGACTCTTACTTGATAGTATCCTGACCGAAGATCGATCTTGGAAAAGACGCTGGCCTTGCTCAACTGGTCAAACAGGTCATCAATCCTTGGTAGTGGGTACTTATTCTTCACTGTTACTGCATTCAGCTTGCGGTAGTCGATACACATCCTCGTTGACCCATCCCTCTTGGGAACTAGAATCACTGGCGCAGCCCAGGGCGATTTACTGTCTCGGATGAATCCCTTAGACTTCAACTCTTCTTCATGTTGATACAACTTATCCTGTTCTGACGGCGACATTCTGTAAACCCTGTCTGCAATAGGCCTCATTCCAGGGTTCAACTCAATGCTAAATTCTACCTCTCTGACTGGGGGTATCCCTGGGAGCTCATCAGGGAAGACGTCGAAAAAATCTTCGACCACTCTCGGAATCTGTCCTGGCTCTGACACTGCTGCTGAGAGGACGCCTCCGGCCTGATTCTTCAAGGTTCGAGTAAAGATGAACTGCTCCATCCCAGGGACGCTGAATATGACCCTACCTCCTCTACAATCAATTATCGCATGATTGTCTCTCAACCAGTCCATGCCAAGAACAATATCAAAATTCCCCATAGGGAATTCAATCAATGATGCGGGCAGTAAATGCCCATACACCTCTACCGGACATGAAAAGTGTACTCTGCTAACTTCTACGAGCCTATTGCCGGTGAGTATATCCATCCTCTCCGGCAATGCCTCAAACTCTAATCCAATCCGTGTAGCATATTGTGCTGAGATGAATGAATGACTAGCGCCTGAATCAAATAATGCTACAGCGGGAAATAAGGTGACGAGAATTTTACCTGCCACCACGTCACTAGACGCTAGAGCCTCTCCCAAGGTCAATGTGAGAGCCTAGCCCCGCAGAGCCCCTGGTTGCGGCCTTCCTCGACCATGCTGTTGCTGCCTCTGAGGGCCTTCGGCTTCCTGTGCTTGGCGGAACATCTGAGCCTGCGTTGGTAGACGCTGGACTAGGGGCCTTATTGCTAATACTGGCCCTCCACTCGGGGTTGCCACTGGAGCTGGCAATGCTGGAAACTGCTGAGCTGGCCCTCCTGGCCTCTGCATCACAGGACAAGTGGAGATACGGTGGTCTGAACTGCCACACCTCAAGCATAAGCCATTCGCTGACCGGCACACCTCCCTCGTGTGCCCTGCCTTTCCACAGAATGTACAGCCCTGGGGTGCTCCCAGACGCTGTTGTTGGTTCCTCGGCTGCTGATGCCGAACTGGCGCTGTATTAGTTGACACGGCCGTCCTCCGCGGCGCTCCTGCATCATGAATACGTACACCGGGTGCTGGTACCGATGTTCGCTGCATTGCTCCTCCTCCAACCTGGAAATGAGATCTCTTCTGACCTCCTGTCCTCGATGCCAACCTCTGCTGGGTAAGCTCGTGCCTCCGAGCGGCCGTCAAAACAACGTCAAACGTCTGGTAGTCGTGTCCTTCCACAAGCTGTAATAGTTCTAAATAAAGTCCCTGCTGGAACCTTATAGCTTTCTCTGGCTCTGTTGCCACCATTGCTGGTGCGAAATGGCACAATCTACAGAACTCTGCTGCATACCCATCTACGGTCTTGCCTGCTTGCTTGAGACTGATGAACTTCTGCTGGAGCTCATATCGAGCTACTACGCCAAAATACTTGGCCTTGAATCTGTCACTGAAGGTGGTCCAACGAACAGGACGTCTTGTACCAACTTCTTCTGATGCCCACCAGTCGCGGGCAAGATCCTGAAGTACCAATTTGACCTGATCAACCTTCTCATCATCTGGAACCTTGGCTGCCACAAGAATGGCTTCGATGTCTTGAATCCAAGCATCCGCAGTGATGGCATCCTCCGTGCCATCAAAATACCTCGGGTTCAAGAGACGAAACCTTCCTGATGCTCCCGAGTCAGTCCCGACACCCCTCTCAAGAGCTAACTAAATCCCTTGGTTCAGCAACACGTTCTGCTCCTGCTGCCGAGTCTGTTGCTGTTGGTTAGTGACAAGAAACCCCCGGATGATCTCCAGGAGTGCTACGGCGTCTGGTACTGCCGTCGCTGCTGGTGCTGCAGGAGTTTCAATAACCTGCGGCTGCACTGCCTCTGGTTCCATTTCTGCTCGTGCCTGCACTGGAGAAGGTTCTCTCCCCTGTTGTTGCCCAGTCGAGCCATGCTCTTGCTGCACTTCCTCATGGGCCTCACCCACTACTGAGAATGAAGCACCCCTATAGAGAAGAATATAAGATTATCAAGTCCGAACGAGGAAGATTTCGAGGATGCAAGTCAGGTTAGAGATCAAGGCAAGGACAGAGAATTCGAAACCGAATTTCAAGGGGAACAAGTTTTGATTGAGACTCCTAATAATTCGTAATACCCCACAAGTCTGAAAATCAGACCTGCATGGGCCACCACTAAAACCTTATCACGCCCCAGTACCGAAATACGGAGACGGACTAGGCCAGCTACTCCATATGAGGTACGTAACGTCATACGGCGATCGTGGCTGTCGAGAGACTAGGGGGTACATGCTACAATCAAGTCTTCTATGGTCCCACAGAGTTCTATGTCTCAATCAATCAAATCACATCAGCAAATAAATGAACATTAAAGATAAAGCAGTAAGGCGTCCCCGACGCTTCATCAAAATGGTCATGAGAGACTTAGCTTTATAATTTAGCTATCTCAGAGAGTCAGGAGTACAAAATTATACACAGCTGCAGTCTGTTTATTTACAATTCTGTACTGACACAAAATATCAAGTAATCCGGCTAACAGGTGCCGGTGGCTAAATGCCGCAAAAGTATAAGCAGGAGTGGTGGAGAAGAAACCCACTCGAGTCCCCGAACCGCCATGCTCCTAGTATGCACCATGGATGTCAGGGAGGAAGATCGTGTCCTCAGGCTCTGCAACGGGATCTGGCCAAACAAAACCAGTGGGGTCAGCCCCGAATAGCAAGTACCGCCAAAGGGGCACAAGAGTTAAGAGTAAAAACCTAGTTAAATAGAATGATTGATAATAGTAATACTTATGCTACCATTATAGGGTAGCGCAACATCCTCGAACCCATATGGCACCCTTACAACCAAACAAAGACAAAAGGTGTCGCATGGAGTTGGGACGTGTCGTACTCTATAACTCTCACATAAGTTAAAAGGTATAAACAATAAATTCTCCTGATCGTGACTTCGGTCGATAGCCTATCGCAGCAAAATAACCAACCCAATAATCAAACAAGAACATGGGTTGGATCATGTACCATAATAGACCATTTTCCTCAGTCATTCACAGAAGTAGCACTTCACAATCAGAATAAGTCTTTCGTTCATAACTTCGGTCCACAGCCTGTCATAGTGCGATAACTAACCCAACAATCAAACAAGAACATGGGTTGGATCACGTACCATGACAGTCCGCTTCCCTCAGTTATTCATGGAAGGTAATAGGATACAAGCAAGTCGTTTTCATGGCCAATCAAGTCTACGAGTTTCTAGTGGGACGAGGTTATCCTCGCGTCATGTTATTAGAAAATCTTCAGATCGTATCTTTCCGGCAAGGCTAGCCCACCCAGGGGTTCGCGTAGACAGGTGTTATTCAGCACAGGTCCCTCGTAAGGCCACCTTGCCAAAAACATATAATATATAGCAAGAATTAATCGGATACAGTCATCCACTCGTTGCGGATGACACAGTATCCGTGGAGACCAGCCGGCGCGTCAAGACAATATCTCAAGGCGGCTGGTGTAACACGATCTCGGGATTTGGCCCTTCCCATGCATCTAGTATGTTTAGTTGCCTAATTTAACCCTAGGTGAAATCTTGGACTCACATGCTGTGGCCTGCATGATTATCCTCCTAAAGTCGTACTTTAGTACGAGTACCCCAAAGAGGATCCATGTCAATCAGTATGTCAACATGTGCTACCCTCCTTAGTGTAATGCATCATTGCAAATACGCCACGTGGAGTTACGAGTCATTTGTCGAGCATGAACAAGAACTGGGACATTCAGGTACATGTATCAGGTAGGAACACTTTGTTCTCCGGGGTCACATTAGTGCTCATATCATGCTCGGGACAAAAGGCGTAAGGATATAAAATAGGTATATAATATCTGATAAAATATCAAAAGCGTACGCACAAAAGCACGCACGCTCAAGGGGTGAAAAAGTCACGCAGGCTCACTCAGGCTCACTCAAGGCAGCGTGCGTGAAAGGTCACGCAGACTCAAGGGAAGAGCTGCGTGAAAAGTCACACAAGCTCAAGGAGAGAGCTGCGTGAAAAGTCACGCAGACTCAAGGGAAGAGCTGCGTGAAAAGTCACGCAAGCTCAAGGAGAGAGCTGCGTGAAAAGTCACGCAAGCTCAAGGAGAGAGCTGCGTGAAAAGTCACGCAAGCTCAAGGAGAGAGCTACGTGAAAAGTCATGCAGACTCAAGGAGAGAGCTGCGTGAAAAGTCACGCAAGCTCAAGGAGAGAGCTGCGTGAAAAGTCACGCAAGCTCAAGGAGAGAGCTGCGTGAAAAGTCACGCAGACTCAAGGAGAGAGCTGCGTGAAAAGTCACGCAAGCTCAAGGAGAGAGCTGCGTGAAAAGTCACGCAAGCTCAAGGAGAGAGCTGCGTGAAAAGTCATGCAGACTCAAGGGGAGACACGCTTCCAACAGGAAGCGTGCTCAAACAGGAGCACACTGTTCACTGTCTTCTCCAAACAGCAAGAACACCATGGCTGAACCCAAACTCCAAAACATCACAACTTGGCCATCCGAACTCCAAATCCAGATTTCCAAAGTTCCAACTTGGGTGAAACTGAATGCTCTTCCACATGGAAGCATCAAAAACCCATAAAATCCAACTAAAGTAGATCAAACCATACAAAATCCAAAAATAATTAAAACCTAGATCTACAAAAATCAAAGCTTCAAAATGGAAATTTCCAAGTTCTAAACTAGTATAGATTGAGGAGAAGAACATGTTTTGGCAAATAGTTTTGTAAAAAATCATTGACAAAAATATGGATCCATCTTTTGAGCAAGTTGGTACTTGCCTTGGTTGGTGGAGGAAGTAAATGAGAGGAGAGAGAATGAGATGAGTTATATTTATAACCTTGAACCCAAGGGTTCATGATGAACCATGGGTGTACCAAAATAGGTTTCCCAAATGAGCCAAAACTGTAGGCCCAAATGCAGAAAATAAATTAGGAAATAATATTTTGTCGAATATTTTTGGGAAATGCATGAAGAAATACTGCATAATAAATATCGTATAAATACAAGGTAAATACAAATTATTAATTTCACATATTAAAATACGTATTCTAGGATCGGGGAGTGACAACAACTCCTCAAAGAAATTGGCCAACTTGAATATTATAGTACATACATCCTTGGGAGAATTCTTTGTAAAAGGATATGACAATCATGGCTTTTTAAGGTTGAATTTTTTTTATTTTTCATGGTCACACACCTTGATATGTTTGCAGCATATCCATCAGGATATTTGATTGACTTTAAAAATTCAATAAAAACCTCTCGCTCCTTTGGCATCAATGTGTAAATCGCTGGGAGCTTGATCAAGGATCCATCGAGAGACCTTTGTACGTGCAATTCTTTCCTTATGCCCATGTCCTCCAAATCAAAACGAGCTTTTGTTGTATCTTGTTCTTCCCATCTATTCAACAACGTTCCAAGCAAATTGTCACATATGTTCTTCTCTATGTGCATGACATCAAGGTTGTGTCGGAGCTACCGTTTCTTCCAATATAGAAGCTCAAATAGGATGCTTTTCTTTGTCCAATTCAATTCTACTTGGTCACGAGGTCTCTTTTTGTTCTTATGGTTCTTCCCAAACTCGACATATGATAAGCAGTCCAACTGATTTAGTATCTTTTCTATTCGTATCTCCAAGGATTTTATTTGGTGCTCAACCTTACCATTAAAGGCCTTACTCCTTCGCCAAACATGATTTTCAGGTAGGTAACATCGATGCCCCAAGTAACCAATTTTATTTCTCAAACCTTGAGATGATGCATTCTCATTGCATGTGGGACAAGCCAAATAACCCTTTGTACTCCACCCAGATAAGTTACCATAAGCAGGAAAGTCATTTATTGTCCACAATATAGCTGTATCCATTCGGAAAGTCTGTTCCCTAGATGCATCATAAATGAGTACACCATTTTCCCATAAATTATTTAGCTCATCAATCAATAGTTGCATGTAAATATCAATATCTCTCCCAGGTGCTTGTGGACCAGGAATAAGTAAAGACATCATGAAAAATGGATCCTTCATACACTTCCAGGGTGGTAAGTTATATGGCATAACTATTACCGGCCACAAACTGTAAGATGTACTCATGTTTTCGAAGGGGTTAAACCTATCGGTTGCCATTCCTAGCCGTACATTTCAGGATTCCCGAGCAAAATTAGAAAAATTGCTATCAAACTCCTTCCACTTGGTACTATCGGCTGGATGCCTTAGTACCCCATCATTCATGCACTTCTCACTATGCCATCTAATGTCTGTAGCTGTCTTCCTCGACATATACAATCGACGCAACCTTAGTGTCAATGGAAAGTAACGCAAGATCTTGTGGGGGATCTTTTTTCCATTACCATCATTTAGCTTGTATCTAGACTCTTCGCAGACTGGAAAATTTTCTAAGACCGCATTCTCCGTCCAAAAGAGTGCACAATCATGTTGACATGCATGAATTGCCTCGTACCCCAAGCCCAAGTCACATAAGAACTTCTTAGCTTCATAAATGGACTTTGGAACCAATTTTCCTTCGGGTAGAAGGTCTAATAATATTCCCATAAGCATGTCGAATGATTTATTGCTCCACTTGTTCGTTACCTTCACATGAAGCAATGTAATCACAAACTTCAACAAAGTATACTTCTTACACCCTGGGTACACCTCACATTGTGCAGCCTTTAACAGTTTATCAATGTTATGTAGCTCCTCCCTCTGAGTGGTATCATCCTCCCATTTATGGCCCATATAAGTCTTCGTATAATAGTCTTGTACTAATTCAACAAATTTGTCTTGATCTAGCATCATTCCATGTCAAACTAAATGATTCTTCACAACTTCCTCGGTATGCCACTCGAGGTTCATTCATTCATTACATGGACATCGAATCCTACCATTCTTGCATACTTTCTGCTTTGCAAATTCAATAAAAGAGTTCACCCCATCAATATAGGGCTGACTTATTCTCTTTCTAAGTGTCATCCAACTCATGTCCATATCTGCAAGAAAACATAAATCAGAAAAGAAAAATATATAATTATTCTTTATATGTCGTCTATTTTGATTTTTTGGGTTAGATCCAATTACCAGTTATTTACTTATGACCAGATTGCTCCTTGAATTTGGAAAAGAGAGATTGTTCACTCTCATAATAGCATTTTACCCCCTTTCTTAATTGATGCTACACCTTGGAGCTATAAGTTGTCCCGAGGTCTTGTTTCTGGTTCCGTTCCTATGCAAGAGAGTAATATTTGCCATTGAAAAATGATATGTAATATATAACTTACTGAATGTAATTTAGTAAAACTTCCTTATTTTATTAGTTGGTGTAAACTGTAAATGGCTTGTATGTGTATGTGTAATATTATTTTTGAGTTGTACATGGGTGGAGTTAGATCGTAATAAACCTGATGTGCATCGAAGTTATCATGTTGTTAACTGAGTTATTAATACTGAGCTCATAATTGTCCTTCAGTATTTTTTATCTCAAAAGCATACACGAGATAATTGCAAGAGTGAAAACTGGTGTACCCATGCATAGATCACGTAGCATGAGATATTTATTAAGTATTCGACTCATCATATTCTTTAAGTAATACATGATAAGTGCATACTACTCAACTCTTCAAGATGTTCCTTGCACTGTGCGTGTTTTCTTCTTGGTTTAATGAATCCCGACGTGCCAGCAAGAGAAAATCCAGTGATGGTTCCTACCTTATTGAACCAATTTGTATGGGTAGAGAGTAATTATCCTAGTGGAGGGTTCATGGTGCCTAGATGGATTTCGGCCTTCGACAAACATTTGTGGGGTCCTTCGACTCAGTCTTACAAAGGATGAAATTAGCGTAGAATTGTTGGTCATACTGGCACATTCCTTACAAGAATATAATTTTTTTTACTGAACTCAGCTGAGAAACCATTTGGGTTTCTCTCTTTGTATCGACACGGATACGGATACTTCATAAAGATAAAAATAAATTTACAGAAAATAAAAAGGAAAATAAAACCAAAAATCATACCATTCAGATGTACATAAATCTAAAAATGAAACCCTAATCTATCAACTAACATTATATCCAAATCAAACCCTAACAAAATTGATTGAGAGAGAAAAACCCTAACAAAATCAAACCTAACAAAATTGAAGTAGAGACAATCATTTCACTAGTATATGTATAAAATAAATGCCAATCATATTCTCAACTCTAAGAAAATTAACCTACAAAAAATATTAGGGAAGAAGCTCACCACCAAAAGGAAGGATCTCAAATCTCGATGGAGGAGGGAGTGCGCGCAAGAGGGAAACCCTAGGAAGGATTTTGGAGAGAGAACCTCCAGGGAGCGCCGCGAGAGAGAGAACCCACGGAACACCGTGGGAGAGAGAACCCAGGGAGCGCCGTGGGAGATTTGGTTTCTTTTATAGTTTTGTTTGATAGTGTTTTTAGGTTATAGTTCTAAGTAAAAAATTATATAAGTATATTTCCCTAGATAGTTAGATGTCGCTGTACAAAACTTACCTTTCCGCGACAAGTTGATATGTGTCGCTGAACATTTGTTATCTTTTCGCAACAGGTAGATATTGTCGCTGAACATACGATACCTTTCTGCGACATGTGCATGTCGCAATATGTAGAGAATTTTTGGCGGGTCTAACTTTTGGTTTCCCTCCAGTCAATTTTGGGTGGATTTCGCAACATACTAAAATGGATGTCGCCAAAACATGTAAAAAAATAGATTTTGGGGACATAATAGGTCCTATGTCGCTAAAATATTTCGCTAAAAATACAATTCCTTGTAGTGTACTCTCATGATCACACGAGCCTCATGATAAAAACCTCTTGTACATGTAACGTAACTTGACTGGATCCTTGTGTATTGATTATGGAGGGTGAGTAGGAAATGGTTATGTGATCAAATACCATCTTGTACAAATATTGTGAATGCCTGTTATGCCCTCACATATAATAGAGTCCCATTTTATTGTAACCTAACCTGTTTACATAACCATCTTGTGCTCTAAACACTTAAATTACTTACAGTTCTTAATTTATATACAAACTGTCTCTTGTACTCAGATTTGTCTATTTATACTGTTCTTGTACATGTCTTACAGTTTTCATTATAGTTTACTCTACTGCTTGCTTTATATATTCTGTCCTGATATGATCATGTTTCAACGTTATGTTTTCGCACCTGTCCTGACTGGACCTGTTGAAAATATTACAGATGATACTAAGGACTTCTGCACAACCTATTTGGAGCCCACCTAGACGACACCTGTGAGTTGGACCCACAGGAGGATCCAGCTCTAGCTGAGGACATCACCCTTATTGCTTAGGCTAGATTAGCTGGACTTTATCTTATTTCATTATGTTATTTGTATTTGACATCCGAGTTGTATTATTTCTGGATGTTTGAGATGTTGTGTCGTTTAGACACTTAGACTTTTTTTTTCTGTTTGTATATTCTCTTTTGAGATTTCATATCTATCATATCATGCTATTTTCATCTTTAGATTTGTGATTGAGTTGTACCTTATGTGATCTGTCCTTCGTTCGGAGAGTATATCATATTGTGGTTAGTTGTGATAGTGACCTAGAACAGCATTCTACTGCCGACACTACGGTATAGGCTGGACGTACCCACTTATCGTGCTCCTACACTGAGTGTGGGTCGTGACAGTAGAGCTCTGGAGTATGAGCGCGGATGTACTACAGAGCAACAGAGGGTAATATCTTCCATGGATTCCCGACTGCGAGCATTAGAACTGGGAGTTCCGCCTGGTACACCGCTAATGTCTACTGCTCCAGACGATTCTATTCCACCGCTGAAAACTCGTATGCCGATATTATTATCCGATCCGGTAACGTTAATGTCGGAGATGTATGAGTATTTGATGGCCAAAGGAGATCTTCCTCCTCCTCCTGTCGATAATCATCAGCAGATTTTGTTTTCATAATTGTGTGTTTGACTTATTTTTTCGTTCTGGATACTTGATGAAACATTTCCCCATTTTTCTATGTGTTTGTATAAACAATGTGTTGGATGATTGATTCTTGTTTATGCTATTGCTGGATTGATTTTGTTTATGCTATTGTTGGATTCTTGTTGTTATTTATATTGTTGGATCTCATATGCAGGGTTAAATTGTTCTTATTTTGATTTTGTTGTACTTTTTTTAATTTATCTTCAGATTAGCGACGTTTACCGACGTTTTTTGACGACATTAGTACATCGCTATTCAGTATCCGAACGTCACTAACTGCTTATCGGAACGTCGCTAACTAAGTATCGAAACGTCGCTAACTAAGTGTCGGAACCTCGCTAAACGTTGCCAACATGCTGCCATGGCAGCCAGTACCAAGCGTAGTTGAACGTCGCTGATGCTTCACAAATTGGCGACATTATACTAATCAGTCGGTATAAGTTGCTATTTCGACAATGTCATTTACGTTGATAAAAAATGTTGCCATTTTGACATTTTGCGACGTTTTGACCATCTGCGCCTATGTAAAAGGCGTCGTCATTTTTTCGTCGCTAACTAGTTTTGACGAGTTTCCTGCCTAATTAGCGATGTCATTTGACTTCACTAATATCACTTATTCCAGTAGTGGTATCCACATCCCTTGTTTTCTACATCGCCAAGCATCCCTATGTTATCAACCGTTGGATCTCGTTTAAGTCTTCTAATCTTAACCGTCGATTTAAACCATTAAAATCAATGGTTAAGATTAGATGACTTAAATGAGATCCAACGGTTGATAACATCGGGATGCTTGGGGATACAAAATATTAGGGATGTGGATCCTTCCTCATATATATATATATATATTATATATATATATATATATTATATATATATTTTTTATATATATTATATATATATGTGTGTGTCTGTGTGTGTGTGTGTGTGTGTGTGTGTATGTGTGTGTGTGTGTGTGTGTGTGTGCGTGTGTGCGTGTGTGTGTGTGTTTATATATAGCCAATGACCCTTTTTTCTAGTGGTAGTGGTGTGGCATGCGGTCTGAGTGGTCAGGAGATCGATTCTCGGTTGGTTGTGTTCGCCACAATTACCTTCTGCAAAATATATTGGGTGACAATGGAGTTTGTAATTTAGTCCCGCATCGGTTAGGAGGTGGGATAATATGGTGTAGATAATTGGGACTGGTTCAGACATTATATTAGAATTCTCTTTTCTTTTTAAGCATATGAGCCCAATTCAATATCGCACCTCATGGCCAACTCTGGTTCAGGAAGTCCTAAAATAAGAATCCTATTATGATCTAAAGTATGATGTTGACCTAATATTTTAGGTATAATAGGATTTTTATTTTATTCTTATTTAGGCCAAAATTAACATGAGAAGATGTAAACCCAAGAGCATGCAACCTGAGAAGATGTGAACCCAAAATCTTCCTAAAAAGTGGAATGTTGTAGTTATATAGGATGAACTCTTAATATGATTGTGTAAACTAAGAAGATATGATAAGAGTCATGTTGTGTTATCCAGTTCCGTATCTTGTTATGGTCTTGTTTGTTTTGACTACCACCATGAATGGAAAAAGAAACCCGTACCTATTTATAGGAAGGAAACCACAGCAGCAGATGGATCTTGTCAATACATAATAGCGGAAGAGAAGAGAAAAAATGGAGGAGAGATGGGCTGCTGGCAGGACCTCCCTTCCTACGTGGTCCGCTCGTTAGCGGCATCTCTCCACGGCGTCGACGATCTGGCCCGTCTTGCCGTGATGTGCAGGTCGTGTTTGGAAGCCCTGACGGGCTATCGGCCGGCGTTCACGTCTTCCCAATTCCCCTGGCTGGTGCCAACTGCCCTGTACGAACTCCAACAGGTCCCCATGTACTCCCCTAACACCTGCCGCTTCCACCGCTTCCCGTCCCCTACTCCCTTCCTCGGACGAGGCACCAGAGTCGTCGGACGCCACCATGGGTGGCTGGTCGTCTTAGACTTCTCGCTCCGCGTCCACGTCTTCAACCCTGTGATGGGGGACCGAGCCCGCCGTAGCCTCCCCGCCTTCCCCAAAGAAGTTCATGTTCGCAAGGTAGCCCTGTCCTCGTCCCCCTCTGCCGCAGCCGCTGGCAACGACGAGGTCGACGTCGTCGCGGCTGCCACGGTCTATGACGGCTTCGACAAAGCGGTATCATCTTCGCCAGGGCCGGGGACGATGCCTGGACAGGCAGGATCAGGCTTCCCTTCCCCTACATTGTGGAAGTCGCCTACTGCCACCGCGGCGGCGGCAACTGAAGAACAAGTTGGCAACTCTAGAGGAGGGTGAATAGAGTTTATATCAAAAAATGATCAATTAAAAATTAAACTCTCTTTACCAACTAAATAATCAGAGTAAAATAAATGCGGAAATAAAGAGTAGGGAGCAAGCACAAACACAACAAGATTTTTAACCTGGTTTCCCTCGTGGAGGACTAGTCCAGGCATGAGAACTCTAGCTCAGGATTAAAATCTACTATTTGTGAAATAGGGTTACAACCACGTGCCTTTTCACAGAAGAGCACGCCAAACTTCTTTCAATGATCGCTTTGGCGAAACTTGGACTTTTCCAAGTGACTTATAACTTCTTGCACTTCAAACTTATAGCTGGATCGTACCGAGCAACTTGGACGGTTGGGAAGTTTGATTGCTAAGTGGATGGAAGGTAAGGCTCTTGAATATATAGGCTATGTAAGACAAGAAGAAGAGAAGAGTGGATGATCTCAAATGAGAGAAACCAAGGCCTATTTATAGGGTTCGGGGTAGGCAGAATTCGGCAAGAATTCAGTATAAATAATTCAAATTTTTTGCCGTTGGAAAACTAACAGTGATCAATACCTAAAAATCAACATCCTGAATTTTAGGGGACCGAGTTCGGCCCGAACTCTGTGTGAGGCAGAGTTCGGCCCGAACTCTGTCTTCTATGGACAGAAAGTTCTTTTGTGGGCTTTGGATGAATGGATTGATTGGGACTTGGGCTAAGTGAACCTATAAAGCTATGAATGGCCCAAAGTGCTCAGTATGACCCAACGTACATCATCCTATACTCAAGAATAATAAAAATACAGACTTCCAGTATACACAAAATAGTAAAAACTCCAAGCAGCTGTGATCTTAAACCAATGACCTGAGTAGATTGATTTTGAGCCCGATGTGTCAAATTGGACTATAAAAAATATTGTTTTGTTAATTGTCAAGATTAAGTTGACTGTGATCCGGTTTGGGTCAACAATCTCCCCTATTTTGATAATTGACAAAACATGATATTTTTATGTCAAATATTCATATCTGGACACATTATGGCTCCTCCGTACTTGAAAAATCGTAACTCCCCCGTAAACTGATATTTCCTGTAAATACTTATCCAAATATATATATCCAAGGATACACAATTTATAATGCTAAAACATATTGTAATGGTCACAGTATCAAGACAAAAATCAATAGTTCTCCCCCTTTTGACAATCAGCAAAAATGGAGACAGAAATATAGAGATAGAACTACCAACCACATAATACAAGTAGTAGAAAAATAAACTGAGCCATAGAGTTCTAAAGACATAAAAACGTAAGCAAACTGAGCAAAATAAAACAAAGTGCCAAAATAAAAATAGTCCTAATCATCAGTAGCAGTACAAATGGCCATATCCACCAAGGAGCATGAAAAGGCCCCGCACCATCAGAACCAGTACGATAGGGATCCACAAATGCTGAAGTCGGATCAAGATAGCGACGAACCCACGAATCGTCAATACGATAACCGTCGCGAGACAGATCATGCATCATCGTAATCGGCATCGTCGGATGGGAGGCCATGGAGTACTGAATGTCGTGGATGGAGTTGCTGAGCGCACTTATCTGCAGAGTAGTGCGGTAGTCCATCTGCGTCCAGCGATCATCCATCTCGGCCCAGCGCTCGTCCTCCAAATGGAAGCGATCGCGAAGCATTGTCTGAAGAGAGTCCAGTGTAGCAGTAGACTCGGGAGCATGTGAATCATGAGCAGCAAAAGGTGCAGGAGAGGTAGGCTCCTCATCATCATCGGACTCAGAAGAGGCGATAGCAGCAACAGTTTTTCTTGCCTTAGTCAGAAAGGTAGGAGGGGGCAAGGACTGACACTGATCCAATGGAATATGGAAGGCACGAAATATCAAAGGAAGATACATAGAATAAACCAAAGATTTTGGTTTAGGCCTAGCACGAAACATCCAATCCATCATCGTGCGAGGGAAGTTGAAGGGGACGCAAAAGTGAGGAAAGAATAGAGCTGTAATCTCAAAGTAAGTAACTTCATCGGTTGATCCAGCTTTTGGCAAGACCGAAGAAAAGATAATTCGATGAAGTTCATAGAAATGATTATTAAGATGTTTGGCCATAAGTTTTCGAGGGGAAGGATTGGGAGAACAAAGATCACCCTTGAAACTTTCCAACGTGGTTTCTCCGAGAAAAACAAAGTCACGAGCATCATCAAGCCATTCCCAAGTGTTTGGGTCGGGCAAACCAAGTAGGTCGGCTAACTCAAAATCATCAAACGATATGTCTACACCGGCAACACGTGAATAGATGCGTGTGCGGTCAGAAGTTATGTTGCAATAAAACATTTGTATGGCATTCACATATATCGGTTCACGAGTTGCAACAAGCTCATCAAGACATAAGTCACGAAAATTTGGAAGAGAATCGAAAAATATCGTAAATTTAATGGGGTGTCCCGCAAAGTCACGAAGATGACGGAAGTCGGCGAACCATGCGTTGGACGCATCTAAGGACACAAAAAGACGATCATCGTATGTGTCGACATTGATGGGTGGAGATGGATTAAAAAGAGGATGTACCAAGTTAGGAGGAGGTTGAGGAATAGGTTGTAGTGGAGGATTAGGTTGAGGGTTTGGGTTAGGATTAATAGAGGATTCACCAATACTTTTTTGTGGTCTTTTACCCCTACCAAGCAACCTAGGAGCCATGGAAATAAAATTGAGATGTGAAGAGAAATATAGATATACTTTAAAAGAGACCTAAGATGGAGGAGAACAACTCCAAGAATGACTTCCTTGAGTTTGGAGAGCAAATTCCCAAGGATTGGAGCCTTCTAGGGTTAGGGTTTTGAAGAAAATATAAGTAGAGATGGAGGAAGAAGACAAGGAAGGAGAGAGAGACCAATTTTTGAATTTATGGTCCCTTGGTCGGCTGGTCGGGTGAAATATGGGCCATCGGATGAAGAAAGGAGGGACGACTGAGAATGATTTTAGGTTCTGGAACGAGGACACCGAACTCGGCCCGAACTCTGGGTAGGGCAGAGTTCGGCCCGAGTTCTGGTCCCTTGGGCCAGAACTTCAATCAGGAAAGAAAAAAAAGATTTGAAATAAAAAATGAATAAATATCAAAGATATGAAATAAAAACAAGATTGAAAATTCGGATTTTCAAATGAGGCAGGCTATAAATAAAATTTAACCATATAATAACTAAGGAGTTATGACATAAATCAATATGATAAAGCTGCTATGGGGTAGCTGCAGGGGCCAGATCCCAGTTAGCGGTAGTTCGAAGACTAGTGCACCATGTCGCTTAGGCTTTTACGCCTTGTTGTCAAAAGGACCCTTTCAGCTTGTACCCATAGCAAACTCAGCATAGAGAATCGTGACATAATCGATAATTGTGCAGGTCAAGTTTAATGTATAACCGTTTCATCTAAAATTCCTAATTCCCGACAAAGAAAATTGAATCGCTCCTCGAATAATGGTTTTGTAAAGAAGTCAGCCAACTGATTAACAGTGTCAATAAATTCTAAATTAATAGTGTCATTCTGTTGGTGATCACGTAAAAAGTGGTGACAAATTTCAATGTATTTCGTGCGTGAGTGACATATGGGGTTCTTAGTGAGATTTATAGCACTAGTGTTGTCACAAAAAATAGGAATGTGCATAAAAGATAAGTTATAGTCTTCAAGGGTTTGCTTCATCCATAGAATTTGTGCACAACAACGACTAGCTGCGACGTATTCAGCTTCTGTTGTGGATAGTGCGACAAAATTCTGCTTCTTGCTAAACCAAGAGACTAGAGCCTTTTCTAATAAATGACACGTGCCGCTTGTACTTTTACGGTCGACCTTGCATCCAGCAAAATCAGCATCAGAGTACCCAATGAGGTCAAATGATGTTGATTTGGGGTACCATAGGCCTACAGTAACCGTATCCTTAAGGTATCGAAAGATACGCTTAACAGCGGTCATGTGTGATTCCTTTGGATTTGCTTGATATCTAGTACACAGACAAACGCTAAACATAATATCAGGGCGACTAGCAGTTAAATAGAGTAGACTGCCTATCATAACTCGATACTTACATTGATCAACAGGTTTGCCGCTTTCATCTGGATCCTGTTTTGTTGTAGTATCTATTGGGGTGCCGATTGGTTTGACGTTGTCAAGGTCAAATTTCTTCAGCATGTCCTTTGTATACTTTGACTGACAGATGAAAGTTCTATTTGATGTTTGTTTGACTTGCAGTCTAAGAAAGTAATTGAGCTCTCCCATTATGCTCATTTCAAACTCGGTCTGTATACACTTAGCAAAATCTTGACAGAGAGTTTCATCAATAGAACCAACTATAATATCATCAACGTAAATTTGTAAGAGAATTGTGTCTTTGAAAGATTTTATAAAGAGTGTAGTGTCAACTTTCTCTTTTAAAAAACCTTTTTCAAACAAGAAATTGCTTAACCTTTCATACCAAGCTCTAGGGGCTTGTTTGAGGTCATATAGTGCTTTCTTCAGTTTGAAAACATGGTTGGCAAATTTGTGATTTTCAAAACAAGGGGGTTATTTTACAAAAACTTCCTCCTTAATAAATCCATTCAAAAAGGCACTTTTCACATCCATTTGAAACAGTTTAAAGTTTTGAAAATTAGCAAATACACAAAGCATCCGAATGGATTCAAGTCTTGCAACATGAGCATACGTCTCATCGTAGTCGATACCTTCCTCTTGGTTGTATCCTTGAGCTACTAGATGAGCTTTGTTGCGTGTAACTGAACCATCTTTATTTACTTTATTACGAAAAACTCATTTCGTACCAATAATCGAGTGATTAGCTAGCCTAGGAACGAGTTCCCAAACTTGGCTCCTCTCGAATTGATTGAGTTCTTCTTACATGGCAGAAATCCAAAACTCATCATTAAAAGCTTCTAAAATGTTTTTTGGCTCAATTTGTGAAATGAAGGCAGTACTAGCAATGGAGTTTCTTAATGATGATCTAGTACTTACTCCGCGTGAAACCTCTCTTATAACCAAATTTTCTGGATGTGACGGCTTGAAAGAGAATTTCTTTGGCAAGCCCTCCAGATAATTGGTTTCAGTGGTGGTATTCATTGGAGTAGAAGTTGATGGCTCAATATCATTATCAAGAGTAGCTGCTCCACTGTTATCCTCATCGAAAGTCACATTTGTAGACTCTTCCATAATTAATGAGCGTTTGTTGAATACTCTATATCCCTTGCTCTTGGCCGTATAGCCAAGAAATATACCATCGTCAGCTTTGGCATCAAATTTGCCTAATTTGTCTTTGGTGTTAAGGATAAAACATCGACAACCATAAACTCGAAAGTATGAAACATTTGGAGTTCTTCCAAACCAAAGCTCATAGGGTGTTTTCTTCGTAATAGGACGAATAAGCACCCTATTTAAAATATGACACGCTGTACTGACAGCTTCAGTCCAAAAATATTTCGGAAGAGAGAATTTATTCAACATGACTCTAGCCATATTGCCAAGAGTCCTATTCTTCCGCTCCACAATACCATTTTGTTGAGGAGTTCTTGGACAAGAAAATTCATGATTAAAACCATTTAAATCACAAAACTTTTCAAAATCAGTATTTTCGAATTCGCCTCCATGATCACTTCGGATTCGAGTAATCAGGTAGCCTTTTTCGTTTTGAACTATTTTAGCAAATATTTTGAAAACAGAAATGGTATCACTTTTGTTTGTAAGAAAGAAAATCCAAGTAAATCTCGAAAAGTCGTCTACTATAACAAAAGCGTAGAGTTTTCCACCAAGACTGGCTACTCTACTAGGACCAAATAAATCCATATGAAGTAATTCCAAGGGTCTAGTAGTACTTATAGAGTTTATGGAATGAAATGAGGACTTGGTTGCCTTATTCGACTCACATTCGACACATACCGTGTCTTTTTTGAATGTGATGTCGGGCAAGCCTCTAACTAGCATCTTAGTCGATAGCATGGATATAGTACCCATATTGGCATGACCAAGACGCTGGTGCCACAATAATCTTTCATTATTGTGAGCATAGAGACATCTTCATGCACTGTTAGTATCTCTAGATAGATAAAAAATGTAAATATTATCCTCTCTTATCCCTTCAAAAGCGATGTCTCTTGTTGACCTATCATAAATATAGCATTTATTTTGTCTAAAGTTAATATCGTATCCATGATCAGCAAGGTGACTTATGCTGAGCAGGTTATGCTTTAACTCGATCACTAGACAGACATCTTTTATTACAGGAGAAGGAGGATGACCAATAGTACCATTACCTATAATATATCCTTTTAGGTTATTGTCGAAGAATACATATCCTTCTCTTTTCATCGATAGTGATAGCAAAAAGATTTGCGTCTCCCGTCATATGCCGCAAGCATCCACTATCGAGAATCCACTTACTCTTAGTTGAGGAGAGAAGGTCCACCTACATCAAGAGTAGATGTGACCTTTGGTACCCGATTTCTTGAGGGTCCTAAAAAGTTAGTTTTTGGCAACCATGCATATATATTCCTATCTACTAATCTCCTAACTCTACATTGTGGTGAGATGTGTCCATGTAATCCATAATATGTACATATAGCATTCCTATTTATGTTGGGAGCATGTTGATGATTTATATATAAAGCATGGTAAGAGTGATGTAGAGTAGCAGCATGGTAAGAGTGACGTGGAGTAGCATAATGAGAGTGGTGTGGAGCAGTATGATAATGACTATATATAGCAGCAAGATGATAATTAAACCTATATACAGTATGGTGGTGGTTTTGTTTATGTGCAACATAGTGATGATTGTATCTATGTGTAGCATGGCGGTTATGTGTCATATGAGAATAGTTTCTACTTGCATGTGGTTTTTGTGCTTTATGGAAGTGAGTGTATATGTAAGCACATTTGCGTGCTGCAGGTGGATGCCGTGTTTGACTAGTTTGAGTAGTGTTGTGCCTTGTGTGTGTCTCATGTGATTAGATTTGAGGTTGAGCAACCTATTTTCCCAATCTACTCTCTAGTTTCTTAGAGACAGCCTGCAGTTCACTAATCTTAGTATTCAAACCATAAATCTTAGTAATATAGATCTTGTGCCTATTCTTTTCTTCAGCAAGCTCATTGTTGAGTGCAGTGATCTCTTGTGTTTGCTTTTCAAGACGTGCTTCTGCATCATGTAGGCTTAATTTAAGCTTAGACACCTCATTTGTTACTTCCGTGGGTGAAGTGTCTCTAATATTATCAAGCAATGAAGATAGTCTTTGAATCTCGACTTCATAACTTTTGATCTTCTCCTTGGCATGTTTATATTTACCGATGACTTTTTTGTGGTCATTGAGTAAATCTTTGAATGCATCGCCAAGTTCATCAAAAGTGAAATCATTGAGGGTTTTGCTAGTTACCTTGTTGGATGTTGCCATTAGGCATACATTGGCTGTATCATGAGGAGAGTCCTTTTCTTCCTCGGAGTCACTAGCTGCGTTTTT
The DNA here is from genome assembly GCA_029216955.1 of Iris pallida. Classification (NCBI taxonomy): domain Eukaryota; kingdom Viridiplantae; phylum Streptophyta; class Magnoliopsida; order Asparagales; family Iridaceae; genus Iris; species Iris pallida. The sequence continues at coordinate 29,238,502 of JANAVB010019800.1, read as the reverse complement.
ATGCCAAATGCTTGTGTTGGCGTATTTTCTTGAGGGAGCCTTCTTCTATGGTTTCTCATATCGGTTGCTCTTCTTTGCGAATGGACAGTCTTTTCGGGCGTATCTAGTCTTCTTACAACCGTAGCATGTTGGCTCTTCTTCGTCATCTTCTTGTGGTTCCTTCTTTCTTCGATTGAAGCGAAGGAATTTCTTGAAGTTACGGACAAGAAGAACTTGATCATCACCTTCCGAGTTGTCGTCATCCGTATCTTCAAAATCAGCTCTTCGACGGTGAGCTTTAAAGGCAATCTCCTTTGCCTTAGGAGCAGGCTCTTCGAAGTCTTTGAGGTCAAGCTCATGAGTTATCAGCTTTCCCATTAAAGTCTCCATAGACATTGTAGTGAGATCACTTCCTTCTATAATGGTTGTCACCTTAGGGTTCCAAATCATTGGTAGCCCCCTAAGTATCTTGCGGATGTTCTCGTGATTCGTATATTGTTTGCCGAGAGAAGACAAGGGGTTGATGATGTCGATAAATCTTGTAATCATTTGTGTGATCGTCTCATTTGGCTTCATCTTAAAAGCCTCATATTCTTGAGTGAGATGACTTATTTTTGACTCCTTGTCTTGGGTGGTTCCTTGATGCGTCACTTCTAGAAGTCTCCATACTTCATGAGAGGTTGTGCATGTTGAGACCCTGTTAAACCCATTTTGGTCTATAGCACAAAATAAAGCATTAATAGCTCTCGCGTCTAGACTCGCCTGTTTCTTCTCTTCGTCAGAATATTTGTCGTGAGGATTCTCAACGAGATCACCATTGACAACAATCCTGGCGGGCTTTTTGTAACCATCTGTGACAATGGTCCACAGGTCGAAGTCTAGCGACTTGAGATAAAAACTCATCCTTGTTTTCCAATAGGTGTAGTTAGTTCCATCAAATAGGGGAGGCCTATGAGTGGACTGCCCTTCACTGTAATTGGAAAGCATGGGTTGAGTGGTTGCCATGGATCAGCTCTAGGATGTTAGTCCTTGATAAGAGATTAGAGCTCTGATACCAATTGAAGAACAATTTGGCAACTCTAGAGGGGGATGAATAGAGTTTGTATCAAAAAATGATCAATTAAAAATTAAACTCTCTTCACCAACTAAATAATCAGAGTAAAATAAATACAACAATAAAGAGTAGAGAGCAAGCACAAACACAACAAGATTTTTTACCTGGTTTCCCTCGTGGAGGACTAGTCGAGGCCTGAGAACTCTAGCTCAGGATTGAAATGCACTATTTATGAAATAGGGTTAAAACCACGTGCCTTTTCACAGAAGAGCACGATAAACTTCTTTTAATGATCGCTTTAGCGAAACTTGGTCTTTTCTAAGTGACTTACAACTTCTTGTACTTCAAACTTCTAGCTGGATCGTACCGAGCAACTGGACGGTTGAGAAGTTTGAATGCTAAGTGGATGGGAAGGTAAGGCTCTTGAATATATAGGCTATGTAAGAGAAGAATAAGAAGAGAAGAGTGGATGATCTCAAATGAGAGAAACTAAGGCCTATTTATAGGGTTCGGGGTAGGCAGAATTCGGCCAGAATTCGGTATAAATAATTCAAATTTTTTGCCGTTGGACAAATAGCAGTGATCAATACCTAAAAATCAGCATCCTAAATTTTAGGGGACCGAGTTCGGCCCAAACTCTGTCTTCTATGGACAAAAAGTTCTTTTGTGGGCTTTGGATGAATGGGTTGATTGAGACTTGGGCTAAGTGAACCTATAAAGCTATGGATGGCCCAAAGTGCTCAGTATGACCCAACGTACATCATCTTATACTCAAAAATAATAAAAATACAGACTCCCAGTATACACAAAATAGTAAAAACTTCAAGCAGCTGTGATCTTGAACCAATGAGCTGAGTAGATTGACTTCGAGCCTGATGTGTAAAATTAGACTTTAACTAATATTGTTTTGTTAATTGTCAAGATTAGGTTGACTGTGATCCAGTTTGCGTCAACAACAACTTCTTCGTCATGAACCCCGATGGTCTATACCAGATTGTCAATCCCTGCGGCCCCGTTGGTGCGCCGGCATGGATCGGTCTGGCACCGTTCCAAAGCTTTGACTTTTTTAAATACTCCAGCTTGGTATCGTCTCCATCTTCCGGTCACCTACTGGCGGTAGGGAGAGTGGAATGGTCTCTGTCGATGACGATATCGAGGACCCCTGTCGCTCGTAAGTAAAACCCCACAGATGCTGCTGCTGCAAGCTCCGGCGGCTCGTCTTCTTCTTGTTGGGTCGAGATCAAAGATCTTGGAGACGAGTCTCCCTTCGTCGGTGGCGGCCATGCCATGTTGCTCCTGGCGGGGGACAGCGGCAACCGCATTAGAAGAAACTGTATCTACTACAGCGGTGGATTTCATTCCTCCAGCAATAGCGAGCTGTTTGATATGGACAAGGGGATATTTGAACCCTTGCCTAGACCACCCAAGAGTTGTTTGTTTTGGTTTCTGCCTTCCCTATCATAAATACATCCATCTATATTCTATTCTATTTGGTATTTTCATCTTTGCTACAACATTTCTACATGTTGCTTTTTATTAAAAATTTTATTTTAAAAAAACTGGTGAAGACAAGATTTAGGTTATATATCCAAGAGAAACTCATGAGTTACTATTTTTTTTGATTGGAATGCTAATTGCTTTATTGATCTTTAGAGTAATTATTTTTGGTAAAGGGAGAATGCTCTATTACAATGGCCTGTGATATTTGCTCAGACGGAGAAGTTAAGGTAGTAGATAAGAGGTTTGCGAGGGCGAATCCAGCTAGCATGTGAGCAATGTTGTTGCCTGTTCTTCTGATGAATTGGAAGTCCGGCCGGTCGATCGGATTAATGTCTCCCTTCGCGGCAGAGACGATATCTTGGAGCCTCCATGGGATCAGTCTCTTGTCCCCTTTGAAAATCTTGTTTGCTATAAGTGAATCGCCTTCGATAGTGGGGTGGGCCAAGGATCTCTCTCGGACCAGAAGTATGCCCATGTGTATGGCAATGATCTCGGCTTTCAGAGGGTTGGAGACATCACAGGATGAAGGGATTACATAGGTTTTGGCGACTATGAATCTTCCATCCGATTACCTAGCTACTGTAGCAGCTGCAATGTGTGAATTGGAGGTTGCTCCGTCTACATTGACTTTTATAGCTCCAAGTGTAGGGGGAACCCATCTTCCGTTCGCTTCCGAACAAAAAGATTGGATTTCGTTTATTCGATCGATAAATCCTTCATTGTAGTCATTAAAGGCAATAAGGGCTTTTACTGTTATGCGACTGGAAGAAGGGGCTATATGACAGAAGATACTGTCTCCTCTCACTTTCCAGATGGTCCAGAGAAGTGTGGCACCCATTCTTAGAGCTTCCTTTTCTTGAGGATTACATAACCAATGTTCTGTTGGCCCATTGTTCATGGTCAAACCTGATTTTAATAATTGATCAAACTCTGTCTCGATATACGAATCAATTCAAATATTTACTAAAGACGTTTTGGACACTGATCAAGATTAGATATCTACTCAGTTCAAGACCGAAGCTCTGTTTGCCACTCAAGATTGTATTTTCTTACACAATATAATTTTTATTTTTATTGAGTCTAGGAATACATTGTACACCAAGTCGTACTGGCAAATAGGCTATCCGAAATCGTTTTTCAAAACTGACCTATCTTTTTAAAATGACCTATGAAAAACATCTACTTTTATAAAAAACTTCTGAAGGATTTTCAAAAAGCCAAAAACAATTTTCATAAAATAAACCTGACCAAACCTTGACAGAACTCGGCCAGAGTTCGGCCAAGGTGAACATTATGTGAACGTTGGATTTTGAACTTGGTCTCCCTTCAGTTGTAGTTTGTTACAAAGAGTTCTGTCCGAATTCTGTCCGATTAATTAAATAAAAATATAACTTGTGCCATAATTTGAATTGTTAACATACAAGAGACTACAATATGACCATGGCATTCCTAACATGGCTAGCGTGTTAGTTAAAGCACCCGACTACACTAGGCATGCCATACTTTCTAGTCATTTTACATATTCAAACTCAACCATGACTATAGCCTTTATATATAATATAAATAGGATAAAATAAATTAGAAACAAATAAAATCCAAAATAATATATTTAATAAATTAATATATTCTTTTAAATTTGAGGGGTTTTACATTCTTTTCTCCTTAAAAGAATTTCGTCCTCGAAATTAAAATAATACCATATGAAAAATTAAATCATTAAGAAAACACAATAAATTACATACCTTGATTCTAAAACAAATGGGGAATCACTCTCACATAGAATCCTCGTGCTCCCACGTAGACTCATGGGGGGAATATTGATGTCACATCTCGATCCTGAAGGATCGAAAACTAGCCACTGGGCGTGATGCTGTACAAGTCTAGATTGCACTTGTACAAGGCAAAACCATTACAGTCCTAGGATTTCTCAGAAAACGTTGAAAATGAAGAAAATCAAGCAAATAAATTAAAGTCACACAAGATTTGAAGAAATGTATCTCTTTATTGATAATTATAATGGATTATAAGGCTTGCAGCAGAATACAGAGTTTACAACTGATTACAAGACTCTTGAATAGCCAACTGAATGTATACACTTGCCCTTTAGGCTACAATTGAATATACCGACTTCTTTATAATGAACTTGCCAATTTGGCTACAATCTTACTGGTACAACTGAGTTATACTGTTCCATACATTATGTCTCGTATAGCAGAAGACATCGTCTTGAAGGAAGAGCTTCTGCACACCCATCCGATTCATCGATGCCAAGCACTAATTCAAAGGATTTCCCCTATAAGGAAGCACCTAAAATATTGCCCACAATGTGGGTCAGTACATCATCAATGTACTGGCGAGCAGTGCTGGCCCAACTTACCTAAGAAGACAACACTAAGTAATCATGTTATAGAACATTATTAACAGTGGTCTTTCTCGTTGCCTTAGGGTCAATTTCATGTTATAGCCGACAAGAAGTAAAGTATGCAAATCTCATAGCCAACATAATTGAAAGCATACAAATATCACCCCTTGGTGATTCTTACCCAAGGTTGTATAGCTATCCCTGTACATTTATAATACTTACTCTGCCTGCACAAGATATTATTAGAAATAATATCATGATTCAATATAAATATCACCACCGTTTAGGTGATTCTTACCAACAGCCGACATCCTTCCCTGTATTTGAGTAATAACTTACTCTGTCTGCATAAGACATCATTAGCACCAGACCTATCTATATGAAGGTCACTGGCAACACGCCATCTTGGACCGACTTACAGGTATACGGCTCCCCTTACAGTGCTGGTAGCTAGCCCCACTGAAGGTTCCGTATACCGTGCTACTACTTCAGTACTGCTACTACTTCTGCATTGGTTCCCCCCAGGATGAACCGGTTTCCAAGGCCCAGGAATACCATTCGAGGAACTACCTTGTCGACAAGTTGTCCATGACCATGCAACTATATGCAACTTATCTATAAAGAGAACATATAATAATGGTAAGGAAAACTAAGTAATAACCCATCATTCTCATTCGTATTGCCATCTTGCCATCTTTTCAGGATCTTGGCATAATCAACATTCTACATCGGCAACGGGATAATAGAATGTTGTTACCCAATCCCTTTGCCACATCTTTGATACCATACATCTTTCCAACCAAACTTTCAATGTACCCACCGTCCAATTTCTGGGACTTAGCATCTGATTAGCATACATTCATTTGAATGCAATTCAAGCATACTTACTACCCAGTTCCTGGGTCTTAATATCTATTTTACCATCTATTCATCGAGCCAAAGCTCGATATACTCACCATCCAAGTATTTGGGACTTTGCCTTCACCTGTCATATAATTTATCGCAACAGCGTACAAGCATACAATTCATCTAGCAATAGCAGTTTACGTTCAGGTGATTATTATCATTCATTATCTTTCCAAATTCCATGCAAGGTGTTATTGAGCAAACTCAACAAGAAACATAGCATACTCATCCTTATTTTAAGCGTGTAGCTAAAGGATCTTTGATGGGTTCAACACTACTCACATTCATTGGACGATTTCCGCCACGATCGTATAGCCTTCCAAGAAATCCTTCGTATATTCCCAAGTCCAACAAGGCTTCATCGAACCAACCATCCATCATAAGGCATCTTACGGGTCGGGGCACTACAGTTGCTTCCAAGCATTTCGAAAAAGTCTAATGGTGTGACCTTGTAATGTCTTTTCGCTATAGTCAAGAATCCCAACTAGCCGTTCATCGTAAGATAAGGTCGGCCACACAGTGATATCAGAATGATCAAGAATATGACTAGAATCTGCCATGTACTTTTTTAAATATGACACATAGAATACGTCATACATACCCTCTAGTGATGGAGGTAGTACAAGACGATAGGCCATTTCTTCTACTCTCTCAAGAATGTCGAAAGGACCGATGTACCTCAAGCTTAGTTTCCCTTGCTACCAAACTGGATGGTACCTCGGGTCGATGATATCCGTAAGAATACATGGTCGTCTTCCTTGAACGCCAAAGGCCGACGATGTGTATTCGCCCAATACTTTTGCCTGTCTTGAGCTTGTAGGGCCTAAAAATCAAGTTGTGCCCTGAACATACTAATCAATGATCAAGTTGTGCCCCAAAAATCAGGTTGCACCACTAATATGAAGCTCAGAGAACAGACTGTGCCGCTGAACAGGTTGTGCCATATATCAGACTACGTCCAGTCTTGTTGTGCCAAAATCTACATGGCGTCTGACACTTTGTAACACCCAGTTTCTAAAATGAGGGTCATTTTGAAATTTTGTATTTTAAATTATTTAATTATGGTATTTAAAATTTTAATATGATTTTTATTGATTTTTAATCATTTTATAACTATTAAATATCATGACTTGTGATTTTGATGTACAGCTAGTAAAACCGTAGAGACTGTCTGCCCTAGAGCCTAACCCTGTGATTTGGAATATTAATTATCATTTTAGCCTAGAGGGTATTTTGGTCATTTTAGGATTTATTTAAATTTATTATGATTTATGGGAATTTGTGTGATTTTATTACTAATAAAATATTGCTATGTGTTATGATAGTCCTTAACCTAGAAGTTTAGTCCTAACCCAGATTAGACATGGCCTAGACTAAGGTTAGTTAGCTTGGATTAGTCATGACTAATCATTGGTTAGAATGATCAAGTTAGACTAGCTAGTTTTAGTTAGTTGAGACTAGCATTGAAACCTAGGTTCCATCCTAGCCATCGATTTGACATGAAGTGAGGGTGACTATTGGATGGGGTCCCAAAACCCAATGGCCAGCCCAAAACCCTAGGTGAGCCTAGTTAATCCCTCCCAAATCATTGCCTCCTTATTCATTCTCTCTCTTTTCAAGAACAAGTTTGTCCCTTTAGAAACCCTTTCCTATTTTGATCAATATAATTCCTTTTTCATTCAAACTTCTTCCATAGTAATCTAAATTTAATTTCCTTACTGTTCATGGAGGTTATTCTCGAATTTGGGACAATTTGGAGCTTGGGGGCTTGCAAGAAGAATCCCCCATTTTAAAGCTTTCCTTGAGGAAGTACACACCTAGGTAACTTTTCATTCCCTCCATAAAATTTCAGTTTCTAGGCATGGATAGGAAGCCCTAGGTGTCCTCTAACTGTTGGTATAGGTTTTTCTAGGTTTTGTGTCCTTTACGTGTCCGTATCGGACACGTATCAGTGTGCATTCGTAGGTATATAATTTCTGATTTTGTTTGAATAAAAAATTAGGGTTTTGTGTCGCTTACACGTTTCTAAGGTTCTGAACACGTTTCTGTGTCGTGTCGTGTCCATAAGATGGCGTGGACACAGCCTCGCGCGCGGCTAGGGTTTTTCCTGCTGCTCGTGGCCTCGTGCTCAGGACACAGGCCACGTGGCGGGCCGTGCTTGGACTGAGAGGAGGGGGTAGTGTCTGCGAACCTGTCCCCCAAGCCTCGTGTCCAGCGATGTCGTATCGGACACGCCAGGACTCGCGTACTGGTCTTACACGCGTGCGCGTTCAGTCTGAATCGCGTACTGATACGCGAGTCGTGTCCACTCTGGACACGACGTGGTCGTATCGTGTTGGGTCCTATGTGTAGCCTGACACGTGGGCTACACGTAGGCAGGACCACGAGACCCTACGTGTCGTGTGTCGTGTTCTACGGACACGTGCACGAGTGCACGACACTGTGCAACACTGGGTGCACCCCATGTGTTTGCATCATATTAGATACGCCTGTGTCGTATTTTCTGGACACATGAGGACACACAAGACATGTGTACACATGCTTTATTAATTACCAACCATTACGTGTAATATTAACATGTTTTGAATATCGATTTGCTAATTCTCCTATTCTCTAATACAAGCTGTCAGTTTAGGGATTTCCTGAAAGTCGAATTATGCTTAGCCTATTTTATGTTTTCAAATTCGTTGTTTGTATACCTATATCAATCTGGGAAATTGCTGGAATGCCAGGGTTCACATGGTAGGGATTAGTTTTCAAGTTGCTCTAGTTTCAATTGCATTGAGTTGGGATTTTTCTTTAACTGTTATTTGTTTTGCAAATCTGTGAATGATAAGCTCACACACACATTTCACATAACACTGAGAAATCTGAGATTGATACTCTAATGTACACGCTCTCCTATACACACACTCACACCAAAAATCTTAGAACAGATGTTCATTACCCTACTGTTCCATCTACACTGTAAAAATTGGGTTCTATATGTTAATAGTCACATGAGTTCTTAAAAACCTGGGAATAGGTTTCAAGTGGCAGATTTGAACTGTCATGAGAGAATTGAGGCTTTGTGATAACTAACCTATCAAACTGTCATCCTTCTTCCTGGGAACCCCATGAAACTGTCATTAGATCTCATTTTCCTGAACACTGAATTCCTGAGATTTTGTACACAGGTTCCTAATCACTGTTTTCCTATTTATTCTATACTGTTAGCTATCATTTTGACACCCACACAAATCTGAATTTCTGAGAAGCTGAGAATAATTTCACACACATTGGTTTAATGAGTTAAGGTTTGTATTGTACCTTGTGATGCATAATACATTAGCTTATATATGTGAGATACTTACTAAATAGATTGTTCTCAGTTGAACTGAGAATAGGCTTGATGTTTTGATGTCTGATCACCCATTTCCCTGTCCCTCTCTCATATGCCCACACACTAATTTTATGTGCCCTGTCAAATCTGAATTTCTGAGAACCCAAACTGTTGGGTTACACTGTTTTCTTTTCACATTACAAGTCCACACACAAAAACTGAGATTGAGATGCTAACTTTAATGTTTGTACATGCCTACATGTCTGGTATATTTTCTTATTTGATGCAAGTTTATTCCCTTAAATTGATTTCAAAATTACATTCTAAACTGGCTTAGATTTCCCTATTCTCTGATACATACATTCACGTATTTGAATCATGATATTTGGTTTCCTTGTTAGACTGTTTAATTGATGATTATTGCCATATTTGATTCACACATGTGTATTAGTTCCTACTAGTTTGAATTTACAGGTTAGATTGGTGTTGAGGTGGATTGGTTTATTAATTCACTGTCCACCCCCCCTCCAAACCTGAGAATTCCTGAGAGTTTGATTTCCTTTCCTTAAACCAAATATGAATGTTAACTTCCTATTGACACTTTGCTACACAACTGTCATGCCTCACTCTCACACACACACACACAGGTATCTATATTCCTATTCCTATGTGACACTACACCATGCCACCTTGTTTGTCACATACACACACACATGTTTGTACACACCACCTAACACTCTCATGACACTAACACACTCATAATTCCATGATACACACACATGTACACAATCACATTTCCTTTTTCCAAACCTTATATATATATATATATATATGTGTGTGTGTGTGTGTGTGTGTGTGTGTGTGTGTGTGTGTGTGTGTGATGCACATATTCTTGTGGCCTATATATTTATAATGTGTGTACTATATTATATTAGATATATATATTGATATGTGTATATGTGATATGTGGTTGGTATATAGGCATGATATAGCCATGGGTGTATGCCTATGGCTCATTACCTATGAGTGTGGCTTGAATGCCAGTATAGAGTCTAGTTGACTTGTACAGTCTAGAATTGATGTGGGCTTGCTAGAATAGACTAGTTAGGCCTAGTGAGACTTGTTTGACTTATGTTTGACCTAGTTTGACTAGTATAGTTGACTGGAGTTGACCAAGTGTTGACTTTATCCTAGTTTGACCTAGACAGCATACAGATGCATTGTAGATTACGTTTATCATCCCATGTATACATCTTGACTTGTGTTGCTCTAATTAGGAGTCGGGTACCTCATCTCGGACAGTACATTTCACAGCTATTCAGATACCAGGCGAGTACATTCTCTGATCATTTCATAACTTGCTTAGAATTATATTCCTGCTCTAGTTTACCTTATTAGATGCTGTCACGATATTATCATGGATTGGTACTATATGGATCCCTACATTGAGATGTTATCCCCCTCGGGAGCATCGGATACATTGTGTCATATGTTTCATGTACATCGTATATTCCTCGCTCTCATGTTATTCATGTTATCATGTGCTTCATGCTCGTTCGTGCTCGCTTGTGTAGTCTCATGTGCTATCATGAATCGGTCATGTTTCCTATGTATCTCATGTATAACCTATATTATATGTGCACTCATTTATGAGCCTTCATGTGAATTTCATGTGCACCCATCTATGGGCCCCCCATGTGAACTTTATGTGCACTCATGTATACTTCATGTGCACCAATTTATGGGCTTCATGTGAAAACCATGTACGTAACATAACTTGTTTGGATCCTTGTGTATTGATTGGGGTATGGGGGAGTATAAATAGTCATGTGAACAATTCCAAAGTAGTATAGCCATGTGTGCCTCTTTAGTATAGTCATGTGCAAATCCAGCCGTCCACATGTCGACTTTGTACTCTAAATCACTAGTCACTGGTAGCTCTCTACTTATAGTAGATATTTTTATTACAGTTCTCTCTCTGTTTACATCATGTACTTTCTTTTAGTTTCATGTATCGTACTCTCTTGCATGTTTATATTCTCTAACCTATTATGATCTGTGTGAGATGTATTGTGCTCGCTCCCATCCTGACTGGACCTGTTGAAAATTTTACAGAGGATGATGAGGAACCATACACCCCTTACCTTGGAGATTTTCTAGATAATACTCGTGACCTGGACCCCTGGGGAGGTTCAGACAGCTGCTGAGGATGACACTATTGCATAGTTTAGATAGTCTAGATTGTTTTCTTTTTCATGTTTAGTTGTTGTCCTTATTTTCAGAGTTGTATATTCTAGAGATGTTGAGACTGGTAGTTATTAACTTATGTTATTTCATTTCTGTTGTACCCCAGTTGAGAATTTCTTATCTATTTCATCGTACTGTATTCTATCTCTAGATTATGACTGAGTTGTACCACTGTGTTGGCCTCCTTATGGAGAGTATTTTATGTTAGTTAGTTATAGTTCATGACCTAAAACAGCGTTCTACCACCGACGCTGCGGCGTAGGCTGGGCACTGTTACGTACTCGTACCCTCACAATGGGTGCAGGTCGTGACACGTATTTAGTGGTGGCCCATGCAGGTCGAGTTTATGTAGTGGTATTCGAACTAGAGTATCACTACAGCCTGCAGTAGGATTATGATTATTTTTGAGGTACTCAATCACATTAGAAAAAACTCTTAACTAAATTCCTACCATCTAAATTTCTGTTGAAGATTGCTTCCTTGAATAACTGTCCTCCCTTGAATTATCGTTTCTATCTCAGTATTGATTCCTTGTTTGATCTGTCTCCAGGATGGTGATCGAGACACGATCGCATCGCTCTGGCCCAGCAGACGCTGGTGAGAGGCCTACCACCCCTCGCCCGATTGTAGATGCTGGGACTACCGCTCCCCCTATTGCTGCTCATATAGGAGCATATACAGCTTTTGGGAGTGCACCTCCACCTGTCTGGAGATCTTCCCCCGTCATTCTGGATATGATTCAGCAGCAGTTACCTTCAGGGACAGTAGATGCGGCTCAAATATTTGCCCTTTTCCAGCGATTCTTGGATTCTCAGTAGCAGATACAGCAGAGCCAGTCTGCTGATATCCGACAGAGCATACAAGATACTCACCAGTTGGTCAGGACGACAGTAGAGCTATGGGCTGCTCAGCCACAGGGAGGCCAGACGCAGCCGTATCAGCCGAGGACTCCAGACATCCAATCCTTTAAGAAGATGGGACCCCGAGACTTCAAGGGTACAGAGGGCAACATATACGCTGACGATTGGATAGAGCATATCGAGGAGATCTTCCGATTGGCACAGATACCAGCAGGATTACAGATCGAGGCAGCCGCCAGTCACATGCAGGACTTGGCCCGAACCTGGTACCAGACGGACCCGAGGGTTGGTACAGTCGGTCAGACTTGGGCATCGTTCAAGAAACTATTCAAGGAAAAATTCTTTCCCGATACAGCACTCCGTGCTTTGGAGGCACAGTTCGAGAGTTTGGTTCAGGGGAACCAGACCGTTGAGGAGTACGCTGGAGAGTTCAGCCGTTTGAGCAGATTCGTTGAGGATCTTACTGAGGCCGGGAAGGCGAGGAGGTTCCATAGGGGTTTGATCAGAGAGATCAAGTCATATACCAAGAGCGACCGCGACGCCACTTTCGAGCAAATTCTGGTAGGAGCCATGACAGCGGAGGAAGATCATGGACTGAAGGAGAAGAGGATACGAGATACTCAGGGAGCTTGTGGCAGTGCGGGCCCGGCTCAGAGGCCCCACCTACAGATTCAGCAGCAGATGCCCCGTTTGCAGTTTCAGCAGTAGTATCCGCAGCAGATGCTACCTCTACAGTTTTAGCAGCAGTACCAGCAGCCGAGGGTCTACTTTCAACAGCGGTAGTTTCAGGACCATGTACCATTTCGGCAGGCGCAGCAGCCACAAAGACAGCAGGCCCCGGGACAGCAGCTTGTTATCATTTGCCCTTTTTGCAAGAGACCGGAGTAAGATTGGGGCGAATGCCGGAAGAGGCTAGGCAGATGTTTACTTTGCAGAGGATCCGATCATCGGCTGAGAGAGTGTCCCGAGTCGTCGGGACAGACAGTTCAGGGAGCAGGAGCTAGGGCTCCGGTAGGCCAGCAGAAGGGATTACCCTTACCGACTCAGCAGCAGAGGTACATACTGTTGGCCCAATGATTGTATCATTGTTTTTGAATATGTTTAATCTGTTAAGTTTCATATTTCATTATCACTAATCTTCATGCCATCACTATAGCATTTCTACTTCTACTTATATATGTGGTGATATGTACCTATTGTTTTATATATTAGTGATACTATTTTTCATTATGGTATCACTAATACTTATGCTATCACTATTGTAAGCATTGTCCTAATATGCCTTAAACTTGATACATTGTATATTGCTTTGTTCGTCTAACATGTACTTGCAGAAAAAGCAATAAACAAGATCTATGTGAACATATGCAATGAAAAAATTATGGTAGGCCAAAGACGAGGATACCACAAGATTTCTCTGAACCACCCGACGACATCTCCGGAACCACGCACCCGGGGGTTCTGCTGCCAGGTCAGCAGACGGGGGTCGAGGGGGTAGCGCCCCTCGTCGGGGGTTCGAGGGCGAACCCCCCGAAAGGTATTCAGTTTTCATAAACTGGATATTTTTGGACAACTGCCGCCAAGGGAAAAAGCCAGCACCTATCAAAGGAAGAAGCCAAGCCAAGCCATCATCATTTCAAGACTCTGCAGAAGCCTGCTCCTACTACAGTATATTTGGAGTCTGTAATGAATCTTAGAAATCATTGTAAACACAAGAAATAGTGGCAAAATCGAAAGCTAGGGTAGAAAATAACCCAGGATAATCCGGCGGATCTCTGTGGAAATCCGGCGGAAGATCCGAATAGTCTTACATAATACCTTCTGTGAGTGTTCGAATTATCCGACGGAAAACCGCGGAATTCCGGCAGATTTTCCGCCATATGACCGTTTGCATTCCAACGGTCGAATTTTACGAATGATTGATCCCAACGGCTCTATTTATAGCCGTTGGACTATACACGCGGATGATCCGGCAGATTTTCGTAAAAATTTGGCGGATGATCAGTCAGCCTGTGAAAGTTGCACTATTGCACTTTCCTTTGCTTTGGTTATAAATAGCCTTGAACCTCTTCATTCAAGGTTGATGCTTTGAGCCTAAAAATTTCTAAACCACCAAAGCTTATCCACATACAACTCTACAAAGCTTTCATTTGCCATCCACAAATTGTGTTAGAGTTATTGAGTTGAAAAGTGAGATCTTCATCTTATTATATAAGGAGATCAAAAACTATTGTGAAAGGTTGAAGTTGGAGAGTCTTCGTATCCAAACTGAAGAACAGATGGCAACTCTAGAGGGGGGTGAATAGAGTTATAGCAATAATAACCAATTAAAAATCAACTCTTTCACAATCTAAAAATAATCAGAGTAAATGCAAAAAATAAATAAGGAGCAAGAGAGCATACGCAAACACAGCCGATTTTAACCTGGTTTCCCTCGTGGAGGACTAGTCCAGGCCTGAGAACTCTAGCTCAGGATTAAATCCACTATTTATGAAATAGTAGTTACAACCCGTGCCTTTACTTCAGAAGAGCACGTCAACTTCTTACAATGGATCGCAGTGGCGATGCTTGGAATTTTCCAAGCAAACTTCTTGAACTCTTGCACAAGACTCCTAACTGAGAGATGCTGAGCACTCGAGACTTAGGAAACTTGTGGCTAGTAGATGAGAAGGGTATGGCTTATATTGAGCTTAGGAGAGAAGAGAAGAGAAGATTGGATGATTGAAAATGAGAGAATTCTTGGCCTATTTATATATTTTTAACAGGCAGAATTCGGCCAAAATTTTGGTAGGAATTTTCAAAAATTTGGCCGTTGGATAACTAGCAACCAGCCAACCCTAAAAATTAGGGTGCTGATTTTTAGGGGACAGAGTTCGGCCCGAACTCTGTGTGGAGGCAGAGTTCGGCCCGAACTCTGTCTCCAGAGCACAGAACTGGTCCAAGGGTGGAATGGGCTATGTTTGGATGTGGAGCTTTATGGGCTTTGGATAGGTTGTGGGTTAAGTCTCAAGAGCCCAGCATAACTCAGCTTACAATCATTCTAGACTCAATAAAATATAAAAGTACAGACGCGAAAACAACTGGTATTTGCACAACTAACCTGTCGTCTGGCTGTCGTCTGGCTTGAGCAGAATAAACTCGTCGTGTGTCTTATTGAATTATTACAAGTATTATTTAGTCAATGTTATCAATATTTGGTTGACTGTGACTTTGTGTCAACAATCTCCCCCATATTGATAATTGACAAAATAATAGTTGTATATTCAATGTCCATACCTGTACACATGTAACGACATAGCTCCCCCATAATAAGTGCCGAGCTAAGAGTAGCTCCCCCAAAAACAATGCTTTTAATCTTTGTTGTCCTGTTAATAATATTCTTCCAAAAGCATATATAAACCAAACAAACAGAATATAGACATAACTCCTCCTTTTTGTCATTTAGCAATATGAGATAGATAAATGAAAACTGGCAAAACAAACATAAAGGAGAAGAAACTGCATATAAAATCAGATAATGACCAAGAGTCATAGAAACAGATAATAGATCTATCAATGTCTCAAAATCATAGTGCATAATAAGTCTACTACAAACCAAGTACATGAAAATAACTAAAGCAAAAAGCAGAAAATATAATCTAAGATCTCCAGTAGCAGCCTCAAGTAGTAGTCCAACACCATCAACGAGCACGAGAGGGCCCGGCGTCGTCCGATGGATCAGTAAAGGAGCGACGTGGGTCCACAAAAGCAGAATTCGGATCCATGTAGCGACGAACCCAAGGGTCGTCAATACGAAAGCCCTCATGATCGGGATCTCGCTCCATAGGAGTGGGCATGGTAGGATGGCGAGACATGGAATACCGGATGTCATGCAGCGAGTTACTGATAGCACTCATCTGCAATATGGTCCGATAATCCAGCTGCGTCCAACGATCGTCCTCCAAAGCAAAACGATCTCGGAGCATGGTCTGAATAGACTCGAGAGTGGCAGGAGGAGGAGGAGGATCCTATCCGAGTGGAGGGGCATCCGGCTCTTCCTCAGAATGCTCAGACACGACCGGGGAGCCGACGGCCGCATGAAGCCTCCTTGCCTTGGAGAGAAAGGCAGGGGCAGGTAAGAATGGACACTCATCATGGGGTATATGGAACGCACGAAAGATCATTGGAAGATATAAGGCATATACCAAGGATCTTAGCTTCTTCCTACAGTTGATCATCCAATCCATCATTGTGCGTGGAAGGTTAAAGGGTACATGAAAATGGAGACGGTATAAAGCTGAAATCTCAAAATACGTGACTTCATCGGTAGAACCCGCTTTGGGCAGAATAGTGTTAAAAATAATCCGATGAAGCTCATAGAAATAAGGATTAAGATACTTTTCCAAGAGCTTACGAGGACGTGTGTTAGGGCTACACAGGTCGTCCTTGAAGCTCTCTAGAGAAATCCCTTCGAGAAAAATAAAGGATCTAGCTTCAACAAGTTTTTCCCAAGAATTTGGCTCTTGAAGTTCAAGATATTCAGCTAATTCAAAATCATCAAATGAGATATCAATACCCGCAACACGTGAATAGATACGAGTATCATCATGAGTCAAATTACAATAAAACATTTGTATGACACTACGATAAATGACCGAATTAGAAGTAACCAGTTCATCAAAACAGAGGTCATTAAAGAGTGCATCATATTGTGAGAAAATTGTGAAGTTTATGGGGTGTCCCGCAGACACCGGACGTATCCGAAAATCGCTAAACCATTTATTGGATGCGTCTAGTGATATAAAAATTCGGTCGTCGAAGGTGTTTGGATCACGTGGACGAGAATGATTGAACAACGGATGGATTGGTTGTTCAATTGCCGGTGCAACGGGCTGCTCAACGGAAGGAGGATCATTCGACGAGGACGTGCCCTCGATCCGAAGTCTCTTCCTACGGTTAAGCAATCGTGGAGCCATAACACAATAGATAGATAATAAAGAAATTTGAGATATAGAAAAGAATGGAGTTATACCTCAATATAGTGAAAGATTATGAAAGAGAATTGAAAGTTGAGCCACCTCTTTGAGTTTGGGGAAGGATGGAGTCCAATAGAGGAGAAACTAGGGTTAGGGTTTTGAGAATTTTGAGTAGGAGAAGAAGAAAAGGTGGTAAGAATGAAGAAGAGGGAAGAGAAACCGAAATAAAAGGGAGGGTTTCCCTTGGTCGGGTCAATTTTTGACCATTGGATCAACCATAGGATCAACGGCTGAGCTTCGGCCCGATTCTGGAACATGCAAGCCGAATTCGGCCCGAACTCTGTTAGGGGCAGAGTTCGGCCCGAATTTCGGTTCCTGGGGACAGAACTGAAATCAGGCTGAGTGAGTCAAAAATTAGTGAAGTGAAAATAAAAACCAATATACTACAAGAGTATAAAAAATCCAATAAGTAAGTGGATGGATAGCAGATAGTGATTTCAAGGCAGTAATATGAAGTTTAAAAATTTAGTATTTCAGCAAGTAATAAATAAAAAAGAACCGTGTAATAAACAAGGAATTATATCATAATTCAATATTTTGAAGCTGCCATGGGTTAGCTGCAGGGGTCGGATCCCAGCTAGCGGTAGTCCTGAGGACTAGTGCACCGTGTCGCTTAGGCTTTTACACCTTGTTGTCAGAAGGATCCTTTTCGGCTTGTACCCATAGCAAGTTCATCATAAGAGAATCACAGTATATTCGATATTTACGCAGGTTTATTTTAATTTATAACAGCTTCATCCAAAATTCCAAGTTCACGACAAAGAAAATTGAAGCGCTCTTCGGATAATGGTTTGGTGAAGAAGTCTGCTAACTGATGATCAGTGTCAATAAACTCTAAGTTAATCGTGCTATTTTGCTGATGATCACGCAAAAAGTGGTGTCGTATCTCAATATGCTTCGTGCGTGAGTGACAAATGGGATTCTTAGTAAGATTTATTGCACTAGTGTTGTCACAAAAGATAGGAATATGCATGAAAGATAAATTATAGTCTTCAAGGGTTTGCTTCATCCACAGAATTTGTGCACAACAACGCCCAACTGCTATGTATTCAGCCTCTGTTGTGGATAGTACGACAGAATTCTGCTTCTTGCTAAACCAAGAGACTAAAGCCTTTCCTAATAAATGACACGTGCCACTCGTACGTTTACGGTCGACCTTGCATCCTGCGAAGTCGGCATCAGAGTAACCAATGAGGTCAAAGGATATTGACTTGGGATACCATAGGCCCACTGTAACTGTACCCTTAAGGTATCGAAAGATACGCTTAACTGCGGTCATGTGTGATTCCTTAAGATTCGCTTGATATCTAGCACACAGGCAAACGCTAAACATTATATCAGGGCGACTGGCAGTAAGATAGAGTAAGTTGCCTATTATACCTCGATACTTACGTTAATCTACGGGTTTGCCACTATCATCTGGTTCAAGTTTTGTTGAAGTAGCCATATGAGTGCTGATTGGTTTGACGTTATCAAGATCGAATTTCTTCAGCATGTCCTTTGTGTACTTCGACTGACAGATAAAGGTTCCATTTGACATTTGTTTGACTTGCAGCCCAAAAAAGTAGTTGAGTTCTCCCATCATGCTCATCTCAAACTTGGTCTGCATACACTTGGTAAAATCTTGACAAAGGGTTTCATCAGTAGAACCAAAAATAATATCATCAACATATATTTGTACTAATAGAATAGTGTCTTTGAAAGATTTTATGAAAAGTGTAGTGTCAATTTTCCCTTTTGAAAAACCATTCTCAAGCAAGAAATTGCTAAGCCGTTCATACCAAGCTCTAGGGGCTTGTTTGAGGCCATACAGCGCTTTCTTTAGCTTGAACACGTGGTCGGGAAATTTGTGATTTTCAAAGCCCGGGGGTTGTTTTACATAAACTTCCTCCTTAATAAAGCCATTCAAGAAAGCACTTTTAACATCCATTTGAAATAATTTAAAATTTTGAAAATTTGTAAATGCACAAAGCATCCGAATGGATTCTAATCTAGCAACAGGAGCATACGTCTCATCGTAGTTGATACCTTCCTCTTGGTTGTATCCTTGGGCTACTAGACGAGCTTTGTTGTGCGTGACTGAACCATCTTCATTCACTTTGTTTCTAAAAACCCATTTAGTACCAATAATCGAGTGATCAGCCGGTCTAGGAACAAGTTCCCAAACTTGGCTCCTCTCGAATTGGTTGAGTTCCTCTTGCATAGCAGAAATCCAAAATTCATCATTGAAGGCTTCTAAAATGTTTTTAGGCTCAATTTGTGAAATAAAGGCAGTGCTAGCAATAGAGTCTCTTAATAATGACCTAGTAGTTACTCCTCGTGAAACCTCACCGATTACCAAATTTTCTGGATGAGATAGCTTGAATGAGAATTTCTTAGGCAAGCTTTCCAGAGAATTTGTTTCGGTTGTGGTGTTCATTGGAGTAGACGTTGATGGCTCAACATCATCATCAAGAGTAGCTGCTGTACTGTTATCTTCATCAAAAGTCATATTGGTAGACTCTTCCACAATTAATGAGCGTTTGTATAAAACTCTATATCCCTTACTCTCGGCAACATAGCCAAGGAAAATACCATCGTCAGCTTTGGCATCGAATTTGCCTAAGTTGTCTTTGGTGTTAAGGATAAAACATCTACAGCCAAAAACTCTAAAATAAGAAACATTTGGGGTTCTCCCGAATCAAAGCTCATAGGGTGTCTTCTTCGTAATAGGACGAATAATTACCCTATTTAAAATATGGCATGCTGTACTGACAGCTTCAGCCCAAAAGTATTTCCGAAGTGAAAACTTGTTCAATATGACTCTAGCCATATCGCCAAGAGTCCTATTCTTTCGCTCGACAACACCATTTTGTTGGGGAGTTCTTGGACAAGAAAAATTATGATCAAAACCATTAGAATCACAAAACTTTTCAAAATCAGAATTTTCGAACTCGCCTCCATGATCACTTCATATTCGAGTAATCATGTAGCCTTTTTCGTTTTGAACTTTCTTGACAAAAATCTTAAAAACTGAAATAGCATCACTTTTATAAGTAAGAAAGAAAACCCAAGTAAATCTTGAAAAGTCATCGACAATAACAAATACATAGAGTTTTCCACCAAGACTGGCTACTCTACTAGGGCCAAATAAATCCATATGTAGTAGTTGCAGGGGTCTAGTAGTGCTTACAGAGTTTATGGAATGAAAAGATGACTTGGTTGCCTTATTCAACTCATATTCGGCACATACGGTGTCCTTTTTGAATGTGATGTCGGGCAAGCCTCTAACTAGCTTCTTGGTCGATAGCCTGAATATAGTATCTATATTGGCATGACCAAGACGCTGGTGCCATAGTAACCGTTCATCTTTGTGAGCATATAGGCATCTACCTGCATGGTTAGTATCTATAGACAAATAGAAAATATAAATATTGTCCTCTCTTACCCCTTCAAAAACAATGTCTCCTGTTGACCTATCATAAATCAGGCATTTATTTTGTCCAAAGTTAATGTCATAACCATGGTCAGCAAGATGACTGATACTGAGTAAGTTATGCTTTAACTCGGTCACTAGGTAGACATCCTTTATTACGGGAGAGGGAGGATAGCCAATAATACCATTACCTATAATATAACCTTTTAGGTTATTACCAAAGGATACATATCCTTCTCTCTTTATCGATAGTGATGCAAAAAGATGTGCGTCTCCCGTCATATGCCGCGAGCATCCACTATCGAGAATCCACTTACTCTTAGTTGAGGAGGGAAGGTCCACCTACATCAAAAGTAGATATGACCTTTAGTACCCAAGTTCTTGAGGGTCCTGAAGAGTTAGTTTTTGGAAACCATGCATATATCTTTCTATCTACTAATCTTCTTATTCTAGATTGTGGTGAAATGTGTCTATGTAAACCACAATAAGTACATGTAGCATTCCTATTTACATTAGGAGCATGCTGATGATGTCTATAAGCAGAATATTGATGATATGTAGAATCAGCATGGTGATGACTATGTGGAGTGGCATGGTGATATTGTTGATATGGTGTGGAATAATGATGTTGTCTATATGGTATGGCATGATGAGATTGTCTATATTGCATGGCATGATGAGATTGTCTATATGTGGAGTGATGTTGATTGTGTCTTTGTGCAACATGGTGATGACTGTATCTATGTGTAGCATGATATTTATGTGACATATGGTGATTATTTATACGAGCATGTATTTTGTGAAAGTGTGTGTACATGTAAGCATGATTGTGAGCAGCATGAGGATGACGTGGTTGACTAGTATGAGTTGTGTCATGCTTTGTGTGTGTCTCATGTGATTGGGTTTGAGGTTGAGCAACCTGTTTTCCCAATTTAGTCTCTAGTTTCTTAGAGACTGCTTGCAAATCAGTAATCTTAGAATTCAAACCATACATCTTAGTAATAGTAATCTTATGTCTGCTCTTTTCTTCTGCAAGCTCCGTGTTTAGTGTTGTGATATCTTGTGTTTGTTGCTCAATACGTGCCTCGGCATCATGTAAGCTTATTTTAAGCTTAGATACCTCATCAGTGACATCCGTGGGTGTAGTTTCTCTAATATTATCAAGTAATAGAGAAAGTCTTTATATTTCGACTTCAAGACTTTTGATTTTGTCCTTGGCTTGTTTGTATTTACCAATGACCTTTTTATGATCACTAAGTAAATCGGTGAAAGCATCGCCAAGTTCATCAAAAGTGAAGTCATCAAGAGTTTCGTTTGATACCTTGTCGGACGTCGCCATTAGGCACAATTAGCCGTATCTTGAGGAGAGTTCTTTTCTTCCTCGGAGTCACTCGCTTCGCTTTCATGCCAAATGCTTGTGTTGGCATATTTCTTTGAGGAGGTCATCTTGTGTGGCTTCTCATAGCGGTTACTTTTCTTTAAGAATGGACAGTCTTTTCGAACATGTCCCATCTTCTTGCAACCGTAGCACGTAGGCTCTTCTTCTTCATCTTCTTGTGGTTCCTTCTTTCTTCGATTGAAGCGAAGGAATTTCTTGAAGTTGCGAACCATGAGGGCTTGATCATCGTCTTCTGAGTTGTCGTCATCCATCTCTTTGGGATCAGCCCTCCGTCGGTGAGCTTTGAGTGCGATCTCCTTAGCCTTAGGAGGAGGCTCTTCGAAGTCCTTGAGGTCAAGCTCATGAGTCATTAGCTTTCCCATCAAGGTCTCCATAGTCATGGTTGTGAGATCGTTTCCTTCTATGATGGCTGTCACCTTAGGGTTCCAAACTTTTGGTAGCCCCCTAAGTAGCTTGCGAATCTTCTCGTAATTTGAATAATGCTTCCCAAGCGAAGACAGGGGGATGATGATGTCGAGGAATCTTGTGAACATTTGCATGATCGTCTCGTTTGGCTTCATCTTGAAAGCCTCATATTCTTGAAGAGACGGCTTATCTTGGATTCCTTGACTTGGGTGGTTCCCTCATACGTCACTTCTAGAAGCTTCCATACTTTGTGGGATGTGGTGCATGTGGATACCCTGTTGAACTCATTCCTGTCTATAGCACAGAATAAAGCATTACTAGCTCTCGCGTCTAGACTTGTCTGTTTCTTCTCCTCGTTAGAATATTTGTCATGTGATTTCTCAACGAGATCGCCATTGACAACTATTCTGGCGGGCTTTTTGTAACCATCAGTGACGATAGTCCACAGGTCAAAGTCTAGCGACTTGAGATAAAAACTCATTCTTGTTTTCCAATATGTGTAGTTAGTTCCATCAAATAGGGGAGGCCTATGAGTGGACTGTCCTTCACCGTGATTGGAAATCAAGGATTGTGTGGTTGCCATGGATCAGCTCTAGGATGTAAATCCTTGTAAAAAGAACAGAGCTCTGATACCAATTGAAGAACAGATGGCAACTCTAGAGGGGGGTGAATAGAGTTATAGCAATAATAACCAATTAAAAATCAACTCTTTCACAATCTAAAAATAATCAGAGTAAATGCGGAAAATAAATAAGGAGCAAGAGATCGCATACGCAAACACAACCAATTTTAACCTGGTTTCCCTCGTGGAGGACTAGTCCAGGCCCGAGAACTCTAGCTCAGGATTAAATCCACTATTTGTGAAATAGTAGTTACAACCCGTGCCTTTACTTCAGAAGAGCACGTCAACTTCTTACAATGGATCGCAGTGGCGATGCTTGGAATTTTCCAAGCGAACTTCTTGAACTCTTGCACAAGACTCCTAACTGAGAGATGCTGAGCACTCGAGACTTAGGAAACTTGTGGCTAGTAGATGAGAAGGGCATGGCTTATATTGAGCTTAGGAGAGAAGAGAAGATTGGATGATTGAAAATGAGAGAATTCTTGGCCTATTTATATGTTTTTAACAGGCAGAATTCGGCCAGAATTCTGGTAGGAATTTTTAAAAATTTGGCCGTTGGACAACTAGCAACCAGCCAACCCTAAAAATTAGGGTGCTAATTTTTAGGGGACAGAGTTCGGCCCGAACTCTGTGTGGAGGCAGAGTTCGGCCCGAACTCTGTCTCCAGAGCACAGAACTGGTCCAAGGGTGGAATGGGCTAAGTTTGGATGTGGAGCTTTATGGGCTTTGGATAGGTTGTGGGTTAAGTCTCAAGAGCCTAGCATAACTCAGCTTACAATTATTCTAGACTCAATAAAATATAGAAGTACAGATGCGAAAACATCTGGTATTTGCACAACTAAGCTATCGTCTGGCTGTCGTCTGGCTTGAGCCGAATAAACTCGTCGTGTGTCTTATTGAATTATCACAAGTATTATTTAGTCAATGTTATCAATATTTGGTTGACTGTGACTTTGTGTCAACACAAACTCTCGGTTGAAGTTGGAGAGTCTTCGTATCCAAACTCTCGGTGTGAAGTCGGAGAGCCCTTCGGATTAAAGCTCTCGTGTAAGAAGTTGGTGAGTTCTTCGGATCCAAACTCGTGTGTAACTATTTTCTTAAATAGTGGATTAAATCCGGAGAGAGTTCCGGGACTGGATTGTCTCTAGGGAGGATACCAGGATACATCGGGTGTCGGTATTATTATTGCTTCTTCTCTTGCACTTATATTTTTAAATTGCTTATTAGCTTATGCTAAGTGCTTGTTTAGTTAGCTTGACCCTATTCACCCCCACTCTAGGGTTTCTACACATGCAATATCAGCAGCAGGCCAGGGGAGGCCTGCAGGAGCGAGCTTTCGCCAGGACAGTCGAGGATGCTCAGGCCGTTGGAGATCTAGTTGCAGGTTCCGTTCTCTTGATTCATATTCTACAATTGTATCTTATAACTGCCTTGAAAATTTGATTCCCTCTGTTTCTTGTTGATTTACCAATTTTGTTCTGTTGTTCATGTGTTATGTTTGATTTTCTTCTGAGATGAATCATATGGGCTAGGTCAGCTCGATTATGGGTCTAGAATCTTCGATAGTCATGTTTAGCTGGCATAGTGAGGACATACAGTCAGATTTAGGACATATTTTTCGGGTACGGAAATTTAAGGTTTTCGTTGCCAAGCATGCGGCAATACGAAAATTTTAAATACCATAATTCTAGAGGTATGTGCCTTAGTCAAGGACTCTGCAATTATCGTAGCCTTGCTCACTAGCACGACGAAGATTCTGAGTATCATAATTTTGGACAGACGCATATGATTATCTGACGGTATGTTTGAGACTTTGATTGTGGGGTGTTTGACCTGGGAGGACTACTACCATTTTAATTTCGAGGACGAAATTTTTCTAAGGTGGGTAGACTTGTAATACCCAGTTTCTAAAATGAGGGTAGTTTTGAAATTTTGTATTTTAAATTATTTAGTTATGGTATTTAAAATTTTAATATGATTTTTATTGATTTTTAATCATTTTACAACTATTAAATATTATGACTTGTGATTTTGATGTACAACTAGTGAAGCCGTAGAGACTGTCTGCCCTAGAGCCTAACCATGTGGTTTGGAATATTAATTATCATTTTAGCCTAGAGGGTATTTTGGTCATTTAGGATTTATTTGAATTTATTATGATTTATGGGACTTTGTGTGATTTTATTACTAATTAAATATTGCTATGTGTTATGATAGTCCTTAACCTAGAAGTTTAGCCCTAACCCAGATTAGACAAAGCCTAGACTAGGGTTAGTTAGCTTGGATTAGTCATGACTAATCATTAGTTAGAATGATCAAGTTAGACTAGCTAGTTTTAGTTAGTTGAGACTAGCATTGAAACCTAGGTTCCATCCTAGCCATCGATTTGACATGATGTGAGGGTGACCATTGGATGGGGTCCCAAAACCCAAGAATGGCCAGCCCAAAACCCTAGGTGAGCCTATTTAATCCCTCCCAAATCATTGCCTCCTTGTTCATTCTCTCTCTTTTCAAGAACAAGGTTTGTCCCTTTAGAAACCCTTCCCTATTTTGATCAATATAATTCCTTTTTCATCCCAACTTCTTCCATAGTAATCTAAATTTCATTTCCCTACTATTCATGGAGGTTATTCTCGAATTTGGGACAATTTGGAGCTTGGGGGCTTGCAAGAAGGATCCCCTATTTTGAAGCTTTCCTTGAGGAAGTACACACCTAGGTAACTTTTCATTCCCTCCATAAAATTTCAGTTTCTAGGCATGGATAGGAAGCCCCAGGTGTCCTCTAACTGTTGGTATAGGTTTTTCTAGGTTTCGTTTCCTTTACGTGTCCGTATTGGACACGTATCAGTGTACATTCGTAGGTGTTCGACGAAATGACACAGTGGGCATTTTGTTCATAATTTCTGATTTTGTTTGAATAGAAAATTAGGGTTTTGTGTCGCTTACATGTTTCTAAGGTTCTGAACACATTTCTGTGTCATGTCGTGTCCGTACGATGGCATGGACACAGCCTCGCGCGCGGCTAGGGTTTTTCTTGATGTTCGTGGCCTCGTGCTCAGTGCACAGGCCACGTGGCGGGCCATGCTTAGACTGAGAGGAGGGGCAGTGTCTGCGAACCTGTCCCCCAAGCCTCGTGTCCAGCGGCATCATATCGGACACGCCAGGACTCGCGCACTGGTCTTGCACGCGCGCGCGTTCAGTCTGAATCGCGTACTGATACGCGAGTCGTGTCCACTCTGGACACTACATGGTCGTGTCGTGTTGGGTCCTATGTGTAGCCAGATACGTGGGCTATATGTGGGCATGACCACGAGACCCTACGTGTCGTGTATCGTGTTCTACGGACACGTGCACGTGTGCACGATACTGTGCAACACTGGGTGCACCCCATGTGTTAGTATCGTGTTAGACACGTCTGTGTCGTATTTTCTGGACACGTGAGGACACACAAGACACGTGTACACATGCTTTATTAATTACCAACCATTAAGTGTAATATTAACATGTTTTGAATATCGATTTGCTAATTCTCCTATTCTCTGACACAAGCTATCAGTTTGGGGATTTCCTGAAAGTCGAATTATGCTTAGCCTATTTTATGTTTTCAAATTTGTTGTTTGTATACCTATATCAATCTGAGAAATTACTGGAATGCCAGGGTCCACATGGTAGGGATTAGTTTTCAAGTTGCTCTAGTTTCAATTGCATTGAGTTGGGATTTTTCCTTAACTGTTATTTGTTTTGCAAATCTGTGAATGATAAGCACACACACACATTTCACATTACACTGAGAAATCTGAGATTGATACTCTATTGTACACCCTTTCCTATACACACACTCACACCAAAAATCTTAGAACAGATGTTCATTACACCACTGTTCCATCTACACTGTCAAAATTGGGTTCTATATGTTAACAGTCACATGAGTTCTTAAAAACCTGGGAATAGGTTTCAAGTGGCTGATTTGAACTGTCATGAGAGAATTGAGGCTTTGTGATAACTAACCTATCAAACTGTCATCCTTCTTCCTGAGAACCCCATGAAACTGTCATTAGATTTCATTTTCCTGAACATTGAATTCCTGAGATTTTGTACACAGGTTCCTAATCACTATTTTCTTATTTATTCTATACTGTTAGCTATCATTTTGACACCAACACAAATCTGAATTTCTGAGAAGCTGAGAATGATTTCACACACATTGGTTTAATGAGTTAAGGTTTGTATTGTACCTTGTGATGCATAATACATTAGCTTGTATATGTGAGATACTTACTAAATAGATTGTTCTCAGTTGAACTGAGAACAGGCTTGATGTTTTGATGTCTGAACACCCATTTCCCTGTCCCTCTCTCATATGACCACACACTGATTTTATGTGCCCTGTCAAATCTGAATTTCTGAGAACCCAAACTGTTGGGTTACACTGTTTTCTTTTCACATTACAAGTCCACACACAAAAACTGAGATTGAGATTCTAACTTTAATGTTTGTACATGCCTACATGTCTGGTATATTTCTCTGTTTGATGCAAGTTTATTCCCTTAAATTGATTTCAAAATTATATTCTAAACTGGCTTGGATTTCCCTATTCTCTAATACATACATTCATGTATTTGAATCCTGAGATTTGGTTTCCCTATTGGACTGTTTATTTGATAATTATTGCCATATTTGATTCACACATGTGTATTAGTTCCTACTAGTTTGAATTTACAGGTTAGATTGGTATTGAGGTGGATTGGTTTATTAATTCACTATCAACCCCCCCCCCCCCAACCTGAGAATTCCTGAGAGTTTGATTTCCTTTCCTTAAACCAAATGTGAATGTTAACTTCCTATTGACACTTTGCTACACAACTGTCATGCCTCACTCTCACACACACACACACACAGGTATCTATATTCCTATTCCTATGTGATACTACACCATGCGACCTTGTTTGTCACATACACACACACATGTTTGTACACACCACCTAACACTCTCATGACACTAACACAACTCATAATTCCATGATACACACACATGTACATAATCACATTTCCTTTTTCCAATCCTTATATATATATTTGTGTGATGCACATATTCTTGTGGCTTATATATTTATAATGTGTGTACTATATTATATTAGATATATATATTGATATGTGTATATGTGATATGTGGTTGGTATATAGGCATGATATAGCCTTGGGTGTATGCCTATGACTCATTACCTATGAGTGCGGCTTGAATGCCAGTATAGAGTCTAGTTGACTTGTATAGTCTAGAATTGATGTGGGCTTGCTAGAATAGACTAGTTAGGCCTAGTGAGACTTGTTTGATTTAGGTTTGACCTAGTTTGACTAGTATAGTTGACTGGAGTTGACCAAGTGTTGACTTTAGCCTAGTTTGACCTAGACAGCATGCAGATGCATTATAGATTACGTTTATCATCCCATGTATACATCTTGACTTGTGTTGCTCTAACTAGGAGTCAGGTACCTCATCTCGGATAGTACATTTCACAGCTATTCAGATACCAGGCGAGTACATTCTTTGATCATTTCATAACTTGCTTAGAATTATATTCCTGCTCTAGTTTACCTTATTTGATGCTGTCACGATGTTATCACGGATTGGTACTATATGGATCCCTACATTGAGATGTTATCCCCCTCGGGAGCATCGGATACATTGTGTCATGTGTTTCATGTACATCGTGTATTTCTTGCTCTCATGTTATTCATATTATCATGTGCTTCATGCTCGTTCATGCTCGCTTGTATACTCTCATGTGCTATCATGAATCAGTCATGTTTCCCATGTATCTCATGTATAACCTATATTGTATGTGCACTCATTTATGAGCCTTCATGTGAATTTCATGTGCACCCATCTATGGGCCCCCCATGTGAACTTCATGTGCACTCATGTATGAGCTCTCATGTATACTTCATGTGCACCCATTTATGAGCTTCATGTGAGAACCATGTATGTAACATAACTTGTTTGGATCCTTGTGTATTGATTGGGGTATGGAGGAGTATAAATAGTCATGTGAACAATTCCAAAGTAGTATAGCCATGTGCGTCTCTTTAGTATAGTCATGTGCAAATCCAGCCGTTCACATGTCGACTTTGCACTCTAAATCACTAGTCACTGGTAGCTCTCTACTTATAGTAGATATTTCTATTACAGTTCTCTCTCTATTTACATCATGTACTTTCTTTCAGTTTCATGTATCGTACTCTCTTGCATGTTTATATTCTCTAACCTGTTATGATCTACGTGAGATGTATTATGCTCGCTTCCGTCCTGACTGGACCTGTTGAAAATTTTACAGAGGATGATGAGGAACCCTACACCCCTTACCTTGGAGCTTGCCTAGATGATACTCGCGACCTGGACCCCTGGGGAGGTTCATGCAGCTGCTGAGGATGACACCATTGCATAGTTTAGATAGTCTAGATTGTTTCCTTTTTCATGTTTAGTTGTTGTCCTTATTTTCAGAGTTGTATATTCTAGAGATGTTGGGACTGGTAGTTATTTATGTTATTTCATTTCTATGGTACCCCAGTTGAGGATTTCTTATCTATTTTATCGTGCCATATTCTATCTCTAGATTGTGATTGAGTTGTACCTCTGTGTTGGCCTCCTTATGGAGAGTATTTCATGTTAGTTAGTTATAGTTCATGACCTAGAACATCGTTCTACCGTCGACACTGCGGCGTAGGCTGGGTGCTGTTAAGTACTCGTACCCTCACGATGGGTGCGGGTCGTGACACACTTAATAGCTATCATTACCTGACAACATTGACAACTGACACCACAGTAAACGAGGAAAATCTCTTCGAATCCCGTAAATTATACCGCTCAAGGGGAGTTGGTTGACAGCTGTCCTGTACGCTTCGTAAGTTGCACCTAGGCGCAATATAGACAAAATCTTTAGTTGCATCTAGGCGTAATCTGAATGACTTCTGCTCAAAGGTTGCCACGTATTTAGGCGAAGCCCAAATCAAGCGCAGTTTGACTCGTTGACCGAAGGTCGTGCAACCTGATGAAGTTGAGACAACTTACATTCTAAAGCAGGATGAAGTGCCGCACATGCTACTAATCTCTCAAGATGTGTCTACTATCCTGTACACGACCACGCGCATCTCAACCACATGATACCATACGTCTAAATACAGTTTGTACACGAATTAACAACTGAATGAAAGTTGGTGCAACAAGAGGTTAGCGTAACCCAATGTGGCACAATCCCGCTTCGTGCACATCAGAATAACTGCTAAAACAATTATTTCTTGAACTCTATAAATAGAGTTTCCAATCATTGTGAAATCATCAGATACATTCGCAAAAAGATCAAAAACTCTTGTAAAATTGCTGCTGCATTCTCCAGAGGCTACAGTCTTCAAGTTCACATAGTCCAAGGGATAAAGTGATCGTCTTCTGATCAGATTCCTACAGTTGTACTTCCCCAGAATTTATTGTACTTTGTACTATTCTTTTTCAAGTTTGGAATAAACTTTTTTTTTTGCAAACAAAATGGCGACTCTGCTGGGGACGACTTTCTCCTCCGACGAGAAGATGACAACTGAATGTGATACTGTGTCGATCAGCAAGACGCAGAAGACTCTGGTTGTTCAAGTCAACCAGACAGCCTATGAGGATATGATTAGCACCAAGAGCAACAAGCGTACAACGGCTATCGCCAAGAACAGGACTGTGTGGGCTCCTAAATCTCCCATAGTCACTATTGCCCAGGCGCAACATAAGTGTTCAGTAGTCAAGACACAATCTGTTTCGGCGGCTCAGGCACAGCTTGCTTCTGTTGCCCGTGCACAACCTATTCATCCTGCTGTCCATGTGCAGTCTACTACCCTCTTTGCTGCCAAGGCACAGCTTGTTCAAGCCATTGTTGAGGTACAGTCTACCCATGTTGCTGCCAAGGCACCATCAGTAGCCCGTAGGACTATGGCGCAACCCAAGCAATCAGCACCTCAGGCGTAACTCAAGGGAACTAGTCTTTTGGCTATTCCCTCTTCTAATTCTCAAGTTCTAAACTTGGAGAATCAATATTCTAGTGCCAACACTAGACAAAACAAAGGGAAGAGTCCTTTGACACTTCCTCAATTGGTGCAATCTGTGCCTAAAATGGTCTCACAACAGAACAAAGGAAAATGCTTCTTAGCTGACCCTCTACAAAATAAAGGAAAGCACCCTTTGGTCTTTTCTCAAACTT
Source organism: Iris pallida (assembly GCA_029216955.1). NCBI lineage: Eukaryota > Viridiplantae > Streptophyta > Magnoliopsida > Asparagales > Iridaceae > Iris > Iris pallida. The sequence goes on along the minus strand of JANAVB010019800.1, from coordinate 29,207,182 downwards.
CCCTAGTCTATGACTCAGGGAAAGATATATTCGATTCTATTCCGTTAAACAGAGGTCTTCGGATCTCTGATATTGGAAAGAATACTGACCAAAGAGGTATCTTACCTGCCCCTATAGGGTTTGGTCAAGACCTTCCCATCTTAAAATTTTCAAGATCCAAGCAAGAAAAATTGAGGGTATCACAAACAGAGACACCTGGAGCAAAATTTTCAGATTTACACGCTTATCTCAATAGGCGTCAACCAATATCAACTTTGGCGAAACGTAAGAACCATATGCCAAAGGCCAATCTGTATCAAAAGCCAAAGTTTGGAAAGAAAGACCCAACCACCTATGCTAATGAGTTGAGTACATCTTTTTACTTTATACTATTCTTTTTCAAGTTTGGAATAAACTTTTTGTTTTTGCAAACAAAATGGCGACTCTGCCGGGGACGACTTTCTCCTCCGACGAGAAGATGACAACTGAATGTGACACTATGTCGATCAGCAAGACGAAGAAGACTTTGGTTGCTCAAGTCAACCAGACAGCCTATGAGGATATGATTAGCACCAAGGGCAACAAGCGTACAGCTGCTATCGCCAAGAACAGGACTGTGTGGGCTCCTAAATCTCCCATGGTCACTGTTGTCCAGGCACAACATAAGTGTTCAGTGGTCAAGACACAATCTGTCTCGGCGGCTCAGGCACATCTTGCTTCTGTAGCCCGTGCGCAACCTATTCATCCTGCTACCTACGCGCAGTCTACTACTCTCTTTGCTGCTAAGGCACAGCTTGTTCAAACCATTGTTGAGGTACAGTCTACCCATGCTGCTGTCAAGGCACCATCAGTTGCCCGTAGGACTATGGCACAACCCAAGCAATCAATACCTCAGGCACAACTCAAGGGAACTAGTCTTTTGGCTATTGCCTCTTCTAATTCTCAAGTTCTGAACTTGGAGAATCAATGTTCTAGTGCCAACACTAGACAGAACAAAGGGAAGAGTCCTTTCACACTTCCTCAATTGGTGCAATCTGTGCCTAAAATGGTCTCACAATCGAACAAAGGAAAATGCTTCTTAGCTGACCCTCTATAAAATAAAGGAAAGCACCCTTTGGTCTTTTCTCAAACTTCCCTAGTCTATGACTCAGAGGAATATATATCAGATTCTATTCCTTTAAACAGAGGTCTTCGGATCTCTGATATTGGAAAGAATACTGACCAAAGAGGTATCTTACCTACCCCTATGGGGTTTGGTAAGACCTTCTCACCTTACAAATTTCAAGATCCAAGCAAGAAAAATTGAGGGTATCACAAACAGAGACACTTGGAGCAAAATTTTCAGATTTACACGCTTATCTCAATAGGCGTCAACCAATATCAACTTTGGCGAAACGTAAGAACCCTATGCCAAAGGCCAATCTGTACCAAAAGCCAAAGTTTGAAAAGAAAGACCCAACCACCTATGCTAATGAGTTGAGTACATCTTTGTACACTCAGGGAACTAAACATCTGAAGACTAGGAGGCATGTTCCAAACATCATTAAGGAATATGTTCCCCTGACTTCTTCTCGTCCTGTAGTTGTAACTGATCTGCGGTAACGTCTTACACAAAGACAGGAGATTACAGGGATGTCTCCCTCATCTCTAAATCGTGCTTCAGATCACCACTGCCTTCATGAAGTCATCATCAACTGTTGTTGCCAATCGGCTCGACGATCTATCTTCGATCGTCTGAACTATGCTTCAACTCCTGAACATATAATAGAAGACAAAGATGAGCTATTATATGCTTCTGTCAACATGAATTCTCAAGGCACTAGGGGTGGAAAATGTCCAAGACATAATGTATCCCGTAATCCTAGTCAGCAATACTTAGATCAGATCCATGATCCAGTGAAGGTGTCTTTCAATACACTAGATCGAGAAATCGACATTTGAACCAAGGTATCTTTAATCAAGAAGATCTTCCCATTGCCCATGTAGGAGAGGACTCTTTCTCAGAGTTTGATACAGATAGTAAAAGTTCTGAACAAACTATCTCATCAATAGCTGCAAAAGAAGTGACGACATATACCATTACTGAAGATCAAGATGCCTCTACTTCAACCAGTCAAGAGCAACGAATTGTTGCATTAGAGGAAAAATTGAAGACCATGGCAGAAATGGTTGCAAGCATGCACACCATAATTGTGGCTCAACATACAGTGCCCCCGGTTATGAACCCTGCTACAAATCCTGAGCTTAGAGCATCTTCTGTACCTGTTAGTCTAGGGGTACCAACTCCTCAGGTTGCTTCCGTGCCAATTTAAGCTGATCCGAGTCAGCCTGGTGCTGGGTGTGGTAATTATCATGCTGTTCCTCCTCCTAACACTTCTAACTAGCCTACCAATTCCTAAACATCAGGGGATACTAATGAGGCTATAAAAATTTTATGCACTCAGTTTGAGGCCTTCAAGCAGAAGGATGTCCTACAAAGATTGGGCATAAAGAAACCATATAACCATATCCTACAGAGTGGAAGGAAGTTCCATTTCCTCCTAAGTACAAGCTTCCAACCTTTATGCTATTTGATGGAAGCAATTCTCCAAATCAGTATATCAATCATTTTGAGGTGATGACTGAACAATTACAGCCAAATGATGCTCTTCTTACCAGAGTGTTCATCGGTTGTTTAGCCGGTACAGCCTATGACTGGTATCGTAGCCTGCCTGATGGCTGCATCACTTTTTTTGTTGGTTTCAAACAAATATTCTTGGAATGGTTTTACGAAAGAGTCAACGACATGATGATGTTTTCCCTCATTAAGATTAAACAGAGGCACAATGAATCCACGGAAAGTTTTATTGAATGATTTCGTCGAGAGGTACTCAAAATGCCTTTAGGAACTCCATCTGCAGTAACAATAGTCACTTGCAAATCAAACTTGTTGCCTATTATCAGTATGTGGACATGATCTACACAATTGTAGGATTGGCCTTCTTTTATTGTAAATGTAAAGGCGGCAGAGGTTAGTGCCGAAAAGTTTAAACAGTTAGGAGTCCAAGTGACTCATCCTAACCAAGATGAACATTCTACACCTGGGGGTAGTAATCGCCAGAATAACTGCAAGAGTAAAGAAATACTAGCCATTAATCTTAAAGGCAAGGAGTTTTGGCTGTCAATGTTACTCAGACGGCATCCACTCCACCACCACAGAAGACAACTCGTCCAAAAGAAGAGTATTCTTTTGATGAAGATGATACTTTAAGCATCTTCGATTGCTTGATCAAAAGCAATAAGCTTCAGCTTCCAGAGGCAAAACAGCCAGAAGAAGTGGGTAAAACTAATCACCCTAAATACTGTATTTATCACAGATTTATAGGGCATCCAACCAGAGCATGTTATATGCTCAAGGGTAAAATTCAGGAGTTGGTCAACTCTGGAGCAATTACTCTACAACAGGACGAGAAAACGTTGACTGCTAATGTGGTTTCTTTACAATTTGGTGATTTTCTACCACAACTTGTACAAGATGGTGTTGTCCCCATTCTACGGACTACTCTTGAAATTGTGAATCTTCCACCTCCTCAAAATGAAGGTCGTATTCCGCTGTCAACTGACAGAGGAGAGATTATATGGATTCATCCAGATCTGGTAGCAGAATTTGAAACGCCTTCCTCTTCTAAGCAAAAGAAGCATTCCAAATCTAAATCCAAGAACTGCAATATAGTATACTTTGAACCAGTAACAGAAGAAGAAATTCTAATGTGCACTAGATCAGGGAAACCCTATCTTCGGGAGTATTTCAAAAATCAAGAGAAACCTGCTCCGTATTCTGATTCCTTCTCATTCTTCTTCTCCCCCTCTTGTCATCAATCTGACTAAGCCTGCCAAGGCTAAAGTCCCTGTTGTAAATGATGGTGTAAAAATCAATAAAGCATCTCCTTTGCAGTATACTGATATCTTTTACTATACTCAGTATTATTTGGATATGTTAGATAACTTTAAACTACTTACAATAGAAGTCGTATCATCTCTGCAAAATGTGGTATCACTGGATTCAATGCAAGAGTCGTACTTCTTAGTACCGTCTCGAAAGATAGATAGAAGCCTATATTCTTCAACAAAAAAGAGGAACTATAAATCATGCTCTATAATGATAATAGAGATGATACAGGAAGGCAACAATTACGACGCTATAGTCCACAATCCAAAGCCATCATCCGTAAAATGGGCTGTGATTTCAGAACAGGCCTCAAGGCGAACTCCTCTTCGTATTGCTGTTCCAAAAGGAAAATCACAACAATGCCACAGCAAAATGAAATGAGGACTAGGTTATACGTCACCACTTCCAACTCCAGAACCTTCTGAATCTGATGAAGAAGAACGTTCAAACTCTTCTGATTCTATCTCATAGGATTCTGATACCAACATTGGTTATGTTCATAGGTTGATAGTATCTTCTAACATTGTGTCTACCGAATTCTCGGAATATAACGAAGATGACATTGAAGAAGATCCTGAAGTAGACCCTTGGACACAAAGGATGGACAATCAGTGGGAACTTCATTTTGAACAACGAGAGCCACCTACTGAGGATCAACTAGTCCAAATCGATATTGGAGAGAAGGGTGTATCACGACCAATCTTCATTAGCAAAAATCTCCCAGTGGATGATAAACAAGAATTGATTCACCTTATTCGTAAATATATTGATGTCTTCGTCTGGAGTTATGAAGATATGCCTGGATTAGATCCTCAAATTGTAACTCACAAGCTTAATATCTTGTCGAATGCCAAGCCGGTCAACCAACAACAAAGATAATTCAAGTCTGAAATGATGGATGCAATTGATGATGAAGTCAAAAAGCTTATAGCTTGCAGTTTTATTAGAGAAGAACAACATCCGGACTGGGTAGCCAACGTCGTCCCAGTTCTGAAGAAGACCAGAAAGGTTCGAGTTTGCATAGACTTTCGGGATCTTAATGATGCTTGCCCTAAGATGAATTCCCTCTCCCAATTACTGAAGTTATGATCGACAATACATGTGGATTCGAACGAATTTCTTTCATGGATGGGTTTTCTGGATATATTCAAATCCGGATGAATCCTGAAGATGAGAAACATACTTCATTTCATACTCCTCGTGGAGTGTACAGTTATACAGTCATGTCATTTGGACTTAAGAACGCAGGTGCAACTTACCAGCGGGCTATGAGTACTACCTTTCGGGATCATCTATGAAAGACTGTCTATCATGACCCACACCCACTCTGAGGGTACGAATACGTAAAAGCGCCCAGCCTACGCCACAGTGTCGGCAGTAGAACGATGTCCTAGGTTACTATCTAATCAATAACTCACTTAATTATATAATATACTTGTCAAATCTCAACTCCGAACGGAGGACAAGTATAGATATAATATCAATCACAGTCTAAGCACGATAAGAATCACAGAAGTTTATAAATAAAGACTAACAACAACAATTACAAACTACTAAATAATAATATCTCAAACAAACTCAATACAAACTCGTATATCAAGTTATTACAATTCAAGTTCTAAAACATGAAAACTAAACAGTCTACTAGCTAGTCTCCCGATCACTCCTGAGTGTCGGGGCCAAAGGTAGCTAATCACTCGTCAGGTCCATAATGAGTAGGGCAAGTATCCTCAGGGCAATTATCTGTAAAATTTTAACAGGTCCAGTCAGGACAGGAACGAGCACAATCTCATCTAGAAAACCTAAGTAAATGACAGAGAACTATAAAGCAGTTATAGACAGTTATATTGATGAACATGGCAGTTTATATTCAGGTGATGGTAAGAAAGATAGATAAAGTACAAGAAAAGTAAGTAACTAAACAATAAAAGAATCTGGGCAATAAGAACTGTAAAAATAGAACTAGCTGAACTAGAGTAACAGGGTATGAGTCCAGACAGTAAATGTAGACAAGTGTATCTCCAATGTGAGTCTAATACGAGATGAGTCGAATGTGATTCTAATCATTATTCTAATAAGGTGATTCCAATAAGGTGGTACGAATAATGATTCACATGATGTTCTAACAATGATTCGATTAAATTCTTCAAGTATGTTTTAAAAACTTAGATAGACATGTAAACGGCTATGGGTAAATCCGGCACATCACGCACTGATCAGGTGAGAGATGGCTATCGTTCGAATATCATTCACAGGGGATGGTTCGAATAGTGGGAATGTTCACATGTCTAATCAAGTATTTCCCCGCCCATCTAATACAAATGAATCCAAAATCCAACACATAAGACGAATACCAGTCCAACCAACACATGAAGATACGAATAGGTAGTTAGAATAGTGATTCGTATGGTGATTCAAATAATAGAGGTAAGACGAGTAAGTATGTGTGTCGTATACATGGATTCAGTAATAATAATACGTGTTTGTAACAGAGAATCACATACAGCTAACTAGAACTAAAGTACAGTAATTGACAAGTAAATGAGAGAACTATCAGAGAATGTACTCGCCTGATACCCTGTGTAACTGATGAAAATAGATATCTGTACCGGAGTCACAATGTCCTAAGTAGAGCAGTACAGGTTATAATATGCTTAAAATAAGACAAATGAAGTTTATGATGCAATCTACATGATTCTAAGTCAAATCTAGGTCAAAGTCAACTCTAAGTCAAACCTGGTCAACTGTCTAGGTCAAATTAGGTCTAAGTCAAACTTGGTCAACTCTAGGTCAAATTAGGTCTAAGTCAAACTTGGTCAACTCTAGGTCAAATTAGGTCTAAGTCAAACTTGGTCAATTGGTCACATCTAGACTCAATGTTGACTTTTGGTCAACTTCAGTCAATCCTGAACTATTGGGTCCAACCTTGGTCAACTCTAGGGTTTTGGGTCAACCCTAGTCACCTACTAGGCATACCAGTCTATCTGGTCAACTCTGGTCAATTCAGTCAAACTTGAATCCTTTGGTCAGTTCTTGGTCAATGGCCAAATTAGTCTAATGGGTCCTCAAAGTCTAAGTTCAAAACCTAGCTTCCTCAACCTATGTATTTATCATGTTCCCTTAGTATACCAAGGGTACTAGTCCATCCCTTATCGCTACCAATATCTAATCTCATAATGTATGTATACCCAATAGCTATAACCTGATATATATACACATAGATAGATATTTATGTAAATATATGCAAAATTAGATATATAAATAGACAGATAGGCAAACAAATGGATAGATAGATATAAATACATTTAGACACTAAGTGATACCTACACATGGAGTCATACTCTATCTACTAATCCCTCCTAACCATCATGCACATATTCAAATTCTCCTTACCTTAAACCACCAACCAATCCTCTAACCTACTCACCTACCAACTCTCTAGACTAACAACTAACCACTCTCTCTCTAATCCATACTCTAACACATATCCTAAGATAGACACATATATACAAGGACACTACCCTTCATCCAATATTACCCTACCTCAAATATCCATACATATAACATAAACCTTATCTATCACATATACATATAAATATCCTCATAAACCCAATCAATTAATTTCAAACACAAAACCCAATTACTGGTGTCAAGTAATGTGAAGAGTGTCCATGAAGTGTCTAACACATGTGTATGAACTTCTCTTGCATTTGAATCATGGAAATGGGTTTGAAATTACAGGAAATTCCAGAAATCAGTAATCAGTGTTCATGTGTCAGTGTCCACAGGTTTTAGGGTGTCAAGAGTGTGTGCACAGGGTATATAGGAGTGTGTGTACTTGTGTGTGTGGGTGTGTGGATATGTTCTCAGAATATTAGTGAAGTGACAGTTCAATTGACCGGAATTCAGTGAGAGCATTTCAATTCAGTTGATAGTTAGGTAGCTTGTGTGCCAAAGTGTGTTGATAGTTCAAGGTGTCTGTATAGATGAAGTCAGTGAACATATTCAGATTTCATCTCAGTTTTGACAAGCCCCTGACCCAAATCAGTTTAAAAGAGGAATAAAAAATCAGGATTTTAAATCCTGGACTGTATCAGTTGACAGTCTACTCACGGTTCAAAAACCCCCACATGACAGTTAAGTAATACACATGTGTATGAATTAAATAGGCAAATTAATCATCAACAATTGGTTATAAAGCAGAATTCAAAATCAGTGTTATAGTACAATGCATAAGAGTATCAGTCCACAGTATTTCGTATCCGTTTTATATTCGAAAAATCAAACAATGACCAATCGAACCCCATCTCACATGAATCCATCTTAACTATAAACAATACATGTGTACATGAATCTAACATGTAAATTAACATTCAAAATCAGTTTTAAAAATAGAATTCAAATTCAGAAAGAATCGAACAAAGATTGTGTATCAGTGAACTCGTGGAAATGCAATTTCGATGGTTAAAAACTTGTTAATACTACAATTTAATGGTTGGTAAGTGTTAGTGCACAATTGAAGGTGTCACCCAAGTTGTCTCGTGTCCACAGAAGTAGACACGACGTGTCCAAATGCTGAAAATCAAGTATCAGAGAATAGCAGTGTCAGCAGCCTCGTGCAGAGGTACATGCGAGCTAGGACACGACACACGACACTAGGGTGCTCGTACTCATGTCCTAGGGTTCACCTAGGATAGGGGTACGTGTTCAACAACCTGCACCGTGTCCACGTGGAGCATATCGCATGTACGAGACACGTATCAGTCGCATTTTCTGCGCACGACAGCCTCAGTGCATGACCCGTGCGACCTCGTTTTCATGTCCGACATGAAACTAGGTGTCGTGAAACTTGGGGAGTGACTTGTCAGTCACTGCCCCAACCTCCGTGCCAAGTTTCGTATGTCGAAACGCTGTGTCCAGTGAGAAATAGGATACGGGTAGCAGGACAGCGCACACGCGTGTCGTGCAGCGTGCCCGTACCCAATTTTGACATGAAATCAACACGAAAATTAAATCAGTCTTCACAAAAATTAATATAAATATCTAGATCTACAAATTCATGTAATTGGTTTTACAAAAATCGAAAATAAATTCCTAAGTGGCATTTAATCAAACACCTACACATACACTATGACACGTGTCCGATACGGACACCAAACGGACACGAAATTGACCTAAACTTCAGGGACAGCTAGGGGACTCCTAGATCTAGCCCTAAATGCAAAAAAAATGAAATATTAATGCAATTTAAGTGCTTTTGCCTATATTTGTAAATAGCAAGAAAAAGCACCAAAATGAAGTGTTCCTCCTTGCTAGCTCGGATCCCCAAATTGCTCAAAATCTGGGATTACTCTCCATAAACAGGAAATAGAAGGATATTAGGCTCTATTGCAAGAAACTAGGGTTAAAAAGGATTTGAAATGAAAAAGTTATGGAATGGCTCTTACCTCTTTCTTTAAAGCTTGAAAAAAAATAATAAAAGAGGCAAGAACAAGGAGAAGATTATTTATATAGAAGGGAGAGCCCTAATGGCTGGTTAAAAAGTGGAAAATTAGGGTTAGGGCTTAGTCTAATGGTTATAGCCCAAGTTGCACTAGTCATGGAACCAATTTCTAGGCCTCAAGCCTGTGGACCAATTCACCAATCCTCCTACTTCAAACTTGATCCTAAATGTCCTAACTTGAGTTGACTTAAGTTAAACTAGGGTCCATACCATGTTAACTAGGTCACCAAGTCAAAGTCAAGATCTAGGACAGTCTTTTAAGTCACAACTCGTCAAAAGTCAAAATTGACAATCACCAGTACAATAAATCATGAAATAATTCAAAGGGGCCAAATGACCAAAATACCCTCATGCTCAAAGGTAATAATAAATTATCCTAATGAAATGGTCAGGCTCTAGGTCAGACAGTCTCTCAGGTTACACTAGCAAGGCATCAAAATTACAAGCCATGACTTAAAACAGTTTTAAATTGATTAAAAAATTACCAAAAATCATAATATGATTTAAATACAAATAAATAATATTTATAAATACAAAATTTCAAAAAGACCATCATTTCAGAAACTGGGTGTTACAAGTCTGCCCCCCTTAGAAAAATTTTGTCCTCGAAATTAAGATGATCGTACCCTTCCTAGGTTAAACCCCCAATCAATCAAAGTCGAAGCAACACAATCCTACTGGTCGTGATTCCACAGTCTCGAATAGGGTAGCTACACTATCTAGCAATCACAAGCAATATCCTGGCAGGTACTAAGGGAAATCATACATGAAAGTGGGGAGGAAGAACAAGAAGGTCAAACCTACTAATCCATCACCTGCAACGTCAGTCTCCTCGGCTGCCATCGCAAAAGCCCCACCCCTCTGGTGCTGAGCTACAGGTAGCCTAGTCCCCTCTATCTGACCCGGTGCTCCATCATATACAGGTGCAGTAGGGCAATCCCTGACCTGATGAGCAGCGGATCCACAAAACAGACAAACCTTCCGCCTCCTATAACAAGTCTCCCAAACATGCCCTGTCCTCTTGCAGTAAGCATAAGGCTGCACCTTGCGGTCCTGCCCTCTAGACTGATGCTGTGCCTGCTGTACTCTTACCGGTGCCTGCATCTGCTAAAACTGTACGTGAGGCCTCTTAGCCTGGCCTCCGCTGCTGCTGGTACCGTGAGCGTCCCGTCCCCTCTTGAGCCTCAGCTGTTGCTGGTACCTTGCGGTCCACTACTTGTACGGAGATAGGGTAGAGATTTTCATCGACCACAAGAGCCTGAAGTATGTTTTCACCCAGAAGGATATTAACATGCGTCAGAGGAGGTGACTGGAGCTACTTGTAGATTATGATGTCAACCTGTAGTATCATCCAGGGAAGACCAACATCATTGTAGATGCATTGAGCAGGAGAGCCGGAGTTTATTTTCTAACAGCGCAACCAGAGCTGTTAGTCGATCTTCAGAAGATGGGTACAGAAGTTGTTCTCCCTTCCCATGTGGTATTGATGGCCAGCATGCAAGTTCAGTCCACTATAGTCGAGAGGATCCGGATGGTGCAGTCAGCATATTCCAAGCTTCAGCGACTCAGAGCAGAGTGTGAGGCAGAACGAAGACCAGAGTTATGTATCCATGAAGATGGTACACTTCGATATGGTACACGTCTTTGTGTACCCAGTGGAGATATCAAACAGGAGATCATGGCAGAGGTCCACAGTTCGCAGTATTCCATTCATCCCGGCGACCGTGATATCTGCCAGCATTTTTGGTGGAATGGCATAAAGAGGGAGATAGCCCGGTTTGTCTCTCGGTGTTTGGTTTGCCAACAAGTTAAAGCTGAACATCAGAGGCCAGCTGGACTTCTTTAACCCTTGCCAATTCCAGAATGGAAATGGGAGCATATAACCATGGATTTTGTGACTGGATTGCCTAGATCCTCGACTGGCAGAGACGCTATTTGGGTTATTATAGACAGACTCACGAAGGTGGCTCACTTTCTTCCATTCGGAGTTGGTCAGTCGACGGCTCAGCTAGCGGAGATGTATCTCCGACAGATTGTCAGATTGCACGGTGTACCAGTCAGTATCACTTCAGACAGAGATTCAAGATTTACGTCGTACTTTTGGCATACCTTGCAAGAAAGTTTGGGAACTCACCTCCAGTTCAGTTCAACTTATCACCCGCAGACAGATGGCCAGTCGGAACGTACGATCCAGACTCTTGATAATATGTTGCGGTCATGTACACTCGACTTCGGTGGTTCGTGGGAAGATCACGTGCACCTGGTGGAGTTCTCGTACAACAATAGTTTCCAGGCCAGTATCCAGATGGCACCGTTCGAGGCACTGTATGGTAGGAAGTGTCAATCCCCGCTAGCCTGGGATGATGTTGGAGAAAGGCAGATACTTGGTCCGAAAATGATTGCTCAGACCGTTGAAGTGGTCAGAAGAGTCAGAGATCATCTTCGAGTTGCCCAAGATCGCCAGCTGTAGGTCCTAAAAAATTAAATGGCACACATCAACAAAGTCAGAAAATTAAGAAATACAACTTTCAGATGACTTGCGCAGACAACAGATAGCGCGCCATTCAGATTACGCATGATCGATTGTGCACCCTCTCAACTGCGCAAGCTGACGTGGCAAAAGTCATCATTATCTGACACAATCAAATCTTCTGACAAATGACAGCATGAAGATCGAGGCGGCCGTTCGTTTAATCGTGCAGCACGGCGCTCGAGAACAGCTGGCAGCATAATCCATGTCTGCGCAAATCAAGTTGGCGTAATCCATTTCTTGCGCAAATCAAGTTGGCGTAAACCAAAGTCTGCGCAGTTCAATGTGCGCGTTTTACCAGTACAAATGATAAAGTACACGTGGCATTCATGCCATCAATTGCTCATTTTGTGGCAACTGCCTATGCACGATCATGCGCATTTCAATCAAATGATGCCATGTGTCCAAGACAGTTAACCCATGATCTAGCAACTGCCTGTGCAGTCCATTGCTGCACAAACCAATTGCTGTGCAATCCATCATGCGCAGTCCAGAATAACTAAAATTTAGTTATTTCTCAGGACTCTATAAATAGAGTTTCAAGTCTCCATTCAAGGGGATCACGAATCAATAATCAGAGAGTTCAGGAGTTCTTGCCCAAGTGCTGCTGCATTCTTCCGAGGCTTTTGCCTTCAACTTCCGAGGCTTTCTGCCTTCAATTCCAGAGTTGTTCTCAACTTCAGAGGCTTCGTCTTCAGAGTTCACATCGTCCAAGGGATAAAGCAATCGTCATCTAGATTGGATTCCTATAGTTGTACCATTCCCAGAATTCAAATTGTAATCTTTTATAAAGTTTTTATCAATAAAGTTCTTCAACTTTTGTTTTTGCAAACAAAATGGCGACTCTGCTGGTGACGATTTTCTCCTCCGATGAGGAAGTGACAACTCAATGTGACGTAGCGTCTATCGGAAAGACGCAGAAGACACTGGTTGTGAAGATCAACCAGACAGCCTACGAATCTATGATCAACTCCAAGACCACTCCTCGCACTGCAACCACTGCTGCCACAAGCAAAGTGTGCCCAGTGTGGGACCCAAAGACTGCTGCGTATTCTGTCAATGTAGCAACAAATCTCCTGCGCAATCTGCCAGTAAGTCTGCTGCGCAGTCCAGAGCTTCTGTCACCAAGTCCAGTGCACAATCTGTCTCTGCTACTGCTGCGCAGTCTGCTATGGCCAGTACACAAAAGACTTCATATGCTGCCATGGCTAAGTATAAAACTCCTATGCCTTTGGCGCAATTGGCTGCCAAACTTCCTGCACAAATCAATAATCCAGCAACCAGAGGGCAACCTAAGCATTCTGTGGCAAGAACTCCTGATACGCAAACCACAGTTTCTGTAGCCAGAACTCATGCGCAAAGCATTCCTGCACAATCCAAGAGTGACAGCCTTTTGGCTAAACTCTCTTCTTCTCACAACAAAGGAAGAGATTCTGCTCCTCTTCCCAAGCACACTATTGCTCCTGCACAATCCACTGGGGGTAGTCCTTTGGCTATTCCTCTTTTTCTTCAAAATAAAGGGAAAGGCCCGTTGGTCTTTTCTTAAACTTCCTTGTCCTATGACTTGGAAGACAACAGAGGGAAACGCTCTTTAGCGAACCCTTCATCTCAAAACAAAGGAAAAGGACCTTTGGTCTTTTCTCAATCTACTTCAGTCTTTACTGAAGAAGATCCATTTGAATGTGCCTTGGCACTAATCAGTACTAGAACTCTTTCAAACAAGGATTCTTCTATCCTTTATACAAGAGAACTTGTACTGATCAAAGGGGTATTTTGCCTACTCCGATAGAAGAACTCCAGGACCTCCCAACTCTCAAGATTTCCCGTTCCAGACAGGGAAAACTGTTAGTGTCTCAGACATAAACCCCTGGGGGTAAATTTGCTGATCTCAGAACTTATCTCAACAGACCCACTTCGGTAAAACGCAAACAGCCAATGCCGAAGATCAAACATCATCAGAAACAAATCTCCAAGGTCAAAAATCCCGACACATATGCTAATGAAATGAGCACTTCCCTGTATACTCAAGGGACTAAATATCTGAAGAATCGGAATCATGTTCCGAATGTTATCAAAGAACAAGTCCCTCAAAGTTTTCCTCGTCCTGTTGCTGATCTTCGAGAACATCTAAGACAAAAACGGGACAATATCTCAACACCTCCATCTCAACCATCTGGTCATCATTGCAATCCCAAAGTCATCATCCAATGTTGTTGTCGAACAACAAAACGATCTGTCTTTGATCGTCTGACCTTTACTAAATCTGAACCTATGTCAGAGGAAGACGAAGTCTTGTATGCTTCTGTTAACATGACTTCCCGAGACACCGGGGGTAGAAGATGCTCTAAGCATGGCAGGCTTCGTAAGCCAAGCCAGCGGTATTTAGAATTACTCCAAGAATCTTCTGAAGGAGTGTTTCAACATACCCGTTCTCGAAGCCGAGACACAATCGGTCAAAGGAATCTTCCTCAAAACCCTTCAGGTTATTCTTCCTCAGACTATGATGCATACAGCAAAAGTTCTGAACAAACGGTGTCTTCCATCGTACCAAGAGAAGTGACAGCTTATGTTGTCACTGATGATCCAGATGCTTCAACTTCTATAAATCAGGAACAGCGAATTGCTGCATTTGAAGATAAACTAAAAACCATGGCTGAAATGGTTGCTAGTATGCATTCCATCATTGTAGCATAGCATGTTACACCACCAACTACACCTACTACTAGTCCAGAGATCATAGCATCTTCGGTACCTGACAATACTGGGATGGGAGTAGTGTTTCCTCAAATGCCTCCTGTACAAGTACAAGTGCAAACTACACCTAGTCAGTCAGGAGCTGGGGATAGTGCTTACAATGCTGTTCCTCCTCCTCCCGCAACTCAACCTGCTCCTTCTTTGTCATCTGAAGACGCCAATGAAGCTGTCAAACTCTTGCGAACCCAGTTCGAAGTATTCAAAGAGAAAGACAACTTGCAAAGATTGGGGATCAAGCAGCCCTATCCAGTTGAATGGAAGGAAGTCCCGTTCCCATCGAAGTACAAAATCCCAACAATCTCTTTGTTCGATGGCAGTACTTCCCCTAGTCAATTCATCAATCATTTTGAGGTAATGACCGTTCAACTTCAGCCAAATGACGCTCTTCTTACCAGAGTGTTCGTCGGTTGTTTAGCCGGTATAGCATATGACTGGTACAGAAGTTTGCCCGATGGTTGTATCACTTCCTTTTCCGGTCTCAAACAAATCTTCCTGGAACGGTTCTATGAAGGATTTAACGACATGACTATGTCAGCTCTCAACAAAATCAAACAGAAACATAATGAAACTGCTGAGGGCTTTATCGAACGGTTCCGCCGTAAAGCATTGAAAATGCCCTCCGGAACTCCAGCTGCTGTCACTATTGATACTTGTAAGGCAAATCTTTTGCCTATTATCAGTATGTGGATGGGATCTACTCAATTCCAAGATTGGCCTTCATTTATTATCAACGCCAAAGCTGCTGAAGTGAGTGCCGAGAAGTTCAAACAATTGGGGGTACAGATGTCTAACCCGGATCGAGATGAACATTAGACTTCAGGTGGTGGCAATCGCCAAAACAATCGCAAAGCAAAAAAGACTTTGAACAATAATTTGAACAAGAATAAAGAATCTTTGGCTGTCAATGTGGCTCCGCCTACTTCCACTCCTACTCCTTCTGCACCTCCACCAAGGGAACCTCGTCCGAAAGTAGAATATTCTTTCGACGAGAATGACACTGTGAGCATCTTTGAA
This sequence comes from Iris pallida, assembly GCA_029216955.1. Taxonomy (NCBI): domain Eukaryota; kingdom Viridiplantae; phylum Streptophyta; class Magnoliopsida; order Asparagales; family Iridaceae; genus Iris; species Iris pallida. The sequence goes on along the minus strand of JANAVB010019800.1, from coordinate 29,191,474 downwards.
TGTTTACTCAAAAGCAATAAAATTCAACTCCCAGACCCTAAGAAACCTGATGAAGTCGGTAAGACAGATCATCCTAAATATTGTGTCTATCACAGGTTCATTGGACATCCTACTCGAGCATGCTATGTACTCAAGGGCAAAATTCAGGAGCTTGTTAATGCTGGTGTCGTCACTCTGCAGCAAGATGAGAAGATTATTACTGCGAACATGGTTTCAGTCCAGTTTGGTAACTTTCCTCCGCAGATGGTACAGCACGGTGTCATTCCAATTCCCAAAGCTACTCTTGAGATTGAGAATCTCCCACTTCCACCAAATGAAGGTCTTGTTCCCTTGTCTCTTGACAACGGTGAAATTATGTGGATCCATCCTGATCTTGTTCCAGAATTCGAGGTGCCCTCTTCTTCCAAGAAGAAAGCTCGTTCTAAAGGCAAAACAAAGATTTGCAATATGGTGTCTTTTGATCCTATAGTTGACGAAGAGATTCTGTTAGGCACCAGATCAAGGAATGCCTATTTGAAAGATTATTCTGAAGGTCAAGAGGATCCTGCTTCTTCTTCTGAACCTGCCCCAGCACAACCTACTTCCACTGAAGAGATCCCTTCTACATCTTCACCAGTTGTAGTACCTATTCCTCCCAAGCCAATGACGGCTGACAAAGGCAAGCAACAAGTCCGCTTTGATAAACCATTGAAGAAATCATCTCCTACAGGACTTGAAAAGCCGTACAACTTTGATATATTGGCTCAAGTAGCCAATACACCGGCTAGGCTATCAATTTTCGAGCTCTTGCGCCTTTCCAAAGAGACTCGAGAAACTTTAAGTGAAGCTCTGATACAGGCTGCAACTTGCTTAACTCTTCTCAAAAAGCCGAAATCATAACCAGTCTCTTGCCGTCACTGTCATAGTGTCTTGGAGTTGATTCCAAACATCACTTTCACTCAGAATGATATGCTAGTGGAAGATAATAGACATGATCGTCCTCTCTACTATACAGGATATGTCGATTCGATGAAGGTCGATCGTATCCTGATAGATCCAGGGTCTGCACTTAGCATCATGCCGAAGACAATGCTAGATGCGTTGAAGATACCAGTGCATAGTCTTTCGAGCACAATCACCACTATCTTGGGATTTAACCAAGGAAGGAGTGAACCTTTGGACAAGATCCGCCTAAAACTTTAAATAGGCAATCTTCGCACAAAGGTGACCTTTTATATCATTGACAATCATGGTTGTTCTTATAACGCTCTTTTGGGAAGACCCTTCCTTCATAAACACAATGTTGTTCCTTCAACTCTTCATCAATGCTTTAAATATGTTAATGACAAAGGACAAGTTCACAAGGAAGTTGCAGACCTTTATCCTTTCAAAGGCGTTGAAACGTATTGCAACGATGCTCGTATGTACAAGGAAGAATTTATGAAAGTGATATTGGCCATAGATACTGAAGAAGATCAAAAAGCAGTTCCCAATGACACTCTCATCATACCTGTCAAAGGGCGTGTTTCTCATCCTCAGTCCTCTAAACCATTGGCTATTCACTTGCTGGTTCAGAAAAAATCAGTTGATGCTGAGCAAAATCAAAGGGAGCTCACCTCTTCTGAGCCACTTGTTATTGACTTACGTCGTAACAAGGACAAAAAGCAGCTCGCTTCTTCTGAGCCTCTTGTTGTTGATCTAACTCGCAACAAAGAAAAAAAGGAGCTCACCTCTTCTGAGCCACTTGTTATTGACCTTCGTCGTAACAAATCTCTTCCACGTTCTTCTTCTCCCCCTCTTGTAATTAATCTGACCAAGCCTGCTAAGGCTAAAGGTCCTGCTGTAAATACAGATGTATATATCAATGAAAAAGCATCTACTTTCCAGTATACTGATGTTATTTATCATAATAAATGCTATTTGGATATGTTAGATAGCTTTAAATTATTTACACTAGGAGTTGTACAAACTCTTCAAACAGAAGTCTCACTTGAAGATCCAGATGACTCTTACCGTATTGTTCCCGCTCGAAAGAATGGCGAAAGTCCAATACTTTTTAGTAAAGGACCAGAACAACAATTCAGCTATACGGATGATAGCAAGCTTAACGATACAGGACATTTACAACTCCGTCGTTATAGTCAACAATCAAAAGATATCATCCGTAAGATGGGTTATGACTTTAAAAATGGCCTTAACTACGGTAAGGGTAGACGAACTCCCATTCGTACAGCAGTTCCAAAAAAAAAATCTGATATATATTATAGCAAGACCAAAAGAGGTCTCGGATATGCTTCTCCTCCGATGTTATCCCTAGCAGTTTCTGACTCTGATAGTGAAGAACGTTCTAACTCTTCTGATTCCAGATCATGGGATTCTGATACAAGCATTGGTGAAGTCCATCGTGTAATCGTATCTTCTAATATGGTTTCTGCGGAGCTTTCGAAAGGATATGATGAGGACATTGAAGAAAGTCCTGAAACAGATCCTTGGGCTCAACAGATGGATAATCAATGGGTACTCCGATTTGAACAAAGAGAACCTCCTACTGAAGATCAACTCGTTCAAGTTGATGTAGGAGAAAGCGAATCACCTCGTCCAATCTTTATTAGCAAGAATCTTCCGGAAGCAGATAAGCAAGATTTGATTCTTCTCATTAAAGAATTCATTGACGTCTTTGCTTGGAGTTACGAGGACATGCCAGGTTTAGATCCTAAAATTGCTACTCACAAATTAAACATTCTTCCTAATGCTAAACCAGTCAAACAGCAACAAAGGCGATTCAAGCCTGAAATGATGGACGCAATTGATGATGAAGTCAAGAAACTTATCGCTTGTGGCTTTATTCGAGAAGAACAACATCCTGATTGTGTAGCCAACATTGTTCCAGTCTTGAAGAAAACCGGTAAAGTTCGAGTCTGTATTGACTTCCGGGATCTTAATGAAGCATGTCCGAAAGATGAATTTCCTTTCCCTATCACGGACGTTATGATTGACAACACCTGTGGGTTCGAGCGAATATCTTTTATGGATGGGTTCTCTGGATACAATCAGATTAAGATGAATCCTGAAGATGAAAAACATACATCTTTTCGTACTTTTCGGGGAGTCTATTGCTATACAGTGATGCCATTTGGTCTTAAGAACGCTGGTGCAACTTACCAACGGGCCATGAGTACCATTTTCAGATAACATCTTCGTAAATCAGTCGAATGTTATGTTGATGATATAACTGTTAAAAGTCGTCTAAAAGAAGATCATATCCAAGATTTGAGAACAATCTTCAATTTCATGCGTCAACATCAGCTCAAGATGAATCCCACCAAGTCATTCTTGGTTGTCTCTAGTGGTAAATTTTTCGGCTTCGTTATTACCTCTAAAGGTATACACGTAGATCCCGAGAAGATCAAAGCCATTCAAGAGATGCGTCCTCCACGCAACCTAAAAGAGCTACGAGGATTCCAAGGCCGACTTGCGTACATCAGGCGATTCATTTCGAACTTGTCTGGACGTTGCAGACCATTCACTCAATTAATGAAGAAGGGTGTATCTTTTATTTGGACTGAAGAATGTCAACAAGCATTCGACGATATCAAACGATATCTTATGAACCCACCAGTTTTGGTGCCACCAATCTCAGGCATTCCATTCTTAATGTATGTCCGTGCTATGGATCATTCATTGGGTGCTTTACTCGTCCAAAAGAATAAAGAAGGCCACGAACAGGCCATTTACTATCTCAGTCGTACTATGATTGGTGCTGAACACCGTTATAGTCCGGTTGAAAAAGAATGTCTAGCCCTTATGTTCGCCGTTCAAAAGACAAGACATTACATCATTGGTCAAACCATTCATGTCATATCCCGAGTCAATCCTCTTCGAGTATTAATGAAGAAGCCTAGCACACTCAATTCTCGGCTTGCTACATGGGCCATCCTTCTAGCCCAATATGACATGGTGTATGTTCCTCAAAAATCGGTCAAAGGTCAAGCACTGGCGGATTTTTTGGCGGCTTATCATGTACCCGAAACATCCAAGCTTTACGATGAAATTCCAGACGAGACGTTGGAAGTCAATTTGATCTCTGAAGAATTTCCAACTTGGCGTCTATTCTTTGATGGAGCATCTAGAATTGGACCCAATGGTGCTTGTAGAAGCATGGAAAATATCAGAATAATGGTCCATGCGGCTCCGGATATGAAGCCCATGCGGCTCCTATAGGAGCTATCTTATACGGTTCAAAGGAAGACTCTCAGTCTCATGCGGCTCGAGAGTGCAGGCGGTTCAGCAGGAATATGCGGCTCAATCGATGCCACGTGTCCCCTTGTGATCCTTCCCTACAGCTGGCCATTTGAGTAGTGGCCTCATTTAATGCTCTGGCACGACTCGACGACTGTGATGGCTCTGACATAAAGTGTCAAAATGGCTCTGCTATAATGACAGACTTTTCGGGAAAAGAAGAAGATGTCTGACCCGATCCGTCAGAGATCCTAGGTTGCCACGTGGCAACTCTCATGTGGCTTAAATAGAGAACAGCTCCATGCGGCTCACAAAGAAGTCACCCTATATGGCCAGCAGAAATAAGCCATATGCGGCCCACCGAAAGCTCAATCCCTGCGACTCAATACAATGCTAGCTCATGCGGCTCGCAAAGACTCTGCATATGCGGCTCATTGAGAATTCGATCCCTCCGGCTAGATGAAGCATTGTCCTATGCGGCCCACGAAGAGTACCTCCCTGCGGTTCAAGTGTTACCCACCCTATGCGGCTCTGACAGGACCCACGGTCAAACACGTGGCATCGGATCAATCAAGGATTTAACCGAATCTCAACAAATATATTTGATATCATCATCATAATTACTGAGATCAAGGCATATCATTAATCATCAAGCCAATGGGACACGTGGCGAGCACTCGGGCATTAGTATAATCAATCATGAAGATTTAAAGCAGTTAACATTAATTGCTCACGAGATTCGGTGCTATCCACATTAATGGCCGAGATCCATTATAATCAGAATCAAGGGTCCAGATAGATTGGAGGAGCGCCGACATTCCAAACAGATGATCATTAGCAAACCCTAATGATCATGCTCCACTCCTATAAATAGCCAGCATCATTTTCTTTGCAAAAGGTGGACAACAAAAAGAATAAAAAAATAAGAAGAGAGAGATCTACACAGAGAGAGCTCCCCCCTTTCTTGATAATCACAGAGAGAGAGAAGCCAGGAGAGCAACCCGAGGAGAGCAAGAAGAGCATTTCTTCATCAACGTCGAGCAGATCTTCCCCGAGCCAAGGCTGCATACTGATCGTCCAAGGAGTAAGGCAGAGCGGCCGTCGCTTTCCCGAGCCTCTATCGTCACCCCCCAAAATCAAAAATAAATAATCGTACTTAGACTGCTGTACCTAGGTTTTCGTCCCTAGGCTTTCTTTGTACGAGCGAGTTTGTATTGTAAGTCTAAGTTCAGTCCTCCGATAATTGTTCTGTACTTTTATAATCAATGGCAAACACGATGGCGACTCTGCTGGGGACTAACTTCTCCACGGCTGAGGAGTTGGTGATGCAATCAGATGCAGCCAAACTTGGCTCTACACAAAAGAAGATGGTCGTCCGCTTCGACCAACAAGCGTTCGAAGATATGCTCTCTGAAGGCAGCGCTGGCCCGGCCCAGAAGCGCACCCGCACCACGAAGGCTCGTAAAGAGTGGAGACCGAAGTCATTTGCTCCTCCTCAAGCCCTCGATGGGATGCCCTCTGTTGCTCAAGACGGCGAGAAGGATTCTCCTGCGGTCCCACTTCAAATCGTAGACAACTCTGCTGTCCCCAAATCCGGCAGAAGAAAATATTATGATGCTGGACTTGCAGGGACAAAGAGGGACTCTACGCGGTCCGAACCGCAGAAGAGTATTAGCCGCAAGGAGAAAGCCCATGCGGCTATATCCGCCAACCGCATGAAGACAACTCATGCGGCTACTTCTGTCAGTCGCATAACTTATGCGACTACAGTTCCCGACCGCATGTATGAGACTCATGCGGCTAGTAAAGTCAATCGTTTGCAGAAAACCCATGCGGCCACAGATACCAACCGTATGCGGCCAGCCTGCACGGTCGTGACTCCTAGCCGCATAAGAACTCGTCCGACGACAGGAGACAACCGCATGCAGACAGCCTGCACGGTTTCCGCTCTCAGTCGCATAGCATCCGCTCTATGCTCCTCTCGATCAGCTTTCGACCGTCTCTCATACGGTCCGAACCCTGATGACTCTCTGGATGATAAGCCAGACTCTGTGATGTTCAACTTGGACTCTTCCTATTATGCAACCACAAGTGCTAAAAAGAAGAAGTCTAGGGTAGCACGGGCTCATTAAGCCCAGACAGCTGCCCCAACCTCTGACTATCAGGGCGTCCCGCTGATTATCACGCGGGTCTCTGATGGGAAGTTGTACAGAATCGCTCAAGTCCAATCCCCGGCGGCAAACGGACAGAGTGGTTCCTCTGACCTGCGTGAGGCGATCCTCCACAAGCGCAAGGAAAGAGAAGGGGCCTCGGCGTGCAAAGAGTCCTCACATGGACGTCACTGTATCCAGATCATCATCAACTGCTGCTGCAACAACACGACAGTAACGGAAGATCGGCCGTCCGTCTTCCAAAGATTACAGCATCCGAGCTCTGAAGACGAGGCACCTCCTGTTGCCTCCTGTAATTCCGCACGAAAAGTCCCCTCTGAGGGGAGAGGGAAGAAGACAAGCATCTCCGGTCCAAAGATATCAGCCACTACAGCTAAGAAATTGTCGGCTAAACGGTTGCCCTCCACCGGAGTATACCAACACACCCGTTCGAAGACAAAATCTGCTGCAACAGGAGATTCATCATCCCCGACCCTGGGGGTCGTAGGAGCTGGGGGTAGTACTCCTCCGAACGTCCACAATAATCTAATGTTTCAAGGAGACGAGCCCCTAGAAACAATAGATGCTGATGTCCCCGAGGACATCCATGATTCTCGAGATGAAGCAAGCTCCGAAACTGGGGGTACTGTTCCTTCCGAATCCGAATCCGTAGAGAACATTCCTACGTATCCCGATGATTTCTCTGTGCACGGGTATGACTAAGAGAGCACATCCTCCACCGTCCCTTCCATCACTCCTCACGTAAGGACGGTATTCATGACGGACAACAATCAAGGTGTTTCCAGTGATCGCCAACGCATCGACACTTTGGAGGCCATACTGCACGCTTTGGTCAAGTCTGTGGACGAGATTAAAGCGGCTCTTCCTACTCTACAGGAAGCCACACCTGGTCAGACAAGCGCGGGTCCTGCAATCAACATAGATTCAAATTCAGCGGCACCAAACCCGAGCAATAATACTCCCGAGATAACGGCCCCTACCGCGATAGATGAGACCCGAGAAGTAAGGAGAGAGGTTCAGGAGCTCCGAGCAATGTTCCACGCCCGAGAAAACTCTCAAGACCTCAGAATACGGCAACCATATCCTGTCGAATGGAGGGATGTTCCCTTTCCACCAAGATATAAGCCGTTCAATATCAACCCATATGATGGAAAGACTTCAGCAAGTCGGTACATCACTTACTTTAAGGTCACTACCGACCATCTGCCCCATGATAACGCTATCCTCACGCGGTTATTCATTGGGGCATTGGAAGGAGTCGCCTTCGATTGGTACCGCAACCTGTCAGACAATTGCATCCACTCCTTTGCTGGCTTCAAACACTTGTTCTTGTAGAGGTTCTATGAGGTAGGACAGGACGTCACGATGTCTACCCTCATGGACGTCATTCAAGGAGAGAAAGAGCTGACGAGGAATTACATTAAGCGATTTCGTCAAACCGCAATGAAGTTACCATCTGGCAACCCGGACTCATCTTTGATTGAAATTTGCCAAAAAAGACTACTCCTAACAATTAGTCTCTGGATGGACGAAAGTCAGTTCAAGGACTGGAAGGCTTTTACCATCAGTGCTACAAGTGCTGAAGAACGATTGAAGAAGGCTCGCCAACTGGGGTTGCATATCTCGGAGGGAGAGAACAAGGGCAAGCATCCCAACACCGGCAGCGACAATGGGGGTAGCCCCTCCAACAACCGGGACGACAGAGACAAGCAGGCTATGGTGACCGATACAGCCCAGAAGCCCGAGCCACAATCGGCAGACAAATAATGGCCTCAAATCACTTATTCCTTTGAAGACGGCCACGTCAAGCCTATCTTGGACATGCTTATACAAGGAGATAGAATTCAGCTTCCTCCGCCCAGACGAGAACCTCGGCCGGCTGATTTGGAGAACCCGAAGTTCTGCCATTACCACCGCTACGTCCACCATGCTACACACGACTGCTACCAACTGAAACGATATATCCAAAACCTCATCGATTCGAACGCTCTGGCTATCGATTTCGAGGAGGTAACCGTAGCAGCCAACATGGTGTCCGTCCAATTCGGCAGCTTTCCTCCAACAGAGACTCAAGACGGTGTCATACCCATCCCTCTGGCAACGATGGAAATTGCTAATCTTCCGCCTGCCCATGATCAAACTCCCGGTCTAGTACCCCTCACCACATCACAAGGGGAGATCATGTGGGTCCATCCGGACCTAGACCATGAGGTGACTCAGCCTACTCTACCTTCTAAAAAGAGAAATCGAAAAGTCAGATCCTGCCACACTGCCTCGGCGGAGGAAGAGGAAGTCTCGGCCGTCACTACTCGATCTGGAGCACAAGCCCAACCGGTGATCGAAAATGCGACTGATGATCATCCTCCCACTACCAATGATGCTTCGGGACCGGCTCAGCCTTCGACGACCGATAAGCCTAGGCCGAAGGAGACTCGCTTCGACATGTCCCTCCGAAAGGAGACACCTCAGGAGCTGGAGAGGCCCTACAACTTCGACATCTTAGCGCAATTAGCTAATACACCGGCCAAATTGTCTTTATATGAACTCCTCAGGCTCTCAAAGGATGTCCGCACGGCTTTGAGTGAGGCGCACCAAAATGCCGATGCATACTTGGCTCAGGTCAACCTCACGGGAGATAACCAACCTGCAGAGCTCCAAGATAGTGCGTGTACGGGAGCAATGCCCAATATCGTCTTCTCTCCGCAAGATATGCTCATCAAAACTAACCTGCATGATCGCCCGCTATACTACACTGGATACATCGGCGACGTAAAGGTGGACCGAATGCACATTGATCCTGGGTCCTCTATAAGCATCATTCCGAAGGGTCTGCTACATCATCTTCGCATTCCGATGCATCGCCTGACACCTACAAGCACCGCCATTAGCGTTTCAATTCGGGCAGGAGCTACCCAATAGGGAAGATTCGTTTGAAGTGTCAGATTGGCGATCTCCAATCAGAAGTCACCTGTTATGTCATAGATGCCGACACTTTTTACAATATCCTTCTGGGGTGGCCTTGGATACACGATTACATGATCGTACCTTCCACGTTACACCAGTGCTTCAAATATGTCGATAAGCACGGCTTCGTGAGGACAGAGTTTGCTGATATCGATCCCTTCAAGGGGGTCGAATCTTATTACTCAGACTCCTGTCTATACGAAAAATCAAAGAAGCACCTAGTCGAAGAAGATGTGCAAGCTCACACCAAGACGGCTACAGGATCAGGAGAACCTCTGACGATCCACGTTCAGGCTCGTAAACCAGGCAATTCCATACCCCTTACGGCCACTCTGCGTAAGGACGCAATCAGTCTCTCCGCACAAGAAGAACAGATGAGAATCCGGCTGCCAAGGTCCGGCCAAGCATCGAGACCCATAACAGGGCCACTTACCATCAGACTACCGAGAGTCGGTCAGCTCCAAACGGAGAAGCTCAATCCCTCCGACAGACCGCTCACAATACGCCTTCCCAAGAAGGTTCTTCACCCCGATGCGAGGTCTGACACTTCTAGCGAATCAGCCACCCCTCGCTCCACATCAAGTGCCAAACTGGGGGTTGCTAGTCTACCAACAACTCCACGATCTACTCCGCCAGTTGAGCCTCTGAAGATCAAGCTGACTAGGTCGTCCTTTCAGTCTTTATTTACACAGGGGGTGGCCGAAGAAAAACCAGAATTGGCCAAGTATGTGGCTGCCCACTCTGATACCCCTTCCACAGATAATGTAATCCCTCTCGAGAAGATACCTTATTTGATCAATAAAGGGCTATCTTTGAACTACATCAAGCTCAATAAGCTATATACAATGTATGCTATGGACCACGATATAGGCACCCACCTACACACACAAGTGACAAATGTACATACCACGATCCAGCTTACTCCGGCAGAAGACGCTTACCGAATAGTCGAGGGAGGGGACCACCCGATTATCTTCGGCCGGAAAGACGATCCGTACCCCTTCACCATAAAAGAAGTCGATCTTGGATCAGATGCCGGGAGACTGCCTCTGTATCTTTATAGCCCCCAGTCCAAATACCTCATACAGAAACAAGGCTATGATCTGGAGACCACGCCAGGTTTGAATTACGACACCGGACGGCGACTACCTTTGAAGCCCCCAGTACCGTCCGGTAAGCCACGGGACTACTATAGCAAAACTCGGTGTGGACTTGGGTATGTAACTCCTACGACAACTCCTGAGAGTTCAGATGAAGAATACGATTGGCAGTCACATTCAACCGGGTCACCAACCTCCGACTCGGATACCAACATCGACGACATATTCAGACAGGTCCTGTCAGTCAACCTGACATTCGCCGACGCTTACGAAGAAGACGAGGACATTCCTGAGATCCTCGAGCTTGAGCCGTGGGCCCAACAGCTGGACGCGCAATGGGAAAAGCGGTTTGAACTAAGAGAACCTCCTACAGAAGATGAAGTCATGCAGGTCGACCTCGGCGGCGAGTCCTCTTCTAAGCCAATCTTCGTCAGTAAGAGCCTAACAGACGAAGAACGAGAATCGTTGCTGAAACTTGTCAGAGAATATATCGACGTGTTCGCATGGAGTTACGAAGACATACCGGGATTAGACCCCGATATCGCTCTCCCCAAACTCAACATACGGCCAGATGCAAAGCCAGTCAAGCAGCAACAACGACGCTTCCGCCCAGGCGTCATGGACGCGATCGAAGCCGAAGTCAACAAGCTAATAGCCAGCGGCTTCATTCGTGAAGAGCAACATCCCGACTGGGTTGCCAACATAGTTCCGGTCCTTAAGAAGAATGGGAAGATCTGAATCTGCATTGACTTTCGTAATCTGAATGAGGCATGTCCGAAGGACGAATTTCCCCTCCCTATCACAGACATCATGATCGACAACACATGCGGCTTCGAACTTATGTCATTCATGGATAGATTCTCGGGGTACAACCAAATTAAGATATTTTCCGACGACGAAAAGCACACATCATTTCGAACACCTATTGGCACATACTGCTACACAGTCATGCCATTCGGTCTAAAGAATGCTGGTGCCACATATCAGCGGGCCATGAGTATCATTTTCAGAGAACATTTACGCAAAATAGTGGAATGCTATGTCGACGACATCGCCGTCAAGAGTCGCCGTAAGGAAGATCATCTGCAAGACCTGAGAACGATATTCGACCTGATGCGAGCCCACAACCTGAAGATGTACCCTACGAAATCGTTCTTGGGCGTATCCAGCGGGAAGTTCTTAGGCTTCATCATCACTGCACGGGGCATCCATGTAGACCCCGAGAAAACGAAGGCAATCATGGAGATGGGTCCCCCAAAAAATCTCCGCGAACTCAGAGGCCTCCAAGGGAGGCTAGCTTATATCAGGAGGTTCATTTCCAACCTCTCCGGGCGATGTCGACCGTTCACACACCTCATGAAGAAGGGAGTCTCATTCGTATGGGATAAGGAATGCCAGCGTGCTTTCGACGACATCAAAGAATATTTGTCGAATCCTCCAGTCCTGGTGGCCCCGGTCCTTAGAAAACCATTCCTGCTCTATGTACGAGCAATGGAACACTCCTTCGGTGCCCTGCTAGCACAAAATAATGACGCAGGCCACGAGCAGGCCATATATTACCTCAGCCGAATGATGATTGGGCCAGAGCATCGATACACCGCCGTGGAGAAGGAGTGTCTCGCCCTGGTATTCGCTATTCAAAAGACGCGGCACTATGTCACAGGACAAACCATACATGTGATCTCGCGAGTCAACCCTCTCAGAGTCCTCATGACTAAACTGGAGGCCCTCAGCTTTCGTCTTGCTACATGGGCAATATTGTTGTCCCCCTATCATATGATCTTCGTCCCGTAAAAGGCTGTTAAGGGTCAAGCCCTAGCAGACTTTTTGGCAGTCCACCCAGGATCGGAGTCATCCAGAATCTATAAAGAGATTCCAGACGAGGTCGCCGATTCGAATACAGCCACCCACGATAACATATGGCGAATGTTCTTCGATGGCGCTTCAAGGACCGGACCCAAGGGAAACATCATCGTCGGGGTCGGAGTGGTGTTAATTTCTCCTACTGGGCTGGTGATCAATCGCGCCTACTCCCTCACGGAACCCTGCTCCAACAATGTGGCCAAGTATAACGCTCTGGTCATTGGCCTCCAACTTGCAAAAGAGCTGGGGGTAGAATACCTTGAAGCATACGGCGACTCCCAACTAATCGTCAATCAGATCAGGGGCTCATACGAGGTCCGCCATGAAGACATGATCCCCTACCATCAAATTGCGATCAACATTATCTCATCGTTTGAAGGATTCTTCATCGAGCACGTCCCCAGACTCCAAAATATCGAAGCTGATGCCCTAGCAGGTCTTGCCGCTTCCTTAGCAGTGCCGAACCAAGCTCATCATTCGATCGACATGATAGGCCACGAACTGGTCTGTCCCAAGAACAATGTTCAATTCGTGGCCAGCTATTCCGCCCAGACGGTCGACGACACACCAGACTGGAGACAGCCGTTCATTGACTTCGTCGTATACGACATCCTCCCAGAGAATCCAAAGGAAGCCACCTCTATCAGACGGCGTTCTCTTAGATTCTTCTACGATACAGAGACGAAAATGTTATATCGCCGCTCCTACGACGGATTATTGCTCCGGTGCTTGTCGAACACGGAAGCTAAAGAAGCTGTACGAGAAGCTCACGACGGTGTCTGTGGGGCCCATCAGCCCGGCCCTAAGCTACAGGACCGCCTTCGCCGAATGGGCTACTACTGGCCCACGATGGTGGCAGATGTGATAGATTATGCCAGAAAATGTAAGGCCTACCAAGTCCACGTGGATTTTATTCACCAACCATCCTAGTTTCTGCATCCAACGGTGGCATCCTGGCCATTCGAAGCATGGGGAATGGATATTATTGGTCCAATCACCCCACCTTCCTCCCGAGGACATCGCTTCATACTTGCGATTACTGATTACTTCTCCAAATGGGCGAAAGCTGTCCCACTCGCAGAAGTTAAGACTTCAAACGTGATCGGCTTCCTTAAGCATCACGTTATCTACCACTTCGGACTGCCACGAAGGATCATCCATGATAATGGTCCGCATTTTATAAGCCATGCATTCTACCGATTCTGCGATAAGCACCGCATTCAGAATGTCGCTTCGACACCATACAACCCGGCAGCAAACGAGTTGGCAGAGGCATTCAACAAAACAATCATCAAGCTCCTCAAGAAGTTCGTCTCCTCCAACAAACGCGACTGGAACGAGAAGCTCGGCGAATGCTTATGGGCTTATCGTACCACGGTTCGAACAGCCACCGGGAATACACCATTCTCTCTGGTGTACGGGAGCGAGGCAGTCCTCCCATTGGAGACTCAGATCCCCTCACTTCGTGTCGCCCTCACTTATCAATTGACAACGGATGATAACTACCGACGACGACTACAAGAGTTGGAGGCCTTAGATGAAAAGTGCCTCCTAACTCAGCAAAGGATCGAGCTATACCAAGCACGCATCTCAGGAGCCTTCAACAAGAAAGTTAAAATCAGAACATTTCAAGTGGGCGATCTTGTTCTGGCAGTCCGGAGGCCAATGGTCATGACTCACAAGACCACCGGCAAGTTCCAGCCAAAATGGGAAGGTCCATTTGTCATCGAGACCGTGTTCTCCAACGGCGCCTACCGCCTCGCTAAGCAGAACGGAGACTTGCTCATGTTGCCCGTCAACGGCAAGTTCCTGAAGAAATATTATGTTTAAACATCATCCTCCAGATTATTGAGTCATGTACCCCTTTAGTACCACTGAACTCTCATCCACCCTATCTCAAATCATCGAGTCATGTACCCTTTAGTACCACTGAACCCACCACATTTCAGATTATCGAGCCATGCACCCGCTGGTGCCGCTGAACTCTCACTCCCTCAATATTCCAAATTACCAAGTTATGTACCGGCTGGTGCCTCTGAACTTACATTCCGGTCACTCTTTCAGATAGTAAATCACGTATGATTATACCTCTGAACTTTCTTCCTGGAAGAGATCCTCCCTTATGATCCACTACCCGCACTCCTAGTGCACAAAAAGGGTAGTCGATCCACCAATTTCCGAAACGACCATGTCCTCATTACCTCTGAGTCGTCTTCACTTCCACCAAAAAAACTGCCCCCTCGCATAGAACTTCCACGTTCTCCTACCTCTGAGTCATTCTATGTACCCAATCTTCATTGAGCCCACTCCTGCCATGTCCTCATTACCTCTGAGTGGGAAGGCTCCGTCGAGGAAATCGTCATATTTGCCATATCCACATCACCTCTGAGCAAGTATGTCGGTCCTCTTTTAACCTATTATCTGTACCCACAACCGGAGTACGACAAGGATAATAGGTCCACAAATGTCCTCTGTTGACCACAAATGTCCTCTGTTGACCACAAATATCCTCTGTTGACCACAAATGTCCTCTATTGACCACAAATAGCTTCCGTAAAGTCTCCCCTGCCATGTTCTCATTACCGCTGAGCAGGAAGATTTCACGATAAAACCTTCACGTTTGCCATGTCATTATAACCTCTGAGCAAATGTGATTGGTTTCCTTTCATCCCATTATCCGTATCCTGAACCAGGGTACACCAAGGGTAATAGGTCCACAAATATTCCTTTGCTAAGCTTCTTAGCATAAATCCACCATCTTACCATGCCCCGGGAGCCCAGCTGCTCTACGGCATTCCTTCCCCCAATACCTAGAACACCCATGACCACTTTGCCATGACTACTCCAAACATCCAAACTTGTTATTCGTACCTGAAACTAAGGTACGCCTAGGATAACAGGTCCACAAATAAATCCCCCAGCAAGTCCAAATTCCATAAACATCACCGATACAAGAAAGCAAAGATGAGATGAAACATGTCTGTTTTTGAAAGTTCTACATCCTTCGAGATCATATCACTGTTACAAAGTAGAAATAAAAGGACAAATAAGCAAGACAAGACAAAGAAACAACTATGGTTCAGAGGTTTACAACGAAGATTTGCACACGTGGTCAGGACACGTGGCAAAGAGCCTATGCGGACAGCTGAATCTATACGGCTGTGACACTTATGCAGCATGAACGAGACCATGCTTCTTATTCAAAGTGTTTCAATTTTGCAAATTGAAAACTTTGAAGGGGGTCCTGTAGAAGCATGGAAAATATCAGAATAATGGTCCATGCGGCTCCGGATATGAAGCCCATGCGGCTCCTATAGGAGCTGTCTTATACGGTTCAAAGGAAGACTCTCAGTCTCATGCGGCTCGAGAGTGCAGGCAGTTCAGCAGGAATATGCGGCTCGATCGATGCCACGTGTCCCCTTGTGATCCTTCCCTACAGCTGGCCATTTGAGTAGTGGCCTTATTTAATGCTCTGGCATGACTCGACGACTGTGACGGCTCTGACATAAAGTGTCATAATGGCTCTGCCATAATGACAGACTTTTCGGAAAAAGAAGAAGATCTCTGACCTGATCCTTCAGAGATCCTAGGTTGCCACGTGGCAACTCTCATGCGGCTTAAATAGAGAACAGCTCCATGCGGCTCACAAAGAAGTCACCCTATATGGCCAGCAGAAATCAGCCATATACGGCCCACCGAAAGCACAATCCCTGCGACTCAATACAATGCTAGCTCATGCGGCTCGCAAAGACTCTGCATATGCGGCTCATTGAGAATTTGATCCCTCCGGCTAGATGAAGCATTATCCTATGCGGCCCACGAAGAGTATCTCCCTGCGGTTCAAGTGTTACCCACCCTATACGGCTCTGATAGGACCCACGGTCAAACACGTGGCATCGAATCAATCAAGGATTTAACCGAATCTCAACAAATATATTTGATATCATCATCATAATTACTGAGATCAAGATATATCATTTATTATCAAGCCAATGGGATACGTGGCGAGCACTCGGGCATTAGTATAATCAATCATGAAGATTTAAAGCAGTTAACATTAATTGCTCACGAGATTCGGTGCTATCCACATTAATGGCCGAGATCCATTGTAATCAGAATCAAGGGTCCAGATAGATTGGAGGAGCGCTGACATTCCAAACAGATGATCATTAGCAAACCCTAATGATCATGCTCCACTCCTATAAATAGCCAGCATCATTTTCTTTGCAAAAGGTGGGCAACAAAAAGAATAAAAAAATAAGAAGAGAGAGATCTACACAGAGAGAGCTCCCCCCTTTCTTGATAATCACAGAGAGAGAGAAGCCAGGAGAGCAACCCGAGGAGAGCAAGAAGAGCATTTCTTCATCAACGTCGAGCAGATCTTCCTCGAGCCAAGGCTGCATACTGATCGTCCAAGGAGTAAGACAGAGCGGCCGTCGCTTTCCCGAGCCTCTATCGTCACCCCCCAGAATCAAAAATAAACAATCGTACTTAGACTGCTGTACCTAGGTTTTCGTCCCTAGGCTTTCTTTGTACGAGCGAGTTTGTATTGTGAGTCTAAGTTCAGTCCTCCGATAATTGTTCTGTACTTTTACAATCAATGGCAAACAGTGCTATTGTAGCAGGAGTTGGAGTTGTTCTCATTTCTTCAGACGGATCAATTATCCAAAGAGCCTACTCTCTAGACGAATCCTGTTCCAACAACGTAGCAGAGTACAATGCTCTACTCATTGGTCTTCAATTAGCCAAGCAATTGAACATCGAGTATCTCGAAGTCTACGGCGATTCTAAACTGGTTGTCAACAAGGTTAGAGGAACTTATGAAGTCCGTCATCAAGATCTGGTACCTTACTTTGAGGCAGCAATCAACATGGCTACATCGTTCAAAGCTTTCTTTATTGAATATGTACGCCGAGCTTGCAATACTGAAGCAGATGCCTTAGCCAATCTTGCAGCAGTCTTAGCTGTCCCCATCAGAAGACAACAAGTGGTGGTTATTTCTAATCGAGAATTGTTTTGCGTAGAAAACAATCGTAACATTGAGTTCAGTAATTTTGCTGAAATTAATGTTATCAATAAAGATTGGAGAACTCCTTTCATCGACTTCATGGTTCATGACATACTCCCCAAAGATCCTAAGGAGGCTATAAGTATTCGACGACGATCTCTACGATTCTACTATAATTAAACCACTAAGACTCTCTATTGACGGACTTATGATGGTCTTCTTCTACGCTGTTTAGCTGGTGATGAAGCAAAACAAGTACTGCGTGAAGCTCACGATGGTGTTTGCGGAGCACACCAGCCCGATCCTAAACTACAGGATCGTATCCGAAGAATGGGTTACTACTGGCCCTCTATGGTATCAGATGCCATCGAATATGCAAGAAAATGTCGGGCCTGTCAAATCGATGCAGACTTCATTCATCAACCTTCGAAATTTCTACATCCGACAGCTGCTTCCTGGCCTTTCGAAGCTTAGGGCATGGATGTCATAGGTCCTATTAATCCCCCTTCTTCCAGAGGACATCGGTTCATTTTAGCAATAACAGACTAATTTTCTAAGTGGGCTGAAGCTATACCCTTGGGTGAAGTCAAGACCAGTAGCGTTATCAACTTCATCAAATATCATGTCATTTATCGATTTGATGTCCCTCGACGAATTATTTATGACAACGGACCGCAATTCATCAGCCAGAAATTTACCAGATTCTGTGATGATCACCGGATTGACAATATCGCTTCGACTGCCTACAATCCTGCTGCTAATGGTTTAGCCGAAGCTTTCAACAAAACTATTATCAAGCTTCTCAAAAAGTTTGTATCCACTAACAAACGGAATTGGAGTGAAAAGCTTGGCGAATGTCTATGGGCCTACCGAACTACGGTCCGTAATCCTACGGGTTTTACACCTTTCTCTTTGGTATATGGCTGTGAAGCTGTTCTTCCTCTGGAACTTCAAATTCCTTCTTTAAGGATTGCCATTGCTAACGAGTTCACTACAGAGAACAATGACCTTCTTCGACTTCAAGAATTGGAGGCACTGGATGAAAAGCGATTAATGGCTCAATAACATATTGAGTTATATCAAGTCCGCATCTCGAAGACTTTCAATCGTAAAGTGAAGGTCAGAGCCTTTCAGCAAGGAGAACTTGTTTTAACGGTCAGACGTCCTATGACTATGACTCATATGAGCAAAGGCAAGTTCGACGCAAAGTGGGAAGGTCCATACGTTGTGAGCAAAGTCTTCTCAAATGGAGCTTATCAACTCTCAGAACTGGATGTACGAATTACAATGATGCCTATCAATGGCAAATTCCTTAAAAAGTACTATGTGTAAATGTAAATATTTGTAAATCATCAGACAAGTTCATTTTCATAAATAAAATTTTATTTAATCGTGAATGATAGTACATGATATTAAGGAAGATCACTATCATCATTCTCTACATTCGGACGCGGACCACTACCGTCCTTTTCAAAAATAAGGTCAGTAAAAGAGCCGAAAACCTCTTTGCTGGAGCCCACGAGGAACTTGCAGGCAGCCATCCTCATGGCTTCTTCTTCTTCTTCAGTCCTTCCTGGTTCAAGCAGAAAGTCCAGGATGTCTCTCGGTGGCTTGGGTGCAGACGAACCTTCGCCTGCTTCTGCTTCCTTTGGCTGATTTGGATCGACAGGACGTTCTTTAACGTCTTCTTCAACCTTCGGGGCGAGCTCAGTCTTCTTAAGTGCATCTTCAGATGACATTTTTATGTTGAAAAGTGAAAGTGCTCATTCCTGTCAGATGTTTGTCCTATTTATAGGCAGATATTTCTCAAACAACGAAGTGACACATTCACCTGACGGTTCATCCGTTCATTTAATTCATTTGGCAGTCCGTCCGTTCATCACATTCACCCGACGGTTCATTCGTTCATTTATTATCATCCGACGGTTCGTCCGTTCATTCATCATCACCTGACGGTTCATCCATTCATTTAATTCCTTTGACGGTTTATTCGTTCATTTAATTCACTTGACGGTCCGTCTGTTCATCACATTCATCCGACGGTTCGCCCGTTCATTAATCATCACTTGACGGTTCATCCGTTCGTTATTTTATCACTTGACGGTTTATCCATTCGTTTTATCATTTGACGGTTTTTTCGTTCATCTCACATCCATATCAGCAACTTGTCATTTTCGATTAAGTTGTCAATTGAAATAATAATATTTAATATATTCTGCCACGTCCATATTACCTCTGAGCAGATATAATGAATATAATTATTTTCTACAAGAAATATATCATGTCTTGCACCTCTGAATATATTTTCTCTCTCTATTATTTATATCTAAATAAGATATACAATAAATAAGGGAGCCACAGCAAAATGTCTTTTATTTATAAAAAATACGAGGCATTACAAAAACACATTTACGACAAAAGATACAAAAAGTTCTATTAAAAAGGAGGAATGATCAAATTGTCGATCTGCTGCTTCAGAGTCTGCAGCTCTTCTTCATGAGTGGATGTCACCCTCCTTCTAGCCTCTTCTATCTCGGTTTCTTCATTAAAAACGGGCATGTCTATAGTCCGGCGGGTAATCTCTGCACCATGAGTTACATCGTATTCAGCCTTCTCCTGAAACAAGGCATTGAATTTTTCAATCACAAGTTGATGATTAGCAGTTTCCTCTTCTAATTCTTGCTGGAGACGAACAATCTCTGCTCTCAGTTCAGCAGCTCTCTGTCCTTTTCTTTCAGCCATCAAAGTTACTGATTCTAGCTTGGAATTGTATTCAGCAGACTTTGTGGAGTAAGCTTCCAAAAGATTTTGAAGATTCATCCTTTCTATATCAGCTGCTTGGGCCATTCGCTCGAACTCAGCCTGCACTAGAGATTCTATTTCCTTCTGTTTGAGCTCCTTATATTTCTTTATGGAGACTTCTAACTCATCCAGTATATGCTCAAGGAGAGTAGCTTGAGCTTCGTCACCTTGCTCCCTTACAGCCCTCACCAAGAGGGAAGTTGGGTTTCGAACCATAAAGAAATCAGCTCCCTCTTTGTCCATCATTTTGTTGACTAGGGGTCTCAACGATTCAAAGAAACATCTGGTGAATGATTGAACAACTTGTTGATTAATTGCCAGAGTCCCAGGAGTCGCAGCTACTCCTGTTGAAGACGAGGCAGTAGGATGCTCGATCCTTTGTGTTTAGATGGCAGGCTCTTTAAATAAAGGAGCCAGAGTGGAGCTAGTCGCCCCTCCTGTTTGTTCCTCTGTAAAAGTAAAATTGTTATTTTGCTAGTCGTTTGCCAAATAACCAAAAAGATCAAATAAAGGCAGTCTTACCTTGGTTCGGTCCAGCAATGAGGTTATCCCCTACAGGAGTAGACTCTGGCAGAGCAGAAGTAACTTCAGCTATAACAGCTTGACTACTACCCGCCTCAGAACCACAAGATAAATGATGACTACTACTAATAACCACCGTCGTTATGGGCACTATGTCTGTGCATGTCGGAGTTGCTAGAGGAGTCTCATGATCTACAGGAAATACAAATAAATACGTTACCTATCAATTTAT
Organism: Iris pallida; assembly: GCA_029216955.1. Classification (NCBI taxonomy): domain Eukaryota; kingdom Viridiplantae; phylum Streptophyta; class Magnoliopsida; order Asparagales; family Iridaceae; genus Iris; species Iris pallida. The sequence continues at coordinate 29,170,594 of JANAVB010019800.1, read as the reverse complement.
TCAAGAGGAGATTGCTAATTTCATTTTATACCTTGATGATCATTGGCGGAAGTTTCTTCCAGGGCTTCTCTATTTATTGCTTTTTCGGGAACCTCAACATCCTTTTCGGGATTTAAGGTATCGGTAGCATTCTCTGGAGCCTCAACATCCTTTTCAGGATCTAAGGTCTTAGCAGCATTCTCTGGGATTTCAATATCCTCATCATCTACATCATTGACAGCAGTAGGAGATGCGTGCACTTCATCATCTTTTAGATCTTGCATATAGTTATCAACATTTTCAGACGAAGAGCTCTCCTCATCTTCGTCTTCTTCTGGTGCCTTCTCGCTGGTAGTCGTGGCTTGGTCACCATAATCATCCAGAGGACTGTAGATACAATCTTCTAAAGCTGCAATTACTTCGCGATCTTCCTCTTCGCGAAGGGTTCTCGGAGTAGGCGAAAGTTCAACAATCTATAACTGCTCTTCCCTCACTTCCTCCACAGTACTTCCTCTAGGCTCTTCGGCCTCAGTTTCCGGAGCAAGATTTGTCCTTTACTCAACCTCCTCTCTATGTTCAAGACTAGGAGTTTTATTTCTAGGCTCTGAAACAGGAGTAGGAGAGGGCAAAATTAATCCAGCTGCAGCATCCATCACCATTGAAGACAAGGCCCGATTCCTTCTGAGGGCCAGCTTCTTTTCTTTTCAATGGCCTCTCAGGGCTCTCTATATTGATAGTTTCAACTTATTTCTGGATGGAAGTTGGTGTTGTAGCTTCTTCTTGTTGAATTGACCCGGCTAGTTGCCGAGACTGAGATCGAGTGGTGATCCATTCAGAAGAATGATCTAGGATCAACTTCTTTTTTTGCTGCTGGAGCAGGAGGATCTTCTCTTCTTTTCCTTTTTATAGGAGATTTATCCACTTTCAGAGAGATACGCATTGCTGCATTTATTTCTTGAGGGAACATAATATCCCTCGAAACTTCCAAAGGAGCATCTGCTGGCTCGTGCACCTCATCATTTATATGGATCGACAGAGCAATTCTTCCTTTCTTCAATCTCGTCGAAGAAGCGAAACTATCTGCGAGATTAAAATTCTCAGCAAAAGTGTTCGCGGATGTGTAAAATACTGAATAAGTAAATAGCATCCTAGGACCATGAGTGCTATTTGCTGGCATCGAGAATATGGCCTTCGTATCACGGGCATTATAGTAAGCCCAGGCTCGGGCCCCGTCTATCAAAAAACCCTTGCCTTGGAGGAAGGTGATTGCATTCCCCACATGGAATTGATCATATCCAAACTGCCGAGCAAATCGGCTGGGGAGATATGGTTCTAAGTAACATTCCTCTTCGAACCGGTATACCAGATGAGACGGTCGAATTGTCTTCAACCATTCAAAGGCTGCACGGTTTAGAGGTTGCATCTTTGAGTCCACCATGTTTGTTGGCATCTGATCATATCCAGCAGGGAGAGGAGCACAACAAAAGTTCCATCCTCTATTCAGATTTAGAACATATCTACACTCGCTCAAAGAAGTGTACTTCCATTTTCCATGAGAGTACCTTCGCAGAAAGCTACCATCAACCGGTCCCATGCAGGGGTCCATTAAAGTGGGATAGTGGAGAAGCAACCATCCAAATAGATATGTGTATGGCAGTTCTAAGCGAGGGAACTCTTTCTCTCCTTTTGCTTTCAGCATCAAATCGACATATAGACGAAGACTGGCATTTAATTTACAAGTCATTGCTGATAACAGGTCCACCTTATAGCCAAAGACTAACTTGACAACGGCAAAAAGAACGCCGCGGTGAAAGCGATCCACAGCACTGGATCCGGGGACCACAAACCGCCGAAGCCAGTATGTCAGAAACCCTGCCAGTTGGGCTTCTTTTGACATGGGTCTATAACCCATTCTCAAGTAACTCTCCAGAGTGTCCCCTTTCTTTAAAGGAGGATATTGATAATCATCTTTCATTTGTTTATCAAAATTACCACTCTCTTCTATCAGCTTCATAACTTCTGTATTGCTCAAAGGTTTGAAGAAATTAGGATAGCATTTGTCGTTTTCCTTAGTCTTCTTCTCTTCTATGTGGTTAAGGAACAGATAGGGTAACCATTTCGAAGAATAACAGGTGTTGGCTGTGGCACTCTTATAAAACAGAGAGCAGATCTTGTAATGGCATAGCAGTTCCTTGAATACTGCTACCATCGCTGCATTTTCCCTTCTAAGTTTGCCCAACTCATCATTAGTTGGTACAAACTCTTCATATGGAGCGTCTGCCATTGGCAAGTACGAGATATATTTCATCTCGTGGAGTGCAAACCCAATTTCTCCCCCAGGGGTCATAAAAGTTCCTGTCCTATAATTGTATCTTTCAGCCAAGGCCAAGAACATGTGTGGATTGGGTGCAAAACCATAAACAGTGGCGTGCACTACTTGGTACAGATTGATCTGTTGAAGTTTGTCTTCAAATGTTGTCAGAATCCAATTTGTAATACAGTTCCATCTCCTGTAATCTGGATTCACCAATCCAGTTAATCTGATATCCTGTTCGGGGTACTTCCCTTCAGCTTTTGCAAATTCGTTTGCAAATATCGGTGTTTTGACAGGCATCAACAAAGAGAAGTTCTCTGGCGGAATGCAACCGGGTTTCAAGCCACTTAACAAGACACTGTATCGATCAGAGGAGCTGTAGAACATATCCTTCTTATTTGGCCCCTTCTTCACGAAAATTTTCCCTGCACGGGCGTCTTGAAAAAGAGTGATGTTCCACTCCATCTTCCTCGGATAGCTCGCATGAGCATACCGGGATAAAGGGAGGCAGCGGGCAATATCTGGTATAAAGAATGACCTATCTTTCTGATGGACTATTCTTTCCTCCATCCTCGGCCTTGGTTGAGAGCTTTTTTTAAAAGCCTCACCAAACAAAAATAAAGGTTTCTTATGAATAACAGCGTCTGCTGATTCCAAGGGTTGTCCATTCATTAAACACAGTAGAGTTTCATTGTCTTGAGATATCAGAATCGCCTGACGGGAGGTCGGTAGATCATACTGGGGATAATGTACTTGGAAGAGATCCTCTTTATACTCAAGATTCTGAAAGAGTTCCCACAAAAGTTTTATATTCTGGATCTTCTCTCACATTAACTGTATCAAACAGAGAAAATAAAGATCAGTACAAGTCAAGTTAAAGATTCTGTCATCAGTTTACGCAAAATCAGAATGTGCAACATCAGATTGCGCAGCATCAGTTTGCACAAACGTCAGACTGCGCGAACAAACAGCCATCAGTTTGCGCTGACCATCTCACGCAAATCAGCAGATTGCGCTGACATCTGCCAGCACAGTTCAACCGATTGCGCAGAAAGTCGCTCTTCATAAAAATGAAGAGTTAACTGATTTGTGCAAGCAGAACCCTAAAGAGGGTGGCGCAGTATAATCACATCTCTAAAAAGAGATGGATTTTGAAGAACAGTGAGATCAAAAACCTAAAAAGGGTTTTTGATTAAAAGTTCTCTATCTGACATTGCGGGGTACACGAATTCATGACAAGAAGCTCGTCGCACAGTTCTGTTTGATGATTCGGCCGGGGCCTTGCCCTTATCGGCTGCGAAGGATCATCGGGGCGCCATAAAGATCGTCGGAGAAGGAAGTCGAAGTGTGTTCGGAAATTTCTTTCTCTCAGACACAAAGAAGGCAAAGTAAAGAAATAAAATGAAGAAGAGAGCTATTGATAGTTTTCTAAAATGAAACGGTTGCCTCAGTTTGTGCCTAAAAATTAAGGACAATCCCTCAGATTGCACAGCCAGCTTACATCATGCGCAAATTGATTAAAATTTCAAAATTCAAAGTATTTCGAAAATTTGAAATAAGTTCAACTTTCGAAAACTTTAAAGGGGGTCTTGTAGGTCCTAAAAAATCAAATGGCACACATCAACAAAGTCAGAAAATCAAGAAATATAACTTTCAAATGACTTGCGCAGACAACAGATTGCGCACCATTCAGATTGCGCAGGATCGATTGCGCACCCTCTCAACTGCGCAAGCTGACGTGGCAAAAGTCATCATTATCTGACACAATCAAATCTTCTGACAACTGACAGCACGAAGATCGAGGCGGCCGTTCGTTTAATCGTGCAGCACGACGCTCGAGAACAGCTGGCAGCGCAATCCATGTCTGCGCAAATCAAGCTGGCATAAACCAAAGTCTGCACAGTTCAATGTGCACGTTTTACCAGTACAAATGATAAAGTACACTTGGCATTCATGCCATCAATTGCTCATTTCGTCGCAACTACCTATGCACGATCATGCATGTTTCAATCAAATGATGCCATGTGTCCAAGACAGTTAACCCATGATCCAGCAACTGCCTGCGCAGTCCATTGCTGCACAAACCAATTGCTACGCAATCCATCATACGCAGTTCAGAATAACTAAAAGTTATTTATTTCTCAGGACTCTATAAATAGAGTTTCAAGTCTCCATTCAAGGGGATCACAAATCAATAATCAGAGATCAGAGAGTTCAGGAGTTCTTGCCCAAGTGCTGCTGCATTCTTCCGAGGCTTTTGCCTTCAACTTTCGAGGCTTTCTGCCTTCAATTCCAGAGTTGTTCTCAACTTCAGAGGCTTCGTCTTCAGAGTTCACATCGTCCAAGGGATAAAGCAATCGTCATCTAGATTACATTCCTAAAGTTGTACCATTCCCAGAATTCAAATTGTAATCTTTTACAAAGTTTGTATCAATAAAGTTCTTCAACTTTTGTTTTTGCAAACACCAGCGTCATTGGGCCGATTCCCATCGACGACTCCTTGAATTCTCGGTCGGCGACCATGTATTCCTGAGGATTTTGCCTAACCGTGGCGTCATTCGTTTCGGCGTACGGGGGAAGCTTAGTCCTAGGTATATAGGGACGTTCGATATTCTGGAGCGAGTAAGTGATGTATCCTATCGTCTCGCTCTTCTGCCGTCGCTAAGAGAGGTGCATGACGTGTTCCATGTATCTCAACTACGACGGTATATCCCGGACCCGAGCCACATCCTGGATAATTCGAAATTGGTTGTTGGTACCAATCTTTCGTATGAGGAGAGGCCCGTGTCTATATTGGAACGGATAGAGAAGATACTCAAGAACAAGACTATTAGTTTTGTCCGTGTTGCTTGGGGTCATCACTCTTTGGGTGAGTCGACGTGGGAGCATGAGGATGATATCCGATCGCGATATCCCGACCTATTTGACTCGTAAGGTATAATATCTTCCTTATGCCTTATGCTTTCAATTCCTTGCTTGAATAAATAACTGCATGATAGACTGCTTGTTATAGCTTACGATTATTATAGCTTGTCCTCGTAATTCTAGCCTTTTGATTAAATTCCGAGGACGAAATTCTTTTAAAGAGGGTAGAGTTGTAATACCTGTAGTTCGTATTACGTATCTTGAAATACGTGTACGTATTTCCTCTTATATTGCGTATCTCTTGGCTTGGCTCGGTTTATTTTGGGTTGGTTCGGCTAGGCTTGGGTTGCCTTGGTTCCTCATGAACCAAGGGGAGAACCCCTACCTACCACCCCCATCATCCTTTATTAATCCATTCCTTCATTCTCTCTCTTCATTACTCTTTTTCTTCTCCATATTTACTTCTACACCTACCAAGAAGAGAGAGGGCTTAGGCAAGTGCAAACTTGCTTCATGATGGATTTCAAAGTTTTATTGTTCCATTCTCTTCCTTACTTGATTCTAAGATACTTTAGAACTTGGCATTTTCCATTTTATGGTTATATTTTTGTAGATCTAAGTTTTAAGTTCCTTCTTGTTTAGTTTTTCTTGGTTTTGATCTCTAAAAACTTGGTATTTCTAAAAAACTAATGGTTCTATATTATAGAGAATTCAATTTCCTTCAGTTTTGGCTTTTGTTTCGTTTGATTTTGACTCCGGATGAGTAAGTAATGGCCATGACAAGTTTTCGGAACTTTCATGGCTGAACTTGTTGTTGGGGACGATGACCACCATGCACCCGGGAGGCCATGCGCCGGGAGGCGATACGCCGTGAAGTCCCGGCAACGCATCCCATGCGCCGATTGTTCAGGAATCCCATGCGCCGATCTGTGTAGGAATCCTATGCGCCGATTGTGCAGGAATCCCATGCGCCGATCTGTACAGGAATCCCATGTGTCGATTGTGCAGGAATCCCATGCGCCGATCTGTGCAGGAATCCCATGCGTCGATCTGTGCAGGAATCCCATGCGCCGATCTGTGCAGGAATTCCATGCGTCGATTGCGCAGGAATCCCATACGCCGATCTGTGCAGGAATCCCATCCGCCGAATACGCAGGAATCCCATGCGCCGATCTGTGCAGGAATCCTATGCACCCATTGTGCAGGAATTCCATGCGCCGATTGTGCAGGAATTCCATGCGCCGGAATTGCTCTATTTTGCTGTTTTTGCCTGTTTAAGTTGTTTTGTAGCTAGAATCTCGAAAAACTCAAAACATGAAAGTTATAGATCTTTTCCTTGACTTCAAGAATATGACACTAGTTGTTTTATGCAAGTTTCTCTCATTCATAATAATGTAAGAATAGAACACGATAGTGGCCCGCTGTGGCACACTTTTGACAAGAAAATTGACATAATATATCTCGATATGCTGTTATGACAGCTAGCCTGACATGACAAGTATGAAGGACCTGGACACCGTGGACGATTGTGTTTGTACAAATAAACCGGTACTGTCTTGCATCATGTCTAGGATGGGGGTCCTTGAGTACCACGGTCAGGGATACCTACTGAAATTGACTAAGGCTAATTAACTAGAATGATTCAGTAGTCATGAAGAGATTCCAAGCTACATACAATTCCATTATCTGGGCGCATTCAGTGGACTTGTAGCCTACCGACGAGTAGGGCACATTTCCAGCACATAGTCACGTGTTGCATTCTTCATAAACGTTCGACCTGGATAACCGGATGGTCTGCAGGGCTTGTGGCTGTTGGGATAATCTCATTGCATCTTGCTAGTAACTAGGCCTGTGATAACCCTAGTTAGTTAAAAGTATCAAGCCGTACTCTTGATTGGCCGTGATTGATTGGATGAAGTTTATTCCAGCTTAGTCTTATCCTGATCCTGTACAAGATTGTAACATGACATGATTTCTTGTATCGATAAATGATAGGATACCAAGTTCTGTTCAGATGAAGGGTTACAACCCCGGTCCTTGTTTGGTTTAAGGGTTGTAACTTGGCTATCTGAATAGTTCCATGGTTACTTTATCATATATCGTCCTGCTTATTGCGCTTGCCTTAACAATAACGATCGGGGGTCCAGTTCTGTTCAGGCGAAGGGTTACAACCTCGGTCCTTGTTTGGTTTAGGGGTTGTAACCTGGCTCCCAGAGCAGTTCTGTGTCCTCTTTTTGTTTATTGTCTTATTTACAACCCCTGTCATGCTCGTCATGTTTTACCTTACTTCAATACCATGATTATTTATACTGGCCTTAACAATAAAGATCATAGGTCCAGTTTTGTTCATGCGAAGGGTTACAACCCCGGTCCTTGTTTGGTTTAAGGGTTGTAACCTGGCTCCCGGAGCAGTTCTGCGTCCTCTCTTTGTTTATTGTCTTGTTACCTTATCAATAGTAATTGAGGCGGGTTTCTATTCAGACGAAGGATTGCGACCCCGGTCCTTGTTTGGTTTAAGGGTTGCAGTCTGGCTACTTGAATGGTTTCTTCGTGCTCAATATATTATTATTATCTCAGTTATTATCAGTATCTTTTAATTACCTTTACTATTTATTTGTGATATGCTGGTTTTAGTTCCTAAGTGAAGCCCCCTTTGTGGCACTTGCTCTTTCTTGGGTCTGACCCAGCTGGTTTTGTATGGCCAGATATCAGAGCAGCACCAGACGATCTACCGACCTTCCCGTCAGATGGTGACCACCAGGCGTATCCCTGGCAACAAGTGGGTTTCTTTTTGTTCTCCCACTTTATTGTAAAATTATTCTTTTGAGGCGTTTAGCCGACGAGCACGTGTTAGCTCGTATTGCATCCTTATTTACTGTCTGCCTACGGGCTGTAACATGATTGACAAATCCTAGGGTTGATCATGTATTGACTAAAACTCTTGCTAGTCCTGACATTTGTATGACTAGCTTCATGATCATCCAATATGTAATGTATGGAACGCCTTACTATTGTATATTGATGCTCTAATATCTTGTGACTATTACTACTTGCTTGTGATTGAGACAATAGGCTTGTTCTTGACCATAGGAGACTGATGGATTGTAGTTAAACCCTCATATATCTAGACAGCCGTGACCGTATAGTGACGTGGTTTCTATTTCATTATACGTAGCTGGCTATGTCTGCCCCCGCTCTCTAGTATTCTGGTTCTGGGGCGTGACATGTACACAGATTTGTCTATTTACACTATTCTTGTACATATCTTACAATTTTTATTACAGTTTACTCTACTGCTTGCTTTATATATTCTGTCAAGATATGATCATGTTTCAGTATTATGTATTTGCTCTTGTCCTGACTGGACCTATTGAAAATATTACAGATGATACTGAGGACTTCTGCACAACCTATTATGGAGCCCACCTAGATAACACCTGTGAGTTGGACCCACAGGAGGATCCAGCTCTAGCTGAAGACATCACCCCTATTGCTTAGGCTAGATTAGCTAGGCTTTATCTTATTTCATTATGTTATTTGTATTTGACATCTAAGTTGTATTATTTTTGGATGTTTGAGATGTTGTGTCATTTAGACACTTAGACTTTTTTCCTTCTGTTTGTATGTTCTCTTTTGAGATTTCATATCTATCATATCGTACTATTTCCATCTTTAGATTTGTGATTGAGTTGTACCTTATGTGATTTGTCTTCCGTTCGGAGAGTATATCATATTGTGGTTAGTTATGATTGTGACCTAGAACAACGTTCTACTGCCGACACTGCGGCGTAGGCTGGGCGTACCCACTTCACGTGCCCCTACACTGGGTGCGGATCGTGACACATTTTTAGTGGTGGCCTATGCAAGACTCGAGAGTCGTAACTAGTACAATTTCGTAGTGGTACTCGAACTAGAGTATCACTAAAGCCTGCAGTAGGATATAAGATATATGTTTTGAGGTACTCAATCACATATAGGAAAACTCTTATCTGAATTCCTACCATCTAAATTCTTGTTGCTAATTGCTTTCCTTTGAAAGAAACTGTCCTCCTTTGATCATATCGTGTAACACCCAGTTTTCCAGATGAGGGTAATTTTGAAATTTTGTATTTAATTTATTTAATTATGGTATTTAAAATTTTAATATAATTTTGGTGATTTTTAATAATTTTTAAAAACTATTTAAATCATGACTTGTGATTTTAGGTGTTTTGCTAGTGAGCCGTAGTGACTGTCTGCCCTAGAGCCTAATCATGTGGGTAGAGTTTTTGTTAGTACATTTAGCTTGAGGGTATTTTAGTCATCTTGAATTTATTTGAATTTATTATAATTAATTGGAAATTTATATATATTATATTAGATGGTGTGATTTAATATTATTTAATTGATTGCCATGTGATTGTTAGTAGCCCCAACCTAGAATTGACCTAACCTAGGTTAGTCCTAGTTAGTCATGGTTAGACTAAGTTAGAATTGTTTGGTCATGATTAGTCATGGCTAGTCATGATTTGTGATTGGTTAGTTATTAGTCATATCAATTAGTTAAGACTAGTGATAGGCTACCTAGGTTTCATCTAGCCATTGATTAGCCTAGAATGGTAGAGAACCATTAGATCAACTCTAACCCTAGATATTAGGGCAGCCATCTTGGGATTCCCCTCCTATTTAATCCCTCTCAAATCCTTGCCTCTTTACATCATTTCTCTATTCTCAAGAACAAGGTGAGCCTTCTATTCACTCCTTCATAACTTGGTCATTTCTTAACCTTTTTTAATGAAACTTCTTGCATTGTGACCTAACCATCACCCTCTTACTGTCCATGGAGGTAGAGGACTGATTTGGGAACCTATTCATGCTCGAGCTACAGTAGAGAGTACGGTTCATTGAAGGTTTTGAGCTTGAGGAGAACCCATTGGTAACTCTCTTAAACCCTATCTAACCTACTGTTTATTCATCATGGATGCATAGCCCTAGGAGTCCCCTAAGTGTCTATATTAGTTTCGTGTCGGGTTCATAGGTTTCGTGTCCGTTCTGGACACGTATCAGACCCTGTCCCTAGGTGTTTGTCGAAATGCCTCAAAGGGCATTTCGATTGTTTTTATGGATTGTTTTTGAATAGGACGCTAGGTTTTGATCTTGCTTACACGTTTCTATAGCACTGAGCACACCTTAGCGTCGTGTCGAGTCGACACGAGCGCGTGTATACGTGGTCGCGCGCGCGCGTGCACAGGCACTGTGCGTGCCCTGCTGCTCGGGCATGATTGCGACACGGACACGCGTCGTGGACACTTGAAACTTGACACACACCAAAGGGCAATGTCTGCCACCCCGTGTGTCAAGTTGCACGCATCCTCGTGTCGTGTCGGACACGGTATTCAGTGTGCACGGGTCAACTGTAGGTGCGCGCGTTTGCGTGTGTGTGCAGTATTTTATTCTGTTGATTAAATCGATTTTAATGATTTAAATTATGTTTAAATGTTCAACTGGATCCTAATTATCATGTTTAAATCTCTGCTACACCATGTTACTTAATTGGTTGGGTTTTAGATTGTGTTTTGGGTCTAATTGTTGAAAACAGTGTAAATTTCTGATACTGGGTTCCCAGTTTTGTAAACAGTTTAAATTCTTCTTTTTTCTGTTATGGTTTTCAATTAAAATTGAACCCACACATCATAATACATGTTGGCTAAGGATTTTCATTCAAGTTTTAGGTTGGTATGGTGTGATATATAAATTGGGTTGTGTTCCCAGTTTTTCAAAAACTGGAAAGGGTTCTTAAATTGTTTTAAATCAAATTCCCTTCCTTTTCAAGACCTGTGAATGTATTGCTATGAACTGATTTTTCCTGTTGATTCCAATGATAGTTCAAGTTTCAATTAAACCTGTGTTTTAATGTCCCCTTTCTTTAACTATGAGTTTCCTTTAACCTGGGAATTATTGCATTGGGTTTAAGAGTTCCAGTTTTAAACTAAACTGGATTTGGTGTGTTCCAGTTCCATTTTTGAACTGTGGATTGATTCAATGTTAAATCTGATATCAGTTCCCTATTTTCTTGGACTGTCCTTGATTGTTTTTTCCTTCCTTGTTTTCCTACATAATGCTAAACCTGTGAATGATCCCTAGAATTCATGTGTATAACCTGAGAAATTTGTTTATCTATAATGATTAGTTTGTAGCTGATTTTCCCTTCTTATTATTCAATATGGTTCACTGTTAACCTGGGTATTCAATTATCCTGCTAGCTAATGTGCAAAACCTGAGAATGTTATGAACTAGTATACTTGATCAGTAAATTCTTTCCTGTATTTTAACTATTAAGACTGAAATGTTAAAGTTCAATTGTTAAAACTGTTATTCACTTTGTCAAACTGAGATGGGGACCTTGTGTTCCCAGTTTTCTTAACCTGGAAATGGACTTTGTTGGACTGTTGTCACTTGAACTGAAATTCCTTTCCTCTTCTTTCATGTTAATGTACTGTATTTATGTTAACACTGTTTTCCAGTTCATTGCCAACTGAAATGTAGTGTTGTCATTAGTTCAATATTTCCCCTCATTGCTATGTGTTTCCATTTTCTGGAATTTATTGCACTAAACTGATTTCTTAATTTCTATAACAGAGTTTCATGGTTAGTGTAGCTGTTATGGTATGGAGATGAGTTTGAACCACTTGTTAACTGAATTTTCTTCCCTTTCCTGTCAATGCACACACTTAGCATATTATGACATTCATAAGACACACACCCATACACTTGTGTACCTCTCTTGCATATATAATAACATTCACTGTCATGACAGTGACCCAAGAACACAATGTTCATCATTGATAATTCCTTCATGCCAACTAAATTTCCCTTTCATTGCATTGCTTCTATCCTTAAAATTGAACTGTAATTGTATGTTAGAAATCTGAGAGTTTGAATTGGCTGTTAACACAGGTTCTACCTAGACACATACTACATATAATTTCAACCATTTCATGAGATTCCTACACATGTACAAAACCTGAGATTACTGTGCACCCTACACTCTCACTAATACACATGAACCCCCTTGCATGCTCTTTTCTATATCCCTCTGTATGTATATATGCTATATATGGCTAAAAGTGTTAATGTGGTAGAAAGAGTTTCACCTATAGTTCTATATGCTCTATATATACATTGTTGTATAGGTGTAAGCCTATATTCATGTATATATATATGTGAGATTCATGATTGATAGCTAAATATGATGTAGCCTATATATATGTGTGTGATAACTATATTAGCTTAGTGTAATATATGTATATATGTGTAGAAGCAATGTATTTACCAATATAGATTGTATTGGCTTATGTAGATTCCTATATTATAGCCTATGTATATATGGCATATATATACACACATGTGATTTGTGTGTGATAGACTTATAAGGCTTGTGATGTGATGAGTGCTGCTAGAATAGGCTGATTAGACTTGTTAGACCTAGATAGTTGAGTCTAGACTATCTTGACCATAGTTGACCTAGTTTGACTGGTATAGTTGACTGAAGTTGACCAAGAGTTGACTTGGTCTAGATCGACCTAGATTTATGTAGAACTCATAGTAGTGCATCTATTTACCATTCTGGGCTTGTTGTGACTTGTGTTGCTCTAACTAGGAGTCAGGTACCTCATCTCGGACAGTACATTTTCACAGCTTTTCAGATACCAGGCGAGTACATTCTCTGATCATTTCATATCCTGCTTAGAATTATTTCCTGCAGTAGATTACTTTACTTGTACTGTCACGTTGGTCACACGGATTGGTACTATATGGATCCCTTCTTGAGATGTTATCCTTAGGGAGCATCGGGTACTACATGTTCCGTGCGTTTCACTTACATGACGTATCATATGCTTCATTGGTTCTTTGATCACTTACGACATATACTCTTATGATCGTAGAGTCTTCCTAGAATCCTTATCCCATTTATGGGACTACTATGTATCACCTTCGGGGTCTATTACCTTCGGGGTCCATTACCTTCGGGGTCCATCACCTTCGGGGTCTATCACCCTTCGGGGGCTGTTACATAGCATCATATAACATAACCTGGCTGGATCCTCGTGTATTGATTGGGGGTACGGGGGAGTATAAATAGCCATGTGAACAATTTCCAAAGTAGAATAGCCATGTACGCCTCTTTAGTATAGCCATGTACAATCAAGCCGTTCACATGTCGACTTTGTGCTCTAAATCACTAGTCACTGGTAGCTTTTTATTTATAGTAGATATTTCTGTTACAGCTCTCTCTCTGTTTACATACAGTATTTCTTTCAGTACCTGCATCTTACTTTACTGCATGATTATATTTTCTAACCTGCTATGAACTGTTGAGATGTACTGTGCTCGCTCCCGTCCTGACTGGACCTGTTGAAAATTTTACAGAGGATGATGAGGAACCCTGCACCCCTTACTTGGAGCTTGCCTAGATGACACTCGCGACCTGGACCCCTAGGGAGGTTCAGACAGCTACTGAGGATGGCACCCTTGCTTAGTGTAGATAACTTAGCTTGTTCTCTATTCATGTATAGCTGTTGTTTTATTTCCAGAGTTGTATATTCTTAGAGATATTGGACTGGTAGATGTTGAGATTGTTATTCTTCTGTTGTGCCTCAGTTGAGGAGTTTCTTATCTATTTCCATTCGTGCTACATTCTAGCTTTGTTTGTGATTGAGTTGTACCTCTGTGTTGGACTCCTTTTGGAGAGTATTACATGTTAGCTAGTTATAGTTCATGACCTAGAACAGCGTTCTATCGCCGACACTGCGGCGTAGGCTGGGCGCTGTTACGTACTCGTACCCTCACGGCGGGTGCGGGTCATGACATATCGTTTCTTGCTCAGTATTGATTCCTTGTTTGATCTGTCTCCAGGATGGTGCAGACACGATCTCATCGTTTCGGCCCCGGGGGATACCACCGAGAGGTCTACCACCTCTCGTCCGATTCAGCAGGACCCTGGGACCGTAGCTCCCCTTATTCTTTCGTATATCGGAGCATCTGCTACATTTAGGGGTACACCTCCACATGTTTGGAGGTCTTCCCCTATCATCCCATATGTGTTCCAACAGCAGCCAACTTTAGGATTAGTCGATGCCGTACAGCTTTTTACCTTCTTTCATCGGATGGTGGAGGCTCAGGATCGCCAGTCTGCTGATTTCAGGCAGGGCATAGACAATGCCCACCAACTAGCGATGATGACAGTGGAGAGGGTTATCGCCCAGCCGTAGGGAGGACAGATATACCAGTACCATCCAAGGACCCTGAACATCCAAGATTTCCAGAAGATGCGTCCGAGGGACTTCAGGGGTACCGAAGGCATCATATATGTCGACGACTGGATTGAGAACATTAAAGAGATCTTTCACCTCGCATTGATACCAGTTGGGATTCAGGTAGAGGCAGCTGGTGTAGAAGCATGAAAAATATAGGGTTTATGCGGATCACAAATTGCCACATATGTACTTTGGGCCAAACAGATCCGCATAAAGGAAAGCCGTATGACAGATTCAATGCCTTATGCGGCCCGTCGACAACCACTGCAGAAGAAAGATATGCGGCCAAGAGGAGCAGTCCGTCTGATATAGCTAACAAGTCCTGTCAATACTGACAAAAAAGACAGCTCTGACACTTTGACAAAAAGACAAGATGTGAGACGTCACCAAAAGCAGGATTTATACGCTTTCATGCGGCTAGAAGGAGTGTCACCTAAGCCGCAAGACCACTATGTGGCTCAAACATATACGGGCCCAAAGTCTCCGATCTTCATGCGGCCAAAGGCGAGTGTGACCCAAGCCGTATGAGCTTTATGCGGCCAAATTACAGAATTTATGTGGCTTAAATCCTTAAGATATATGTGGGCTAAGGAAGCTGGCGAATTAAGCCACATGAGTCTCATGCGACCCCACATGGTCGAAGACTGAAAGACTCATCTTGCTCAAAATTATTCATGCGACAGGACACGTGGCAGGCTGACCAAGTCTAAACTACCCAGATTTGCTGCAACAAAATCCCAACAAATCGACAGATGGTGGCCAAAAAGCTAATCTTCACATGCTAATTTTCTATGTGGCCACAGGCCCACTATGCGGCTTAGGATACATACCACTATAAATAGCAGGGTGCCATACCCCTGTAAAAGGTTGGCAACCTTCGAAAAGTAATTTCTTCAAGAGCTAAAGACTGCGTTAGATAGTCCACGGAGTAAGGTATAGTTAATAGCACTTTTCCGAGCCTCCACCGACACCCTACAGAATCAAAACTAAACAATTATACTTTGATTGTTTCCTAAGATTTCTTTCTAGACTTTTCTTTGTACAAGCGAGTTTGCAATCAATTTCAGTATTATGTAATACCTGTCTTTGATTTTATTTATGGCAAACACGATGGCAACTCTGCTGGGGACGTCTTTCTCATCTGATGAGAACCTGGTGATGTAATCTGACGTGTCCAAGCTCGCTCTACGCAATAAATGCTTGTGGTTCGCTTTGACCAACAAGCCTTCGAAGAAATGCTCTCTGAAGGGAGAACCAGCCAGTCTCAGAAGTGAGACAATTCAAAGATAACTCGCAGGATGTCGGCGCACAGAACTGTTGCCCCCGACCAAGTTCTCGAAGAAGCTCATTCGGCAGCCCAAGACGGGGACCAAAGATCTCCTGCAGCTTTGCTTCCGACCGCAGAGGACCCCACTGTCCCCAAATCCAGCAGAGGAAAATACTACGATGCTGAGTTTTTGGGGGCACAAGGGAAGTCCATGTGGACAAAGAAGAAGCCACAAGAGAGATGGGCAGTCTGTCCATACGGCAGCCAACTCTGGCCGCAGGCACACAACTCATGCGGCAGCCAACTCTGGCCGCAGAAAGATGGCCCATGCGACAGCCAACTCTGGCCGTATGAAGATGGCTTATACGATAGCCAACTCTAGCCGCATGAAGATGGCATATGCGGCAGCCAGCTCTGCCCGCAAGAAGATAACCCATGTAATAGCCAATCCTGGCCTCAGACAGGATGTCTCATGCGGCCCTGTCTGAAGCTCTGTGTTCAACCGACTCTCATGCGGACTCGACGCCATACAACCCATTGAGAATGTGGGATGTATCAATCTGGACTCTTTTTACTATGCACCTTCGGGTGCTAAGTCAAAGAAGTCTAGGGCAGTGCGGGCCCAACAAGCCCAGTCAGCTGTCCAAGTTGCTGACTGTCAGCGGGTCCCGTTGACTGTTACACGGGCTCCTGATGGAAAGTTGTACAGAACCACCTGCGTCTAGTCTGATGGAACTGAGGATTCCCAGGAACCTTCCTTTGGTGTGCGTATTGATCGATAGAAAGTTAAACAGATCTAATACGTGTTCTAACCCTTCATAGGCGGAAACTAGGGTTCACGAATTATACCTACGGTGGAAAGGAGACAAGTAATTCCTGGCAACCTCGAGCGAACGACCCTAAGATCTTCTGCACGTATTCCTTTCTCGAGTTGGACGTCGTGTGGGCGACGATCTCCCAACCTTTTCTTCTCTTTGGCAGCCCTCTCTTTCTCTCCTTACGTGAATCACGAATTTAGAGAAAATTTTAGATTTCTGATCAGTAATCTGGCGGCCAAAGAATAGAGGATATATATTGTCACTCCCCGTTCCCAGAAAGCGTATTTTTATACATGTACAACTCATGTGTATTTATTTAGTATTTATCATGTATTTATTTAATATTTATCATGTATTATCCTGTATTTAAATTCCTTTAATTTCATGTTAATCAATTAATCTGCTCTTTAAATTTTCATGTTAATTTAATTCCTGCAATTATATTTCTGCAATTTTATTTCCTGCTTTTATTCCCTGCCTTAGTCTTGCTTATTTGGGTTCGGGTTGGCTTTGGTTGGATCGCCTACAACCCGACCCATTGGACCCGGCCCAACCCCCACCTACCACCATCCCTTCCATTTAAAGCTTCCATCTCTTTCTCTCTCTTCATAAACTCCTTCACCATTACTCCTCTTCTTCTTCCTTTCATTACTCTCTCCACCTACTAACCATAGGCAAGTACAACTTGCTTTCCATGAGAACCCATGTTTTTATAGTTCATTTGCCTTCCTCTCGTGATCTTAAGAGAGTTTAGAACTTGGCATTTCTCATTTCGAAGTCTTAATTTTTGTAGATCTAGAAATTAGTATTTTCGGATTTTGGTGGTCTTGATTTATCAAGATTTTTTGTTTGCAAATTTTGATGGTTCCATATTGTAGAGAGTTTTATTCTACCCAATTTTGACCTTTGGAAAGTTGGATTTGGACTTGTTTTGACCAAGTTATGGACTTTTGAAGCTTTAGGGTACAACCATGGAGTTTTTGCTATTTGGAGAAGACAGTGAGCAGTGTACGCTAGCTTTTTAGCTTGCGTCACTGAGCTGTGCGCGCTCTTTAGCGTAGCGCAGTATGGAGTCCATACGCTGCCTTTTTAGGAAGCGTGTGTCTTGCATACGCTACCTTTTGGAAGCGTATGTCGTATGGAGTCCATACGCTACCTTTTGGGAGCGTATGACTTGCATACGCTGACTTGGATGGTTAGGAGTCGTATGGAGTCCATACGCTACCTTTTGGGAGCGTATGACTTGCATACGCTGACTTGGATGGTTAGGAGTCGTATGGAGTCCATACACTGCCTTTTGGGAGCGTATGACTTGCATACGCTGACTTGGATGGTCTGGAGTCGTATGGAGTCCATACGCTGCCTTTTGGGAGCGTATGACTTGCATACGCTGACTTGGATGGTCAGGAGTCGTATGGAGTCCATACGCTACCTTTTGGGAGCGTATGACTTGCATACGCTGACTTGGATGGTCAGGAGTCATATGGAGTACAAACGCTGCCTTAGAAAGGAGTCGTATGGACTTGTATACTCTAGACTTGAGCATAGCCTGACTTGAGCGCAGTCCTATATATTGATATTTAACGTCCATTTTATATCCTTACGCCTTTTGGCATAAACTTGATATAATCATGATATGTTAATATTTCTGTTAAATATGGATTATTACGAGGGATGTACCATGTGTCGTAAATTGAGTATAGATACCCCGATTAACTGGAATTAAACCCTGAGAGTTGTAGACTCGATCCCACTGAATATTAGTTGACTTTCATGCCTTGTCACCATTGATAATGATGGTTATCTTGATTAAATTGATCATGCATTCCTAGTTGGAACTAAGAGGCTGGCTAGTCGTCTTATTAAATTAAATGAATGAGACACGTTCATGTTATGAACTATTGTAATCGACTGGCTGATCCCGAATATTGACATACATGCACATGCAGGCTTCAATCTATTTATTTATTTATTTACTTATTTATTTTCTACCAAAGAAGCATGTGTACTTTATGGTCAAGGCATGATTACCGTGGTTAGATTTGATTGTTGCATTACGCTATGTAAGACCTGTAACCTAACCGTACTGGTATCGTTGTAGAGTTGTGCATATCGTACCCCGTACGAAAGTACTTATTTGAATGACCATGATCCACGGTATTGGATTTCGCTCAACGTAGAGACTATTAAGTTAAATAAAATAACAATTGCATGGAGAGAATGGATTCCCGAGTTCTTACATGGCAGCCCCCTTGGGACAAGTAGTACCCGACGGGCCGGCTGGTTCCCACAGATACTGTAAACCTGCCACACGGGCAGGGAACAATATCTGCTTATATTATTATTGTATATTGTATATTGATGACGGGCGTCCTGCTGGGACTCGTCTAATTCATGCATGGCGCACATGATTCACTGGATAGACTAGCCTTGCTTGCACATAGTAAGAACTGAGGAATCCCTAATTGCATTATTCCAGGATAACTTGGAACACACAATAGCAAGCCGTAGTAGTTGAATGGCCGTTTAAATTGACTTGTTTGTGGACTGTACTACTCTGTTACCTAACTGGGATGATCAGAATGTCAGGACATGACGGGCCAACTTCTATCCTTGTTTGGTTGGGAGGTTGGTTCGAAGTGTCGTGATGTTATGAGAATCCTAGTGGCAAGCAGAGATCTATTTGTCATATTTTTTATTACTGGTTTTAGTTCTCATGTCGTGCTTCCTTGTGGTACTTGCTATTAGAGGTCTAACCTCTCTGGTTTTGCATGGCCAGATTTAGAGCCGGTCCCCGAGGATCCAGCTTACTTCTACCTCCAGGATGGTCAACACTAGAGGGATGATCGCAGGAGGACTCGAGTGGGTTCCTTACTTCACCACTCGTTTTGTCACTTACTTTATACTTAGCCGTTTGGTACCGACATGTTAGTCGGATTGTCTTGTACTTACTTTTACATAATTGTAATTAAAGTCAGACTGTAGCTGATAACAATTGTGTATACTTTGCTACATCAATCTGGCTATGTTTTATAAAGCCAGATATCAAGAACATTTTGACAGAGCATTTTGGGATGCCTTACTGCTTTATCTTACATGTTCTCTATTACTGTTTCTTGTTTGAATGATTGAGACAATAGATGTGAAGTGACCATAGTAAGACTTTCGTGTAGTATGCACCCCCTTGTCTATTAGACATCATTGATCGTATTATACGGTATTCATCTACCCGTAATAGGTAGCTGGCTGAGTCATTCCCCCGCTCTCCAGTATTCTGGTTCTGGGGCATGACAAAGTTTTAGTGGTGGCCCATGCAGGTCTGATTTCAGACTTGTGGGGTGTTTTGATTTATAGGATGTCTCAATCACACATGTTCCCCCTTGATCTTATGATTTGTTGATTCTCAACTCCAGCTTGACATTCCAGTATCCCTTGACTTCATTGATCCTTCATGTCCGGTCATTTGATTGTTCTCTTGTCCCTTTTCTTAGGGGCACCTCGTCCGTATCTGTCAGAGCTGGACAGCAACAACGTGGACAGCAGCATGGACAACCTGACCAGGTTAGTCAGCAACAAGGGTCAGAACCACTTCGTGAGACTATTCAAGAAGAGGTGATAGTAGAACCAGCGGTTGGACCGTAGTATCCGGAGGTTCCAACACCACCAATAGTTCCACCTACCCCTGTGGAATTGGACACACCAGCCCTTCTGGAGATCATGAGAGGAATGATGGCTACTCAACAACACCAGATGTTAGCCCAGCAGCGCATGCACGCTCAGTTGCAAGAGTAGAATGTACTACTCAACCAAGGATTACAGACGGCATTGGAAAGAGGGGCAAGGACAGATTCAGGAGCGTCAGCCCGGTTTTGCAAGTACAACCCCTGCCGTTTCGAAGGCACAGAGGATGCCATCTCAGCAGATGCATGGCTTAAGGACATTGAGGCTATTCTGACAGCCGCTAAGGTGCCGGCAGAAGAACGTGTGGATCTAGTGAAGTTGTTACTTTAGGATCTCGCACGTGATTGGTGGGAAGCAGAGAAAGTAGGCATCAGACGTCCTGTTGCATGGGACGATTTTACTGCAAGGTTCAAGACGAAGTACTATGGAGTTGTGGCACAGTTTGAGCTACAACAGAAGTTTATTAACCTCAAGCAGGCCGGCAAGACTGTAGATGCTTACGCAGCGGAGTTCTGCAGATTGAGTAGGTTTGCTCCAGAGATGGTAGCAACGGAGCGCCAGAGGGCGATGAGGTTCCAACAAGGGTTTCATCTTGAGCTCTTGCAATTGATAGAGGGGCACAATTACCAAACTTTTGATGAAGTATTGACGGCAACCTACAGGCATGAGATCACCAGTCAGAGGATCACGGCAAGGACTGGAGGTCAGAAGAGATCCCACAGTCAGATTGAAGGAGGAGGGGGAGCAGCGCCCCGAACAACAGCACCATCCTCTGGCATTCTTATCCACGATATGGCAATACGGGGGCCAGCACCACCACCCAGGCAGCAGCAACAGCAACAGAGGAAGAACCAGCAACCCCCAGCGGACTGTACTTATTGTGGGAAGATGGGGCACACTAGAGATGTGTGTCGGACATTGAACGGACAGTGTTTGATATATGGAAATCCAGATCATCGGGTTACCACATGTCCCATGAATTCGAGGTCAGAAGGACCAGTACAGCAGTTTTCTGCTCTGCCAGCACCAGGGGCAGGGCAGTATCGAGGACCAGTGGTAGCAGTGAGACCGTTGGCATAGCGCCCGTTAATGTCGCAGGCTCAGATGTTTCGGCAGCAGGGACCGCCGATACAGCAACACCAGCATAGACCACCCCAGCATCATCAAGGCAGGGGCCAGCAGCAGCACCAGGCTAGGCCACAGCATGAAAACCAGCAAGGAGGTCGAGGGCAGGCATTCATACTGTCCTTGGAGGAGGCATTAGCATCGGGAGATGTTGTGGCAGGTAACATTCTCGTCGCCTCATATCCCGCAGTAGCATTGTTTGATTCGGGAGCATCGCACTCATTTATATCTGCACAATTTATGACACGGCTAGGAATGGAGTTCGAGGCATTGCTAGGGAGGTTGAATATACTCACCGACAATAGGCTCGTAAGAGTTAGTAGAGTTATTCTAGCGTGTAGTGTTATAGTTTGCGGGCATTCTTTACCCGCCCAGTTGATAGAATTTCCTGTTGGAAATTTCGACGTTATCTTAGGCATGGACTGGCTGAAAGATAGTCATGCGACAATAGATTGTCGTAGTGGGAGTGTATCTTTTGATATTCCAGGTATGAAGAGATTCACCTTAGTTAGATCAGAGGCAACTCAGCAAGGACAGGGAGTAATAACGGCAATGAAAGAAGTTCAAGTTCCGAATGTAGATGAAGAATTTCTAGACGTGTTTTCCGAAGAACTTCCAGGTCTACCACCGGTTAGAGATATTGAGTTCAGTATAGAATTGGCACCTGGGACTAAGCCGATATCAGATCGGGTTTACAGAATGGCGGATTCAGAGCAGGCCAAGGTATATCAGCATATAGAGGAATTAAAGGAGAAGAAGTTTATCCAAGCTAGCGTATCGCCATGGGAAGCACCAGTGGTACTTGTGGGGAAGAAGGATGGATCATCCAGATTATGCATCGATTACAGGAAGCTTAACGCAGCAACAGTAAAGAACAAGTACCCACTACCAAGGATCGACGACTTATTTGATCAGTTGAGCAGGGCCAGAGTCTTCTCCAAGATAGATCTTCGTTCAGGGTATAACCAAGTGAGGGTTCGGAAGGAAGATATTCCCAAGACAGCATTCAGGTCGAAGTATGGGCATTATGAATTCTTAGTAATGCCGTTTGGTTTGACCAATGCTCCAGCAATATTCATGGATTTGATGAACCGCATCTTTATGCCGTATTTAGATCAGTTTGTCGTAGTATTTCTCGACGACATTCTTGTGTACTCTGCTAGTGAAGAGGAGCATGAAGACCACCTCAGGAAAGTGTTGCAGGTTCTGAGAGAGAACTAGTTGTATGCCAAGCTCAGCAAGTGTGAGTTTTGGACGGATCACATTTCATTCTTGGGTCATATCGTATCAGGAGCTGGAGTAGCAGTGGATCCCAAGAAGGTAGAAGCAGTAGAGAGTTGGCCAGTACCCAAGACCGTAGCTGATGTACGGAGTTTCTTAGGATTGACAGGATATTACAGAAGATTTGTGTCAGATTTTACAAGACTTTCAGCACCCATGACCCGCTTGACACGGAAGGATGTGCCATTCGTTTGGTCGGCAGAATGTCAGACATCATTTAAGAATTTGAAGCAGAAGTTGATATCAGCACCTATTCATACATTGCCAGTAGGACCCGGAGGTTTTACCGTATATTGTGATGCGTCAGGTAAAGGACTTGGATGTGTCCTTATGCAACATGGGAAGGTGATAGCATATGCATCTAGGCAGCTTCGGGACCACGAGAAGAATTATCCAACTCATGATTTAGAGTTGGCGGCAGTAGTATTTGCTTTGAAGCTATAGAGGCATTAATTATATGGTGACCGAATAGACATGTACACAGACCACAAAAGTCTGAAGTACATCTTTACCCAGAAGGAACTAAACATGAGGCAGAGAAGATGGTTAGAACTGATCAAGGATTATGACGTGGAGCTTCAGTATCATCCAGGCAAGGCTAATGTGGTAGCAGACGCTCTCAGCAGAAGGGGCGGCGCATTTATGTTGACAACACAGAGACATATATTAGAAGACCTTCAAGAGATGGGCATAGAAGTTATACTTCCTAACGATGTAGGAGTTCTGGCAAGTCTACAAGTCCAATCTGACTTGGTAGACAGGATCAAGGCAGCTCAGGCACAAGACCCAAGGATTCAGAAGCTTAGGGCAGAATGTGAGTTAGGGCTCGGAAAAGAGATGCAAATTCACGAAGACGGTACGCTTAGGTTTGGATCACGTCTATGTGTGCCTAGTGGAGATATCAGACAAGAAGTTATGGCAAAAGCTCACAGTTCCCAGTATTCTGTACATCCTGGAGGGACCAAGATGTACCAAGATATCAAGCAGCACTTCTGATGGAACGGGATGAAGAGGGAGATAGCTAGATTTGTCTTCTATTGCTTGGTATGTCAGCAAGTGAAGGCAGAACAGCAGAGGCCAGCTGGATTATTACAACCGCTTCCTATCCCGGAATGGAAGTGGGAACACATTACAATGGACTTTGTGACCGGTTTACCGAGATCACCAAGTGGTAAAGATGCTATTTGGATGATAGTAGATCGGCTTACAAAGGTAGCACATTTTCTTCCTTTCAGAGTAGGGTAATCTACAGAAAAGTTGGCAGAGTTGTATATGCAACAGATAGTCAGGCAGCATGGAGTCCCTGTCAGTATTGTGTCAGACCGAGATACCCGCTTTACATCACATTTCTGGAAGAGCTTGCATCATAGTCTGGGTACCAAGTTAAGATTTAGTACGGCTTACCATCCGCAGACGGACGGGCAATCTGAAAGGACAATTCAGACTTTAGAAGACAAGTTGCGAGCTTGCACTCTAGATTTTGGAGGGTCTTGGGAGAGTCACCTGCACTTGGTCGAGTTCTCATACAACAATAGTTATCAGGCCAGTATCCAGATGGCGCCATTCGAAGCATTATATGGTAAGAAGTGCAGGTCGCCACTAGCATGGGATGATATCGGGGAAAGGAAGATGCTAGGCCCAGAAATGATTATCCAGACGGTTGAAGTAGTTAAAGGGATTAGAGAGCGACTTCGTGTTGCGCAGGATCGGCATCGTCATTGGGCGGACCGGCAACGTAGGCCGCTGGAGTTTTCTGTTGGGGACCATGTGTTCTTGCGGATCTCACCTACCCGTGGGGTCATTAGATTTGGCGTTCGCGGGAAGTTGAGTCCGCGATACGTAGGGCCATTCGTTATCCTTGATAGGATAGGCGATGTTGCTTATCGTTTGTCCCTTCCACCTTCGTTATAAGAGGTGCATAACGTGTTTCATGTATCTCAATTGCGAAGGTATGTATCGGACCCCAGCCATATCCTCGATCATTCAGAACTGGTTGTTGGTACCAACCTGTCTTACGAGGAGCAACCTGTGTCTATCTTGGACCGAAGGGAGAAGATACTCAAGAACCGAATAATTAACCTTGTCCGGGTTGCTTGGGGTCATCACTCTTTGGGAGAGTCAACGTGGGAACGTGAGGATGATATCCGATCACGGTATCCACATCTGTTTGACTCACAAGGTATATCTTTTTCTGTGTATCTTGATTGTTTTGATTCCTCATGCTTATCACCTTATGGGTAGAATTGCTTGATACCGTAGATTATTAAGTATAGATATGTTACTTGCTATGGACATTGTAAAATGATTGCTTGATTAAATTGCTTGTACTTAGATTAGTTTAGCCTCGATGTTTCTATCCTGCTTGGATTTGAAATTCTGAGGACGAAATTTTTCTAAGGAGGGTAGAGATGTCACTCCCCGTTCCCAGAATGCGTATTTTTATATATGTACAACTCATGTGTATTTATTTAGTATTTATCATATATTTATTTAATATTTATCATGTATTATCCTGTATTTAAATTCCTTTAATTTTATGTTAATCAATTAATCTGCTCTTTAAATTTTTATGTTAATTTAATTCCTGCAATTATATTTCTATAATTTTATTTCCTGCTTTTATTCCCTGCCTTAGTCTTGCTTATTTGGGTTCGGGTTGGCTTTGGTTGGATCCCCTACAACCCGACCCATTGGACCCGGCCCAACCCCCACCTACCACCACCCCTTCCATTTAAAGCTTCCATCTCTTTCTCTCTCTTCATAAACTCCTTCACCATTACTCCTCTTCTTCTTCCTTTCATTACTCTCTCCAGCTACCAACCATAGGCAAGTACAACTTGCTTTCCATGAGAACCCATGTTTTTATAGTTCATTTGCCTTCCTCTCGTGATCCTAAGAGAGTTTAGAACTTGGCATTTCTTATTTCGAAGTCTTAATTTTTGTAGATCTAGAAATTAGTATTTTCGGATTTTGGTGGTCTTAATCTATCAAGCTTCTTTGTTTGCAAATTTTGATGGCTCCATGTTGTAGAGAGTTTTATTCTACCCAATTTTGACCTTTAGAAAGTTGGATTTGGACTTGTTTTGACCAAGTTATGGACTTTTGAAGCTTTGGGGTGCAACCACGGAGTTCTTGCTGTTTGGAGAAGACAGTGAGTAGTGTACGCTAGCTTTTTAGCTTACGTCACTGAGCTGTGCGTGCTCTTTAGCGTAGCGCAGTATGGAGTCCATACGCTGTCTTTTTAGGAAGCGTGTGTCTTGCATACGCTACCTTTTGGAAGCGTATGTCGTATAGAGTCCATACGCTGCCTTTTGGGAGCATATGACTTACATACGCTGACTTGGATGGTCAGGAGTCGTATGGAGTCCATACGCTACCTTTTGGGAGCGTATGACTTGCATACGCTGACTTGGATGGTCAGGAGTCGTATGGAGTCCATACGCTGCCTTTTGGGAGCGTATGACTTGCATACGCTGACTTGGATGGTCAGGAGTCATATGGAGTACAAACGCTGCCTTAGAAAGGAGTCGTATGGACTTGTATACTCTAGACTTGAGCATAGCCTGACTTGAGCGCAGTCCTGTATATTGATATTTAACGTCCATTTTATATCCTTACGCCTTTTGGCATAAACTTGATATAATCATGATATGTTAATATTTCTGTTAAATATGGATTGTTACGAGGGATGTACCATGTGTCGTAAATTGAGTATAGATACCCCGATTGACTGGAATTAAACCCTGAGAGTTGTAGACTCGACCCCACTGAATATTAGTTGACTTTCATGCCTTGTCACCATTGATAATGATGGTTATCTTGATTAAATTGATCATGCGTTCCTAGTTGGAACTAAGAGGCTGGCTAGTCGTCTTATTAAATTAAATGAATGAGACACGTTCATGTTATGAACTATTGTAATCGACTGGCTGATCCCGAATATTGACATACATGCACATGCAGGCTTCAATCTATTTATTTATTTATTTACTTATTTATTTTCTACGAAAGAAGCATGTGTACTTTATGGTCAAGGCATGATTATCGTGGTTAGATTTGATTGTTGCATTACGCTATGTAAGACCTGCAACCTAACCGCACTGGTATCGTTGTAGTGTTGTGCATATCGTACCCCGTACGAAAGTACTCATTTGAATGACCATGATCCACGGCATGGGATTTCGCTCAACGTAGAGACTATTAAGTTAAATAAAATAACAATTGCATGGAGAGAATGGATTCCCGAGTTCTTACATGGCAGCCCCCTTGGGACAAGTAGTACCCGACGGGCCGGCTGGTTCCCACAGATACTGTAAACCTGCCACACGGGCAGGGAACAGTATCTGCTTATATTATTATTGTATATTGTATATTGATGACGGGCGTCCTGCTGGGACTCGTCTAATTCATGCATGGCGCACATGATTCACTGGATAGACTAGCCTTGCATGCACATAGTAAGAACTGAGGAATCCCTAATTGCATTATTCCAGGATAACTTGGAACACACAATAGCAAGCCGTAGTAGTTGAATGGCTGTTTAAATTGACTTGTTTGTGTACTGTACTACTCTGTTACCTAACTGGGATGATCAGAATGTCAGGACATGACGGGCCAACTTCTGTCCTTGTTTGGTTGGGAGGTTGGTTCGAAGTGTCGTGATGTTATGAGAATCCTAGTAGCAAGCAGAGATCTATTTGTCATATTTTTCATTACTAGTTTTAGTTCTCATGTCGTGCTTCCTTGTGGTACTTGCTATTAGAGGTCTAACCTCTCTGGTTTTGCATGGCCAGATTTAGAGCCGGTCCCCGAGGATCCAGCTTTCTTCTACCTCCAGGATGGTCAACACTAGAGGGATGATCGCAGGAGGACTCGAGTGGGTTCCTTACTTCACCACTCGTTTTGTCACTTACTTTATACTTAGCCGTTTGGCACCGACATGTTAGTCGGATTATCTTGTACTTACTTTTACATAATTGTAATTAAAGTCAGACTGCAGCTGATAACAATTGTGTATACTTTGCTACATGAATCTGGCTATGTTTTGTAAAGCCAGATATCAAGAACATTTTGACAGAGCGTTTTGGGACGCCTTACTGCTTTATCTTACATGTTTTCTATTACTGTTTCTTGTTTGAATGATTGAGACAATAGATGTGAAGTGACCATAGTAAGACTTTCGTGTAGTATGCACCCCTTGTCTATTAGACAGCATTGATCGTATTATACGATATTCATCTACCCGTAATACGTAGCTGGCTGAGTCATTCTCCCGCTCTCCAGTATTCTGGTTCTGGGGCGTGACATATATAGGCTACGGCAGAGACCATGAGGAGAAATTAGGGTTAGGCCTCCTAACGGATCTGGATATCCCGTGTTCACCCCGAACACACAATCCAGGCCCATTAACATTAGCTCGGTCCACTAATGAGCTATTGTTGCACTACCTCCCTAATCCCAAATTATGTTTGTGGGCTCCTTTTATTATATGCTCGTTTGGCTTTCCATGTTAAGATATCGTATGTCCGTCGATCAAATTAAGTTACTGACAACTATATTGATTCGACATCTTTTATCCTTAAGTAGTACCGCTCAACTTCATTTGTCATGTCAGATATAATCCACCTGCAGGGTTTACATGACAATCCTTATGAGCTTCTAAGAGGACATCATCAACCCAATGTATTGGGACATGGATTATATTTATAATCAACAACCCATCATACATACAATGTTATTACCCAATTCATAGAGGTTGTTGATCCATAATGAATCTCACTCTTTTATGAGTCAAAGTAATGCACACTGCATATACATGTCCGTTATTATATCCGAATTAAAAGCAAAAGCATCCATAATAACATAGGTGTTTGTTCTCTTATGTAGTCAGTACAAAGAGAACAACCTTAAGTGGTCCTGTTCAATACACACAAAGTTTACTAGTGTAAACCTATAGTCAAGATAGACTAATACCAGATTACACTACAACCTTTCCAATAGATTGTCCAAGTCCATCTAGGTTGTGAACTATTTATATACTCCATAGGAAACTGATAATATGATCTTCTGTGTGACACCACACACCATATTATCTATAATATAGAATATCAGACATTTGTATTAACACTTGCAACAAGTACAATATGTAAACATTTGTACATATGATTCTCATTCAAAATTTAAGGAAATAAGCTTACTACAAAAGTGATGCTTCTAGTATATAACACTAACACAGTCCCCTAGGGCTAACGGACAGGGTGGGTCTTTAAAGTCTCCCTCCAACGATCCAGAGAAAGTGCTTTTACTAGCCACGGATCAGGGAGAAAACATGATACCTAAGCACCTATGTGCTCGGGATACCCGAGTCCACAAGTTTGGTGCAAAAGGTAGAGCAGCTTGCTACCTACTTACGTGACGTGATTAATCACAAACATAAGGTGGCAGCGTCGGTATGCAATGAGTCCCGCTCGGGACGTTGTTGCACCCAAGTCATCATCAACTGCTGCTGCGACAAATCAGCGCTCCTGAAGGTCGGCAGTCAGTTTTCCATCGACTGCAGCAGCCAGCACCTATTCGACAACAACTCAAGAAATAGATGTAAATTCTGGAAGACGAGGCATTTCCTCTCGCCTCATATAATTCAACTCAGAAGGTTCTCAAGGGAGGAAAGAAGACAGGCTCTTCCAGCCCGACAATCTCGGCCAGTATTGCGAGGAGACCCTCATCTGGAGGGTTCCCGCCGACAACCACAGGGGGTGTCTATTTAGGCACTCGATCCAAAAAGAAGCTTCTAGCACCCGGGAGTACACCTTTGACCTCTTTGAAAGTAGATAAAGCTGGAGGTAGCAGTCCCCTCAATATATGCGACAACCCGGTGTACCAAGAGCACATACAGGGGGTAGAGATCCTCCAGAACTGTACAACAAACTTGGACTTCCCTAAGGGCCACCACCCTCACCAAGATGATGCGGCTTCCTGCACATGAGGTAGCACCCCTTCCGAGTCAGAGGAGGATGACATTCCGATATTCTCTGACGATTTCTCTACACAACGGTATGACACAGAGAGCACCTCTGCTACAATCCCTTCCACCTCTACCCACGTGAGGACGGTCATTATGGCTGACGATGATCATGAAGCGCCTTCTGACCGATAACGTCTAGAAGTACTGGAAGCCATGCTCCTGTCCTTGGTCAAGTCCGTGGACAAAATCAAAGCCGCCTTGCCAACTCAACTAGCATGGACGTCCGGACAAACAAGCTTGGGATCCGCGGTCAACGCGGACTCCAACACGACCGCCCCTCCTTTGGGTGATGATCCCTTAGCAGCATCTGTTCCTTCAGCTGCAGATAAAGCTAAGGAGGCAAGGGGGAAGTCCAGGAGCTTCGAGCAATGTTCAATGCCCGAGACTCCTCTTGGGATCTCAGAATACGGCAACAATATCCCGCTGCATAGAGAGATGTGCCTTTTCTACAACGGTACAAGCCATTTCATATCGATTCTTATGTCGAAAAGACTTCTGTTAGTCGGTACATGACTTACTTTGAAGTCACAACTGACCACTTGCCCCATAGTGATGCCATCCTTACGCGATTATTCATCGGAGCATTGGAGGGGATCGCGTTCAACTGGTACCGCAACCTTTCCGACAACTGCATACATTCTTTTGACGGCTTCAAGCACATGTTCCTGGAACGATTCTACAAAGTGGGGTATGATGTAACAATGTCATCTCTCGTAGACTTTTTCAGGGAGAGAGGGAGCTGACAAGAAACTATATCGAGCGATTTTGCCAAACTGCAATGAGATTGCCCCAAGGCAATCCTGAGAGCTCCTTGATTGAAATCTGCTAGAAGAAATTGCTCCCCGTAATTAACCTCTGGATGGGTGACGATCAATTCAGGGATTAGACGACCTTCATCATAAGTGCTACTAATACAGAGGCAAAATTGAAGAAGGCTCTCTAGTTGGGATTACACATCCTAGATGGAGAGGATAAGAGCAAATGTCATGGTTCCACCTCCAGCAACAACAGTGGTGCCACCTCCAACCAGGACAATAAGGGCAAACAGGCCATGGTCGCTGATACGACCCCGAAGCCCGAACAAAAATAGGCGGAAGGTCAATGGCCCAAGGTAAATTACTCATTTGAAGACAGTAATATCAAACCTATCTTCGATATGCTCTTGCAAGGGGGTAAGATCCAGCTCCCTCCACTAAGGCGCGAGCCCCGAACGACAAAAATGGAGGATCCAAAATATTGCCACTTCCACCGCTATGTCCATCACTCCACTCATGACTGCTTCCAATTAAAGCAGTACATTCAGAGTCTTATCGACTCCAAAGCTCTGTCGATAGACTTTGAAGAGGTTACCGTGGCGGCGAACATGCTGTCGATTTAGTTGTGCAACTTCCTTCCAACAAGCACTCCAGACTGGATAATACCTGTCCCTCGGGCAACGATGAAGGTTATTAATCTTTCACCCATCCGAAGCCAGACATCTGGATTGCTACCTCTCACCACATCGCTAGGAGAGATCATATGGGTACATCTATACTTAGTGCCCGAAGTTACCTAGGAGGTGTTATCCCCTACCAGCAAGAAAAAAAGCAGGAAGTTTAGATCCTGCCATACAATTTCAGTCGAAGGTGAAGAAGCTCCAGCCATTGTTACCCGGTCTGGAGCACAAGTCCAGCCCGCACAGGATAATTCAGTCGAAGATCCTCAGCTGGCAACGTCGCCTCCCTCTGATATTCCAAGCCCATCTCAGCCTCCACTGGCGGATAAGTCCAACGCAAAAGAAACCCACTTCGACAGGCCACTCCGTAACGATGTACCTCAAGGACTGGAGAAACCTTACAACTTCCACATATTAGCACAATTGGCTAATACGCCAGCAAAGTTGTCGTTATACGAGCTCCTAAGGCTCTTCAAGGATCTTCGTGTCGTATTAAGCGAAGCACTCCAAACTGCTGATGCCTACTTACCTCAGGTCTAGCTTCCAGGGGAAGACCCGCCAGCAGATCTACAGGACATCGATACCACAGATGTAATGCCCAACATCATATTTACTCTACAGGACATGTTGATCAAGTCTAATTTGTATGATCGCCCCTTGTACTATATTGGATACATAGGCGACATCAAGGTGGATCGGATGTATATCGACCCCGGCTCGTCAATCAGCATCATCCCAAAATCTTGCTCCAACTTCTTGGCATCCCTATGCACCGGCTAGCGGCGACCAACACTGCCATTAGCAATTTGAACTCGGAGAGGAGCTATCCCCTAGGGAATATCCGATTGAAATGTCAGATTGGTGATCTAAAGATGGATGTTAGCTACTACGTCATAGATGCAGACACCTCCTATAACATCCTCATAGGACGTCCATGGATACATGACTATATGATCGTGCCATCCACCCTTCAGCAGTGTTTCAAGTATATCAGTAAGTACGACATCATAAAAACTGAATTTGCCGACATCGATCCCTTCAAAGGGGTTAAGTCTTATTATTCTTCGGAGGCTTGTCTATATGACGAATCCAGAAAACATATAGCTGACAAACTGGAGGCCATCACAGGGCCAGAAGAACCCTTGAGAATTCGTCTCTAGGCCAGCAAACCGGGCAAGGCCGCACCCCTCGTCGCAATCTTGCATAAAGAGGTGCTCGGTTCTCCTGCCTCACCTACGCAGTTGGAACCAATGGTCAATCAGTCCCCAGATCCAACCAGAAGCCAAAACCTATCATAGGGCCGATGGTGATTCGACTGCCGAAATCCAATCAATGGTAACAAGAAGATACGAGGCCCTATGTAACGCCGATGGTGATCCGATTGACAAAATCAACTCAAAGGAAACCGGAAGACACAAGGTCCCCTGCCGAGCCAATGATCATCCATCTTCCCAAGACGAGCCGGCAACCAAGTGTCGATCCAACACTCTCAGGCAAGTCAATACCTCAAGCTGAATCCTTGGTGGTCAAGTTGCCCAAAACGGCATCCCGACCTCTAAGCCCGTAGGGGGTAGCCGAAGAGGACGTAGAACTCGCCAAATACTTGGTTACACAGGTGGGTAGCCCCTCTCCTGATGATGTAATCCCTGTGGACAAAATTCCTTATTTCATCAATAAGAGGCTGCCGTTAGACTATTCTGAGTATGATAAGCCTAATCTAATGTATGCTGCACGGGACTGTCTAGACGTTATCCTGTACACACGGGTGACAACCGTCCATACTCCAAATCAACTTGCTCCCATTAAAGGCGCTCAATTTATGGTCTCCGACAGAAGAGAATGGGATCACACGATCATCTTTGGCCGAAAAGAAGGTTCTCAATCTTTCACACCATAAGAGTCCGATCTTGGGCCCGACGCTAGAAGGTTACCGCTCTACCTGTATAGTCCTCAAGCCAAGTACTTCATGCAAAAGTAGGGGTACGACATGGAGGCTACCCCGGGTTTGAATCATGGCAATGGTCGACGATTACCTATACAGCTGTCGGCACCGGCAGGGAAACCTCAGGACCATTATCACAAATCCAGACGCGGCCTCGGGTATGTTACACCACCAACAATGCCCAAAAAATTTGATAAAGAATGTGATTTGCACTCTTATTCGTCCGAGTCACCCATTTACGACTCTGATAGCAGTATTAGAGATATATTTAGACAGACATTATCTGTCAATATGACATTCGCATATGTCAAAGAGGAAGACAAAGATCTACTTGAACCACTTGAGTTGGAGCCGTGGGTCCAGCAACTAGACGCACAATGGAAGAAATGCTTTGAACTTTGTGATCCTCCCACCGAGGACGAGGTTATGCAAGTTAACCTCGGCGATAAATCCTCTCAAAAGCCAATCTTCGTCAGTAAAAGCCTGACAGACGGCGAACGGGAGTCGTAGTTACAACTCGTCAGAGAATACATCGACGTCTTTGTCTGGAGCTATGAAGATATGCCAGGGCTAAACCCCGAGATCGCACTTTATAAGCTCAATATTTATCCAGATGCAAAACCAGTCAAACAACAGCAGCGGCAATTTCGTCCAAACATCATGAATTCTTTTGAAGCGAAAGTAAACAAGCTTATAACTAGCGGTTTCATCCGCGAAGAGTGGCACCCAGACTGGGTAGCCAACATAGTACCAGTCATCAAGAAGAAAGGAAGGATCCAAATTTGCATCAATTTCTGCAATCTGAATGGAGCATGCCCTAAGGATGAATTTCCTCTTCCTATCACCGGCATAATGATCGACAATACGTATGGCTTTGAGTGCATGTCCTTTATGGATGATTTTTCAGGATACAATCAAATCAAGATGTCTCCTGATGACGAGAAGCATACGTCATTCCGAACACCGATCGACGTATATTGTTATACAGTCATGCCCTTTGGCCTGAAGAACGCCGGTGCTATATATCAATGGGCGATGAGTGCCATCTTCAGAGATCATTTGTGCAAGATGGTAGAGTGTTACGTTGACGATATCGCCGTCAAGAGCCGCTCAAAAAATGATCACTTACATGATTTGTGTAACACCCACTTTTCTAAAATGAGGGTAATTTTGAACTTTTGTAAAAGTTTATTATTTATAATAGGATTTATAATTTATGGGAATTTTTAATTAATTTAATACTATTTAAAATTGGTGAATTATAATTTTGATGTGTTAGCTAGTGAACTCTAGAACTGTTGAGCCTAGAGACTAACCATGACCATGGGGACCTAACCATGTGATTAGAATGACTATTTACAACTTTTTAGGCTAAGGGTATTTTGGTCATTTTTTGACTTTTGAATTATTTAAGATTTTGATTAATTGGTGAATTTTAGATTATTTTAATAATATTTAAATTGATGTATTATGAATTTGGTCATTTTTCATATTTTAATATTTTGGGAAAATTTTATATTTTTAATATTATTTTTATTGGATTTGTTTAGTCGGGTTTGAGTTTCGTATCGTTTTGACTTATATTGTGACCCGGGTAGCTTAAACTCTAGATAGGACCCAATATTAAGTTAAACATGGCTCACAGGACCCAACATTTAAGTTAGTTAATTAAACTAATTTTTATCATGTTAGAATGGTTAAGTTAGAGACTCAAAACTAGATCATTTTGACCCCAAACTTGAATCTAGTCTAGACTTAACCATATGAGACTAGAGGGGCAATTAGGACATTTCCTATTAGCCCTAATGGACACTTTATGGCAGCCATCTTTAGGGGAGAATGATTCATTTCATTTATTACAATCTTGCCTCTTTTATTTTTCTTTTGTTCTTCCCTAATTTTAGAGAGCCTTCCCATTGATTTGATCTCCAAATCAAATCATTCCTTCACCAAACCTTCCCTCAATCATTTCCATTCTCCAAGGAAAGGGTGCTACCAAGTATTAGATGAGGAGTGCAAGGAGGAGTGTGCACTTTGAGGAATCTTCGTATCGGAGCCATGTCCTAAAGGATTTTATTGGGATTCTACTCCCAATAGGTAAAACCCATCCTCTAAATCGATTTCCTTTGCATATAAATTAGTTTTGAATTCGTAGGATCCATCCTCATGCATGTGTCCCATTTAGATTCAAATTTGAGGCCATTTGGAGCTCTCTTGAGGATTTTAGATATGTGTCTTGTGTCCTACTTGATAGATCCCAAATTAGGACACCCCATGTGTATGTATGTATGATAATAGTTTAAATAGATATTTAAATTCAGTTTTAGAATAGTTAGAGAATGGATTGATCTTAGTTAGGATGGTTAGAATGAGTTTCATTTGGATACCTATGTTTGTATCCAAGTATCTTGGCCTATATGTGTTCTTTTGTCCAAAATAAATCAAATTCGTCATAATATTCATCCACGTTTTTATTAACCAAAGTAACATAGAAATGTCATAACTTTTAGCTTAGAAATCCGATTTATCTCCCATTTTTTTAAAAGAACCATATCGAAGTTAGCTTTCCAAATATATATTTTAATAAGCCAAATTCTTTCTGCAACTTTCTGTAGAATTATTTAAGTGTCAGCTGTACAAAAGACGATCGTGTTTCGTTATTTTTGCAATTTCGGGAGCTATCAGACACTAAAATGCGATCCGTTTGAAGTTTCGGAAAGCTAACACGAAGGGCTACAACATACTTTAATCCTAGAATTTAGTAGAGGCCCAATTGGTACAGTATTGGTTTTAAGTAGAAGAGTGACTATACGATATATGCATTTTGTGAAACCTATGAGCCTATGTAGTATGGATATTAAATGAATATAGAGTATGCAATACATGATATGTTAGATGAATAAAATGATATATATGATATATATCCTCTTTACATTAATGTATATATATGGTTGAATGCAAACATGTAGGAATGCAATTAATATAATGTATGTAAGCAATGCATAAATGCATGAATGAAAGAATGATATACAATGTATGCATGTAAGTATATAATGAATGCTAGATATGAATGCAAGGTATACATGTAATGATAGATATTAATGCATAATATATAAATAATATAATGCAATATATAATGATAGCACATATGGTAATGTAGAATATATGATACAAGCATGTATATGTCCACTGTTTTCCCTTTTTTTATATTTTCCTTCCCTTCCCTTTCCATTTCAGTTTTTCCCCCTTTTTCCCTCTTCTATTTTTACATGTTGTATACAATGTATATAATGTATACATGCATATAAGTATGTAATATGCATGAATGAATGTCATATATGAATGAATGAATCAATCAAAGGTATAAGTAAAATATAATGCATTGTAATGAATGTTAACATATATAATGTATAAAAGTATGTATGTAAATGTGCATGAATGTATATATCTATGTAACTATGTAAATATGCATGATGTAACATATGCCTATATATTTAAATATATATGTAATGTGGATATGCATGTATGTATGAAGGTATGTATTTATATATATTATCTATTTTATATTATGCATTATTGTGGTTCACATTGTCTTGTGATTGTGTGAGTGCTAGCCTAGGCTTGGTTAGGCCTAGTGAGACTTATTAGACTTGTTTGTGCTAGGACTTGACCTAGTTGACCTAATTTGACTAGTGTGGTTAACTAGAGTTGACCAAGTGTTGACTTTAGTCTAGTTTGACCTAGACAGCATGCAGATGCATTGTACATTTCATTTATTATCTCTCGTATACATCTTGACCTGTGTTGCTCTAAATAGGACTCTGTGACTTCAGTTTGGACCTTTATACCTATTAGCTGTTCAGGTTATCAGGCGAGTACATTCTCTGATCATTTTATATCTTGTTTAGGATTATATTTCCTGCTTTAGATTATTCTACTTGATGCTGACACGTTGGTAACACAGATTAGTACTATATGGATCCCTTCATAAGATGTTATCCCTCTCGGGAGCATCAGATACTCTTGTCTCATGTGTTTCACTTACATCATGTATCTCTTGCTTCTATTATCATGAATCTTCGGGAATCAGCTAGTGACTCATGTACTCTCATGATCACCGAGCCTTCACGAATCAATTCATGAATCACCCTTTATGGGCAATGTAGTATAATCATGAATCTTAATGTAACTTGACTGGATCCTTGTGTATTGATTGGGGATGGGGGAGTATAAATGAACATGTGGATAATTCCAAGTAGTGCAATCATGAATCAATTCCGTAGTGTAATCATGAATCAGTCCCTAGCCATTCACATGTTTATCTTGTACTCTGAATCACTAGCACTCTCTCTCTTTTATATATCATAGATATTTACTTATAGTCTCTCTTTTACATTACGCTATTCTTCAGTTCCTATATTTTATTCTCTAGCATGATTATATTTTCTTTCCTGCTATGACTTGTTGAGATGTATTGTGCTCGCTTTCGTCCTGACTGGACCTGTTGATAAATTTTACAGATAGCTTGGAGGTTACATGCTAGCCAACCAAACTAAAGTTTTCTTATTTATTTTTAGTTGTCTCGAGTTATATTTACTTTATGGATTATTGTATTTGAGATTTGGGACATTAAATGGATTTTGATATCTTAGACACTTAGACTTCTATCTACTTGTATCTCTTTGTGGATTTTAGTTTTATCTATCTTTTTATCGTATTCCACCTTAGACGTGATTGAAACTGTATTCTGCTATGTCACCTCCATTCGGAGTGTATATTCTGTACAGGTACCTTATATTGTTAGATGATTAACCTAGGACAGCGTTCTACTGCCGACACTGTGGCGTAGGCTGGACGTACCCACTTCTCGTGCCCTTACTCTGGGGTACGGGTCGTGACAATTTGAGAACAGTATTCGACCTCATGCGAGTGCATAACCTGAAGATGAATCCCACCAAGTCTTTCCTGG
Source organism: Iris pallida (assembly GCA_029216955.1). NCBI lineage: Eukaryota > Viridiplantae > Streptophyta > Magnoliopsida > Asparagales > Iridaceae > Iris > Iris pallida. The sequence continues at coordinate 29,132,598 of JANAVB010019800.1, read as the reverse complement.
GGGTGTCCATTGGAAAGTTCTTGGGCTTTGTCATTACTTTCCGTGGCATTCACATAGATCCCGACAAAACAAAGGCAATCCTAGAGATGAGTCCACCAAGGAATCTCCGTAAACTCTGCGGCTTTCAGGAAAGACTAGCCTATATCAGGAGGTTTATATCTAACCTCTCAGGGCGATGTCAACCCTTCACTCAACTCATGAGGAAAGGTGTCTCTTTCATATGGAACGAGGAATGTCAGCGTGCCTTCGATGATATTAAGGAGTACCTGACAAATTCGCCAGTTCTGGTAGCCCCGGTCGCCGGAAAGCCCTTACTACTCTATGTACGGGCGATGAAACACTCCCTCGAAGCACTGCTAGCACAGAATAATGACGCGGGACATGAACAAGCTATTTACTATCTCAGTCGGATGATGGTAGGACCAGAACATAGGTACACCGTCGTGGAGAAGGAGTGTCTTGCCCTAGTGTTACGACCCGTACCCGCTTTTCGGGACGTGAGAGCGTGAGCAAGCTAGCTACGTATCGAGTGGACTCCAGCCTGACTCGAGTATGTATAAGATGTCAAGATCATGGTAATCTACAGTGTATCTTAATCCACAAAAATCATGTAAAACAAGAATGAACAAGTATGGGTTGTGGTCTGCAGTCCACTAGCATATATGTTCGATTAGACTCCAAGAATAATATGAGTCTATAAAGCTAAGATGATAAGCGGGATATCGTTTGCAAAAACAAAAGTGTAGAACTTTATTGATACAAACTTTGTAAAAGATTATAATTTAAATTTTGGGAAAGTACAACTGTAGGAATCCAATCTAGAAGACGATTGCTTTATCCCTTGGACGATGTGAACTTTGAAGACGATAGCCTCTGAAGTTGAAGACAACTCTGGAATTGAAGGCAAAAAGCCTCGAAAATTGAAGGCAAAAAGCCTCGGAAGAATACAGCAGCACTTGGACAAGAACTCCTGGACTCTCTGAACTTTAAAGTCTGATCTCTCTATGATCTGATCTCTGATTTTTCTCTGATCCCCTTGAATGGAGACTTGAAACTCTATTTATAGAGTTCTGAAAAATAACTAACTTTTAGTTATTCTGGACTGCGTATAATGGATTGTGCAGCAGTTGGATTGCGCAACAATAGACTGCGCAGGCAGTTGCTGGATCATGGGCCAACTGTCTTGGACATATGGCAACATTTGATTAAAATACGCATGATCGTGTATAGACGGTTGCCACGTAATGAGCAATTGATGGCATGAATGCCACGTGTACTTTATCATTTGTGTTGATAGAACGCGTACACTGAATTGTGCTGGCTTTGGATTGTGCAGACTTGGATTGCGCTGGAATGGATTGCGCTGGAATGGATTGCGCTGCCAGCTGTCAACCGTTCTCGAGCGCTATGCGGCGCAATAAACGAACAGCCTCCTCGTTCTTCGTACTGTCAGCTGTCAGGAAGATTTGATTGTGTCAGGTAATGATGATTTTTGCCACGTCAGCCTGCGCGCTTGGGAGTGTGCGCAGTCTAGCGTGCGCAATCTGAAGGATGCGCAATCTGATGTCTGCGCAGTTCATCTAAAAGTTGTATTTCTTGATTTTTCTGACTTTGTTGATGTGTGCAACTTAATTTTTTAGGACCTACAAGACCCCCTTCAAAGTTTTCGAAAGTTGGTGGTGGCTCGCAGAGGGTCGGCGGTGGCTCGATCGGTACGGGGCGGTCCAGGCCGGCGTTCCAGCCATGGAGGCGGCGGTCAGGGGTGGTGCTGGCGTCGACGGAGGTAACTTAGGCTAGGGTTTTCTTTTTCCCTGTTCTTGGTGGCGGTGGATTGGTGACGGCTGGTTGGGTTGTCGGGGTCGGAGTCGAGTTTGGGTCGGGGACGATGGTGGTTGCTGTCGGGTTGAGTCTGGTGGCGTTGGCCGAAGTGGGTGGTCAGGTGACGGCGGGTGGTGCCGTAGGTGGCGGTGTAGGGAGAGTAAGGTCTGTGCGGGACATGGGGGGCGAAGAAGATGGCGGAGGGCTTGGCCGGGGCTGTTGGTGTAACGGCGACAACGGGTGGTGGCAGAAGTGGTGATGATGGGTGATGGGGAATGGTGGAGGTGGTGGTCGTGGAGTCGACGGGTGGTGTTGGGTTTGTCCAGGGAGGAGTCGACGGGTGGTGTTGGGTTTGTCCAGTAACTAGGTTTAGGATTTGGAATTTGATATGTCGTGTCGGGGTTGTCGACACGTAGAAGTAAATGTAAATGTAAAAATTGGAATAAGAATTTGGATGGACACAGACACGAGGCACACCTTATTTGTGGTGGAATAATTTGTGGAGACGAATAATGAATTGGAGGAGTACCTGCCTATTTATAGGATGTGGGAATTCCCAATTTGGATAGGATTAGGAATAGATTTAAAACCCAATTTAGATAGCTTACAATTTAATTTAAAATCAATCAAATCAAATCCAAATGCAAATCCAATTAAATCTAATTAAAATCAAATTAAATACTTTTAGTTTAAAATCAAATCAATTTTAAAATATAGATAGTTTACTATTTAAATGTATCCATGGAATCAAATCAAAATTTAAATTGTCACAAATATTTCAAAAATATGTTTTCCAAAAATACTATAATAATTAATTTCGAAAATAATAAATCTTTTTGAATAATAAATTTTTTTTGAACAATAAAATATTAATATTAAATAATTTTGAAAATACATTATTATTTAAAATAAATAAATATTTATGAAATAAATATTTTTGCACGAAGAATTTTATTATTAATAACTGCTAAAAATAATAGACTTTTTATGACAAGAATAATAATTATATAATTTTGAAAGTGTATATTAAAATAGAAAAGAAAATGTTTTTATAAAATATGTACGTTCGCACATATTCGTACTCATCGAGCAAACGAAAATTTTGCATACGACGTACAATACGACAACGTGACATACAGTACAAAAATCTTAAATCCATGCAAATTAATAAATAAAAAAAATAGTATAAATTTAGGGATTTTACAATTTGACTCAATCTTTGACTGCAATAAATCTGAGAAATTGATCGATTTAGGACAAGTGTCCTAGGAGCACTGTGGGGATCTGAACCACATGACGAGTGAGCCGCATACGATTTTGGGCCACATATGGTTAGGGCCACGTGTCAGGGCTGCCTGGGTAGTAACCCTCCCTTGAGCCTTTGAACCACAGGGAAGTAATCATTGTGAGCCGCATAGGGATACATCCGCCTGAGCCGCATGGAAATGGTCCTCTTGAACCGCATGAGAAGTCTTTGCTCGAGCCGCATGAAGCTGTCTTGGCCTGAGCCGCATAGGACAGATTCATTCTGAACCGCATGAGAAGTCTTTGCTCGAGCCGCATGAGGCTGTCTTGGCCTGAGCCGCATAGGACGGATCCATTTTGAACCGCATGAGAGGCCTTTACTTGAGCCGCATAGGGCTGTCCTGGCCTGAGCCGCATAGGACAGGTCCATTCTGAACCGCATGAGAGGTCTTCACTTGAGCCGCATGCGAACGCCCACGCGGCAAGGCCACACGGCTTTTTTATGGCTTTTTGGGGGGATTTGTGTCCGAGATCTCTCTCTCTTCCTTAGAAGTCTGTCATTATAACAGCGTCATAATTTCTTCTTTTTGTGTCAGGGCTGTCACTTTTTCAGAGTTGTCAGCCGTCAAACAATTAATGCGAGGGGGCAGAGAAGAGGACTATCCTGCCACGTGTCTTCGAAGCCGCATGGGATGTCTTGGGCCGCATAGTCCCTCATGTCGTATGACTTTTTGAGCCGTATGGGCTTTCTGAGCCGCATGGGTTTCTTTTGGCCGCATGGGTCATTTTCTTTAATATTTTCCATACTTCTACAAGACCCCCTTCAACGTTTTCAATTTACAAAATTAAAATACTTTGAATAAGAAGCATGGTCGTATTTTTCTGGCTGCATATGAAACCCTGACCGCATAGAGTTCTTGGCCGCATAGATTGTTCAGCCGCAGGAATGTCTCATCCGCATAGAGCTGTTCAGCCGCATAGCTTCTCACCACGTGTGCGTGTCTTTAATTGCCTCAAATTCACTTCAGCGCCGTTTTGTAGGAGGGAATCCCAAGGGTCAGCTTATTAAATCTTTCGGATTTTATGCCTTGGGCGAATCTTGGAGACGAAACCCGGGGAGTCAGTTTCGCTTCTCATGAGGCGGTCATTGGTCCACGTGTCCTCCTTCTCCCTTTCTCCTATAAATAGAGAGAGTTTAAAGAGAGAAAGGGCTTCTTTACTTTCTTTCTTTTTTCTCGAATCTTCCCTATCTCAATCGTCCTTCTCCTTTTCGATAATTAATGGCTCCCAAGAAGACCGTGGAAGCAAAGGGCAAGAATGCAGCCTCTACTTCCGCCTCGGCTGCAACTTCTACTCCGCCGGTCGTCGTACCTGATGTTCATCCTGACGTTTACCCCCCCATTACAGGTAAGGACAATGTATGGGTTAAAGAACCCTAACTGCCATGGCGACGTCGCATACTTTATGCACGAGTCTTTGCAAATCGCATGTTCGCCCTACGGCTGAGCTGCGAGACACATAAGAAAATTACCGTGTCTGCACACGCGCTTCGTCGGCGAGGCCGCATAAGCGATGCTAAACCTCATAGACTTTTATCGTCTGGAGCCGCATAAGTGTTCTTCTGAGCTTGAGCCGCATGAGGCTTTGTGGAGCCGCATAAGACTTCGGAGCCGCATAAGGCTTCATGGAGCCACATGGATATTTTCTTGAGCCGTATGAGGCTTGAAAGTACCCAATCAGCTCTCTTTATCCACCTATTTAACCTGTCTCTTTTTTTTTGTCTTTTCTTCAGTGAGTCTGCCGGTTAACGCTGCTGGAGAACTCTTGGTGGGTAGCGCCCAAGCTGCTATCGGCTATAGGTACGACCATATTGTTCAGCATATGACGGACCAGTTTCCGAGCGATGAGCCTCTGGCTAGATTGAATGCCATCAAGAATCAGCCTTTCCATTTCTTTAATGCTATGATAAACTCCAGGAAATTTGAAGGGGAATATTTGAAGCCTACGTTCTTTTTTGGAGACGCCTTGACCGTGGAGAACAATCATGTTCTGGAGATGTCGGAGAATTGGAGTTTCATCTCGAACGGGATGGCGATCCGTATCCCCCAGATGGAGCGACACTTCCCATTATCTTGGTTCAATATGCTCCCATTGGACCGAAAGATGGAGGGGACTTTAACCCCTACCAGAAGTGGGATGTTCGTCGGGAACATCCATTTTAATAACAATCTGAAGTCCGTGACTGCCGGCAAGGTGCATACTAGCTGTTCCGTGACGTGGTTGGTCCCAGGTCCTTTCCTGAATGTGGCGGGCCCTAACTTCATATTTTCTACCGTCGATACTTTTATAAATAAACTTGCTCGGAAGGGCTTCTATCCCGTTGGCCGGTTGATGTTCCCTGGTTGGGTACACCCTATTTCCTCGTAGACCTTGCAGAAGTATGAGGCCTTCTTGTGTGAGATCGGCCTTTACCACGCTATCCGAGGTACCAGTCATGGTTTGACCATAAACAAGAAGCTGTTCATGTCTCTGCTGGAGATGTATAATTGTCGTACGGGGACTTTTTACACACCTGTAGGGGAAATGGGACTCGCGCTCCATGAAATACACGCGGTCTTCAAGCTTTCTTGGGGGGACGAGGCTTTTGAAGCGTATACTCCCACTAACGAGGAACTCGAAGATTTGGAACGACGGTATCCTGGCTTCGTGGATCTTTACCAAGAGATATTATGCCATTATAGCACATGTCATCAGATAACCCGAAAGGATAGTAACTCGGAAGGGAATGCTCTCCATACCAAGGACTGGGTGCACTATCTCTTTCCGGCAGATGCCTCAGGTCAAGTTACTTCTCGTCGCCCTCGATCTCGGGAAGCGGTTAAGGACTTGGTGTCGTCGGCTAGGAGAGTGGCCACTACCAGTGATAGGTTCGAGAGCAAGACTGACACTTTTGGTTACTTTTACCAAGATACTCAAGAGCTGTCCGAGAAAGTGCTTCTGGTGGGATTTTGATGATCTGGCTACGAAATTGTGTAGTCTCGGGAGGAGCCGGTTCTATTGAGAGAATTAGTCGTAATTTCATCATTCTGGTTGTGAAGTTAGTTTTGCGAATCAGGCTAGCTCTCCTCCCGGCCATGGTGTGCAGCATACACCGTGGCCTTCGTACCTTTACAACCAAAGTCATTGCTCGCGACGTGACCAAGGATTTTGAAAGAATTGAGTTGTCCTATCACTATTTGATGGGATGGCTGCTGATACATTATCCGTCTTTGATGAGGCCGAGCTCTGAAGACGGTGTGACTGATGATGACGCATTTATCTTCCGCTATCGTGACGAGCCTTGGGAATGTGAAACCATGCGGGCTTGCCGGATGGCATTGGCAAGGGCAGATAAATATCACATTTTTGTATCCGTCCCTCGCTTTACTGCCAGGGACATAGAGGCTGTACATCTTGACGGTATTGCGCCCCCTCAGCTTCTGGATGGCCAGCTGCTCCTATGGCTGCGTAACATCCGTCCTGCACATCTGGTGTATCGTAACCGCAATACTGTCTTTCTGGAGCCTTATCTGCCTAGCAGGTTTGCCCGGCAGTTTGGATACAACCAACTTTGTCTAGACAGTCAGGGCTTGGCAATATTATGATTCATTCCATACTCGTACCATTTTCTCGGTCCCTGCCCTTAAGGAGTCAGTAGAGATCTTGTATATGGCGGCTTTGTATCATGTCATGGCGAACAAGCCCCCGGTCGGTTTTAACCTAGGTACCAGTTTCATTGTTGGTACCTGTCTGGAGGAAGGCTCTCAAGGGGCCAAGAAAAGAAAGACCAGAGTCGAAGTGCCAGATTTGGATTCCGCTGCTGAGGGCGATGAAGGCGACGAGCATGATAGAGATGACTCTATCCTTCCAGTGGCAGACGCAGAGGTGGATCAGCCGCCTATTTTGTCAGATGAGATATTGGGGGATCAATCACTCGTTGCGCCTGGTCCTACTCCGAAATGTAGCAGGCAAGTTTCTCCTCTTGGCGGTGTTTCTCGATCCCGAAAGCTGGTTGCGACTAGGCACCGCCTGCTAGCCATAAAAGAAAATAGGGAAGAAGTCAACACTGCGTCAGAGGTAACAAAACTGCTCTCAATTCCTTCTTCTTTCTTTTCTTGAAGCTTCAATTCTAACCGTCTTCGTTCCCTCTTTTGGGTGTCAGGAGAAGAAGAAGAGTTTTAAGATGCCGAGGTGGTGACCCAGGATGACGGGGACTCCCGTGAGCCTGTTCCCCTTCAATATGACACAGATCAACCTGTATCCCCCTTCGAGGTGGCGGGGACAGGGGACGTGGCTGAGTTTCACTCGGGGATCGTGGATGACGGGACCATGCCAGTTGTGGATGAGCTGCAGCCTTTATGCCCCTCCCCTGGTAAGATTAGCCGAATCTTAACCTGTGAGGAAGCCTATCTGCTCTATCATCACGTCCTTCAGGTTAAGTCGGTTAATTGTTATTCTGGGCATACAGGTCCTGCCTCTCAAGTGCCGGGGATGGACATTGCTGAGACAAACCCAGCCGAAGGGGCACTGGTGGAGAGGGGTGTACCCCCTCCCCGTCCGACTCGTCTTGATGGGCCTTCTGAGGGCTCGAATTTAGCGGGCCAGTTACCGGGGCAGTCAGGGCAGGGAACGATGGTCCTTGCGTCATCCTCTGCTCCGGTGGCTCCGAGGATCGACCTTTTTGCCCTACCGAGTATCCATGCTCTCCGGGCAGCGGAAGATGAGTTGGCCGCCACTCATGCATCGTTCTACTCGGACTTCATTCTCCCGGTGGCAAGCTCTCGCGTAAATTCTTCGACGTTGCCGTCCCTGCTTCCCCTGACGCCATCCTTTACTGAAGTTCTGGACAACGCATTGCAGGACGTGGTTGCCAGTTTTTATCGTCATCTGAAGAGGGGAATCGAGGCCGCTGTGGAAAGAGGGACCTCCTTCGCCTTGGCCCGACAATGAGCCCAGGGTCAAGTAAATATCCTTAGGGATCTTCCTAGTGATGCAGGGATTGCTTCGCTTCTGGAGGCGAAATTGTTGGAGGCTGATCAGCTGGTGGCCGAACTTCGAGTATTACGGCAGGCTGATCTGTCTGCTGTTATAAACGAGGAACGGGATTCCCTTATCGCTGTTATAGAGAGGACCAGAGCTGTTCGGGATAAGACCAGACCGGCCATGCTGAAGGATCTCAGCGACTTATCTGATCGGTATGATCAATTGAGTTATGCGAATGAAAACGTCACGGCTCGGGAGGAGTCTGTCTCTCGTGAGATTACTGAGATGCGGAAGAAGCTCCTTGCGCTTCAGAAGAAGCTGATTCTCTTAGAGTCTGAACTCGAGGCTGCCCGCAATGACAGGGGGCTAATCATTCAGGAGGCTGACAGTGTTACTCAAGCTTCGACTGACCTGGAGACTACCCTGAAGAAATTGGAAGATGACTGTCAGGTGCTCCTGGGCTTGGACAATAAGGAGCAGTTACTTCAGGAGGCCGAGCGTTGCGCTAGTCAACGGATTGAGCAGGGGACCACCTCAGTGAGAAACCGCCTCATAGAATTGAGTAATGTTGAAATGTAGTCGGCCCCCCCTTTTTTTGAAAGGGACGTGATCCCGAAATATGTAATGTCTTTTTCTTCCTTCAAATAAAGAGTACTTTCAATTCTACCCTTCATTTGTATTGCCTGTTGTGCCTGTGATATTGTGGTGATGTTTTCTCCTGCATAGGGGATATATTTGTGGACCTGTTACCCATGGCGTACCTTGGTTTTAGGTAGAGAGAACAAGTTTTGGTTAGGATACCTGAAGCAGCCATGGCAAAGTGGTCATGGGTGCTCTTGGTATTGGGAAAAGGAATATCGTAGAACAGCTGGGCTCCTGGGGCATGATGAGATGATGGCTTTATGCTAAGAAGTTTAGCAAGGGATATTTGTGGGCCTATTATCCTTGGCGTATCCTGGTTTAGGATACGGATAATAGGATGAAGGAAAACCGACATACTTGCTCAGAGGTAACGAGGACATGGCAATTAGGAAAGTTTTTTAAACGTAGCGTCTTCCTACTCAGAGGTAATGAGTGCATGGCAGGAGTGAACTCAACGAAGGGTATTGGTGGTCAACAAAGGACATTTGTGGTCAACAGAGGACATTTGTGGTCAACAAAGGACATTTGTGGACCTATTACCCTTGGCGTACTCCGGTTGTGGGTACAGATAATAGGTCGAAAGGGGATCATCATACTTACTCAGAGGTAATGAGGACATGGCAAGTATGAAGGTTTCTTCGACGGAGCCTTCCCATTCAGAGGTAATGAGGACATGACAAGAGTGGGCTCAATGAAGGAGGGCACATAGAACGACTCACAGGTAATGAGGACATGGAAGTTCTATGTAAGGGGTGATTTATTTTTGGCAGAAATGTGACGACTCAGAGGTCATGAGGACATGACCGTCTTGGAAGTTTGTGGACCCGTTACCCTTTTTGTGCATTGGGACTACAGGTAGTGGATCATGAGGGAGGATCTCTTATAGGAAGAAAGTTCAGCGGTACGGTTATACATGACTTTCGTTCAAAAGAGTGACCGGAATGTAAGTTCAGGGGTACCAACGGGTACATAACTCGATAATCCATAAATGTTGGAATCAAACTGTATGTTCAGAGGTACCAGCGGATACCTGACTTGGTAATTTGGGATATCTTTGTAGAAGAAGGGCATGAGTTCAACGGTACAAGAGGGTACGTGACTCGAAAATCTGGAATATTGTGGGTGTGAGTTCAGCGGTACCAGCAGGTATGTGACTCGGGAATCTGAAGAATGGTGAGCGTGAGTTCAGCGGTACCAGCGGGCACATGACTCGATAATCTGGAAAATTGTGAGGGTGAGTTCAGAGGTACCAGCGGGTACATGACTCAATAATCTGGAAAGTGTTGTTTAGACATAATATTTCTTCAGGAACTTGCCGTTGACGGGCAATATGAGAAAGTCTCCGTTTTGCTTAGCGAGGCGATAAGCACCGTTGGAGGATACTGTCTCAATGATAAATGGACCTTCCCACTTTGGCTGGAATTTGCCGGCGGTCTTGTGAGTCATGACCATCGGCCTCCGGACTGCCAGGACGAGGTCGCCCACCTGGAATGTTCTGATTTTGACCTTCTTATTGAAGGCTCCAGAGATGCGTGATTGGTATAGCTCAATTCGTTGCTGAGCCAAGAGGCGCTTTTCATCTAGTGCCTCCAATTCCTGTAGCCGACGATGGTAGTTTTCATCTGTCGTCAATTGATGTGTGAGGGCGACACATAGTTAGGGGATCTGAGTCTCCAATGGGAGGACTGCCTCACTCCCTTACACCAGGGAGAATGGTGTATTCCCTGTGGCTGTTCGAACGGTGGTGCGATAGGCCCATAAGCATTCGTCGAGCTTCTCGTTCCAGTCGTGCTTGTTGGAGAAAACAAACTTCTTGAGGAGTTTGATGATTGTTTTGTTGAATGTCTCTGCTAACCCGTTTGCTGCCGGGTTGTATGGTGTCGAAGCGACATTCTGAATACGGTATTTATCGTAAAACCGATAGAATGCGTGGCTTACAAACTGTGGACCATTATCATGGACGATCCTTCGGGGTAGTCTAAAGCGGTAGATGACGTGATGCTTAAGGAAGCTGATTACGTTTGAAGTCTTAACTTCTGCGAGTGGGACAGCTTCCACCCATTTGGAGAAGTAATCAGTGATCGCAAGTATGAAGCGATGTCCTCGGGAGGAAGGTGGGGTGATTGGACCAATGATATCCATTCCCCATGCTTCGAATGGCCAGGATGCTACTGTCGGATGTAGAAACTCGGATGGTTGGTGAATGAAGTCCGCGTGGACTTGGCAGGCTTTATATTTTCTAGCATAATCTATCGTATCTGCCACCATTGTGGGCCAATAGTATCCTATTCGGCAAAGGCGGTCTTACAGTTTTGGGCCGGGCTGGTGGGCCCCGCAGATACCGTCGTGAGCCTCTCGTATGGCTTCTGTATTTGACAGACACCGAAGCAGTAATCCGTCGTAGGAGCGGTGATACAGCATTTTTGTCTCTGTATCGTAGAAGAATCTGAGAGAACGTCGTCTGATGGAGGTGGCTTCCTTTGGGTTCTCGGACAGGATGTCGTAGACGATGAAGTCGATGAATGGTTGTCTCCAATCTGGGGCATCATCGATCGTCTGTGCAGAATAACTTGCCATGAATTGTACATTGTTCTTGGGACAGACCAGTTCGTGGCCTATCATATCCACTGATTGGCGATCATAGTTCGGAACTGCTAGGGAAGCAGCAAGATCAGCTAGGGCATCAGCTTCAATATTTCGGAGTCTGGGGATATGTTCGATGAAGAACCCTTCGAACGATGAGATGATGTCAATCGATATTTGGTTATAAGGGATCATGTCTTCGTGGCGGACCTCATATGAGCCCCGTATCTGGTTGACGATTAGTTGGGAATCGCCGTATGCTTCAAGGTATTCTACCCCAAGCTCTCTTGCAATTTGGAGGCCAATGACCAGAGCATTGTACTCGACCACATTGTTAGAGCACGGTTCAGTGAGGGAATAAGCACGATTAATCACCAATCCGGAAGGGAAGATCAGCACTACCTCGACTCCGACGACTATATAGCCTTTAGGTCCGGTCCTTGAGGCGCCGTCGAAGAACATTCGCCATATAGCCTCGTGAGAGGTTGCATGCGAGTCGGCGACCTCATCTGGGATCTCTTCATATATTATGGAGGACTCCGAGCCTGGGTGGGCTGCTAAGAAGTCTGCCAGGGCTTGACCTTTGACTACCTTTTGGGGGACGAAGATCATATGATAAGGGGACAGCAATATTGCCCATGTAGCGAGTCGAGAGCTGAGTGCCCCTGGTTTAGTCATGAGGACCCTGAGAGGGTTGACTCGTGAGATCACATGTATCGTTTGTCCGGTGACATAATGCCACATTTTCTGAATGGCGAATACCAGGGCGAGGCATTCCTTCTCCACAGCGGTGTATCGGTGCTCTGGCCCAATCATCATTCGGCTGAGGTAATATATGGCCTGCTCATGGCCTGCATCATTGTTTTGTGCCAGCAGAGCCCCGAGGGAATGTTCTATTGCTCGTACATAGAGCAGGAATGGTTTTCCAGGAACCGGGGCCACCAAAACTGGAGGATTTGACAAATATTCTTTGATGCTGTCGAAAGCACGCTGGCATTCCTCGTCCCATACGAATGAGACTCCTTTCTTCATGAGGTGCGTGAATGGTCGACATCGCCCGGAGAGGTTGGAAATGAACCTCCTGATGTAAGCTAGCCTCCCTTGGAGGCCTCTGAGTTCGCGGAGATTTCTCGGGGGACCCATCTCCATGATCGCTTTTGTCTTCTCAGGGTCTACATGGATACCTTGTACCGTGATGATGAAGCCCAAGAACTTTCTGCTGGATACACCCAGAAAGGACTTCGTATGGTTCATTTTCAAATTGTGCGCTCGTATTAGGTCGAATACCGTCCTTAGATCCTACAGATGGTCTCCCTTGCTACGGCTCTTAACGGTTATATCATCAACATAGCACTCCACTGTCTTGCGTAAGTGGTCTCTGAAGATGATGCTCATGGCTCTTTGATATGTGGCACCAGTATTCTTTAATCCGAAAGGCATAACTGTGTAGCAGTATGTGCCAATCGGTGTTCGGAATGATGTATGCTTTTCGTCGTCAGGAGACATCTTGATTTGGTTATACCCTGAGAAGCCATCCATGAATGACATACGTTCAAAACCGCAGGTATTGTCAATCATGATGTCTGTGATAGGGAGGGGGAACTCATCTTTGGGGCATGCCTCATTTAGATTGCGAAAGTCGATGTAGATTCGAATCTTCCCATTCTTCTTGAGGACGGGTACTATATTGGCGATCCAATCGGGATGTTGCTCCTCACGGATGAAGCCGCTGGCTATCAGTTTGTTGACTTCGGCTTCGATTGCGTCCATGATGCCTGGGCGGAAGCGTCGCTGTTGTTGCTTGACTGGCTTCGTATCCTGTCGAATGTTGAGTTTGTGAAGAGCAATGTCAGGATTTAACCCTGACATGTCTTCATAGCTCCAGACGAACACATTAATGTACTCTCTGACAAGTTCTAGCAGTGACTCCTATTCTTCGTTTGTTAGGCTTTTACTGACGAAAATCAATTTTGGAGAAGATTTGCTGCCGAGGTCAACTTGTATAACCTCATCTTCGGTAGAAGGTTCCCTCAGTTCGAACCACTTTTCCCATTGTGCATCCAATTGCTGGGCCCACGGCTCTAGCTCGAGGATTTCAGGGATGTCTTCGTCTTCTTCGTAAGCGTCGGCGAATGCCATGTTGACTGACAAGACTTGTTTGAACACGTCTCCGATGCTAGTATCCGAGTCAGAAGTTGGTGACCCGGTTGAATGTGACTGCCAGTCACATTCTTCATCTGAACTCTCAGGGGTCGTAGTAGGCGTTACATACCCTAACCCGCATCGAGTTTTGCTATAGTAGTCCCGTGGTTTGCCCGCCGGGACTGGCGGCTTCAAAGGTAATCGTTGCCCAGCGCCGTAGTTCAAACCTGGCGTCGTCTCCAGTTCATACCCCTGTTTCTGCATGAGATATTTGGATTATGGGCTATAAAGATACAGAGGTAATCTTCCGATATCTAACCCGAGGTCGGCTTCCTTTATGGTGAAGGGATGTGGATCGTCCTTCCGGCCAAAGATGATTGGATGGTCCCCTCCCTCGATTATTCGGTAAGCATCTTCTGCTGGAGTAAGCTGGATTGCGGTGTACACATTTGTCACCTGTGTGTGTAGGTGAGTGCCTATACCGTCTTCCATAGCATATATTGTACATAGCTTATTGAGCTCGGTGTAGTTCAAAGATAACCCTTTATTGATGACGTAAGGTATCTTTTCTAGGGGGATTACATCATCAACGGAGGGGACATTCGTGTGGGTAGCCACATACTTGGCTAGCTCCGGTTCCTCTTCGACTACCCCCTGTGTAAATGAAGACTGAGAGTACGCCCTGGGCAGCTTGATTGTCAGTGGTTCAGTTGATGGGGCAGAGCGTAGAGTCATTGGCAGACTAGCGACCCCCATTTTGGTACTCGATGTGGAGCGGGGAGTGGCCGGTTCGCTAGTAGTGTCAGACCTCGCATCGGGGTGACGACCATTTTTGGGAAGGCGTATCGTTATTGGTCTATCGGAGGGATTGTGCTTCTCTATTTGGAATTGACCGACTCTTGGTAGCCTGATTATCAATGGCCCCGTTGTGGGTCTCGGTACTTGGCCGGACCTTGCCAGCCGGATTATCATCTGCTCCTCCTGCGCTGAGAGGCTGATCGCGTCCTTCCGCAGAGTGGCGGTAAGGGGTGCAGACTTACCCGGTTTGCGAGCTTGGAGGTGGATCGTCAGGGGTCCTTCTGATCCTGTGGCCGTTTCGGTACCAGCTTGTTCATTTCCTTCATCAAGGTGCCTCTTTGACTTTTTGTATAGGCAGGAGTCCGAGCAGTAAGATTCGACCCCTTTGAAAGGATCGATGTCAGCAAACTCCGTCTTCACAAAGCCGTATTTGTCGACATATTTGAAGCACTGGTGTAGCGTGGAAGGCACGATCATATAATCGTGTATCCATGGGTGCCCCAAGAGGATGCTGTAAGAAGTGTCTGCATCTATGACGTAGCAGGTGACTTCGGATTGGAGATCGCCAATGTGACACTTCAGACGAATCTTCCCAATAGGGTAGCTCCTGCCCGAATTGAAACCGCTGATGGCGGTGCTTGTAGGTGTCAGGCGATGCATTGGGATGCGGAGATGATGTAGCAGACCCTTCGGGATGATGCTTATAGAAGAGCCGGGATCTATGTGCATCCGATCTACCTTCACGTCGCCGATGTATCCCGTGTAGTATAGCGGGCGATCATGTAGGTTGGTTTTGATGAGCATGTCCTGCGGAGTGAAGACGATGTTGGGCATTGCTCCTGTGCAGGCACTGTCTTGGAGATCCACGGGTGGGTCCTCCCCGGTGAGGTTGGATTGAGCCAGATAGACATCGACATTTTGGAGTGCTTCGCTTAATGCAATACGAACGTCCTTGGAGAGGCTTAGGAGTTCGTACAGTGACAACTTGGCTGGTGTGTTAGCTAATTGCGCTAAGATATCAAAGTTGTAGGGCCTCTCTAGCCCTTGGGCTGCTTTTTTTCGGAGAGATTTGTCGAAGCGAGTCTCCCTCGGCCTAGGCTTGTCGGTCGTCGAAGGCTGAGCCGGTCCCGGAGCATCAGTTGTAGTGGGTTGATGATTTTCGGCTAGATTGTCAACCACAGGTTGGGATTGCACTCCGGACCGCGTGATGACGGCTGTAGCTTCCTCGTTGTCTGCCGAGATTGTGTGGCAGGTCCTGACTTTTCTACTCTTCTTTTTGTCGATGGAAGATGGTGTGGGCCGAGTCACTTTTAACACCAAGTCTGGATGGATCCACATGACCTCCCCTCGTGATGTGGTGAGGGGTACTAGACCGGCAGCCTGATCTCGGGGAGGTAGAAGATTGGTAATCTCCATTGTCGCTAGAGGGACGGGGATCACCCCATCTTGACTTTCCGTCGGAAGGAAGCTGTCGAATTGTACGGACACCATATTGGCTGCCACGGTTATCTCTTCGAAATCGATGGCCAGAGCATTCGAATCGATGAGGTTCTGGATGTACCGTTTCAGCTGGTAGCAATCGTGTGTAGCATGATGGACATAGCGATGATAATGGCAGTATTTTGGATTTTCCATCTCTGCCGGCCGCGGTTCCCGTCTTGGTGGAGGAAGCTGAATTCTGTCCCCTTGTATGAGCATGTCCAAGATGGGCTTGACGTGACTGTCTTTGAAGGAGTAAGTGATTTGCGGCCATTGTTTGTCTTCAGGCTTTGGCTCAGGTTTTTGTGCTGTATCGGCCACCATAGCCTGCTTTTCTTTGCTGTCCCGATTGTTGGAGGGGTTACCCCCATTATCGTTGTTGGGACGCTTGCCCTTGCTTTCTCCTTCCGAGATGTGCAATCCCAGTTGGCGAGCCTTCTTCAGTCGTTCTTCGGCGCTTGTGGCGCTGATGATGAACGCCTTCCAATCTTTGAATTGACTTTCGCCCATCCAGAGACTGATCGTTGGAAGCAGTCTCTTTTGACAAATTTCAATTAAAGAGGAATCTGGATTTTCGGACGGCAACTTCATGGCGGTCTGGCGGAACCGCTCGATGTAGTTCCTTGTCAACTCCTTCTCCTCTTGGACGACGTCCATGAGAGTGGACATAGTGACGTCCTGCCCTACTTCGTAGAATCGCTCCAAGAACAGGCGCTTGAAGCCGGCGAAGGAGTGGATGCATTTGTCCGGCAGATTGCGGTACGAGTCGAAAGCGACTCCTTCCAACGCCCCAATGAATAATCGTGTGAGGATAGCATCATCATGGGGCAGATGGTCGGTGGTGACCTCGAAGTAAGTGATGTACCGACTTGCTGAGGTTTTTCCATCATACGGGTTGATATTAAACGGCTTATATTTTGGTGGGAATGGAACATCCCTCCATTCGGCAGGGTATGGTTGCCGTATTCTGAGGTCTTGAGCATTTTCTCGGGCATGGAACATGGCTCGGAGCTCCTGGACCTCTCTTCTTACTTCTCGGGCCTTATCTGTCGCGGTAGGGGCTGTTATTTCGGGAGGATTGTTACCCGGGTTCGGTGTCGCCGAATTCGAATCCGTATTAACCGCGGGACCCACGCTTGTTTGGCCAGGCGTTCCTCCTTGCAGAGTTGGAAGGGCCGCTTTAATCTCGTCTACAGACTTGACCAAAGCAAGTAATATGGCTTCGAGATTGTCGATGCGCTGGCGATCACTGGAACCACCTTGGTTGTTGTCCGTCATGAACACCGTCCTTACATGAGGAGTGATGGAAGGAACGGTGGAGGATGTGCCCTCCGAGTCGTACCCATGCACCGAAAAGTCATCGGGATAGGTGGAAATGTTCTCTTCGAGCTCGGACTCGGAGGGAACGGTATCCCCAGCCTCAGAGCTTGCTTCGTCTTGAAAGCCATGGATGTTCTCGGAGCCATCAGCGTCTGTTGTACCTGATGGAAGAGTTGTTTGTCCGGGCTCGGCTCTTTGAAACATCAGATTGTTGCGGATGTTCGGAGGAGTGCTACCCCCAGTTCCCATGACCCCAAGCGATGTAGATGATGAGTTTCCCATTGCAGCAGATTTAGTCTTTGAACGGGTGTGTTGGTATACTCCGGCGGAGGACAACCGTTTAGACGACAGTTTTTTAGTTGTAGTGGTTGATATTTTGGGGCTGGAGATGCTTGTCTTCTTCCCTCTCCCTTTGGCGGGGACTTTCTGAGCAGAATTACAGGAGACAACAGGAGGTGCCTCGTCTTCTGAGCTCGGATGCTGTAGTCTTTGGAAGACGGACGACCGGTCTTCCATTGCTGCCGCATTGTTACAACAGCAGTTGACGATAATTTGGGTGCAGTGATGTCCAAGCGAGGACTCTTTGTACGCCGAGGCTCCTTCTCTTTCTTTGCGCTTGTGGAGGATTACCTTCCGCAGGTCAGAGGAACCACTTTGTCCTTTTGCCGGCGGGGGCTGGACTCGAGCGGTTCTATACAACTTTCCATCAGAGGCCCGTGTGATAATCAACGGGACGCCCCGATAGTCAGAGGTTGGGACAGCTGACTGGGCTTGATGAGCCCGCGCTGCCCTAGACTTCCTCCTTTTAGCACTTGCGGGTGCGTAATAGGAGGAGTCCAAGTTGAATACCACAGAGTCTGACTTATCATCCAGAGAACCATCAGGGTCAGGACCGCATGAAAGATGGTCGAAGACTGATCGAGAGAAGCGTAGAACGGGCGCTATGCGGCTAGAATTGGGTACCGTGCAGGCTGTCTGCATGCGGTTGTCTTCTGTTGTCGGATGAGTTATTTTTATGCGGCTAGGAGTCACGACCGTGCAGGCTGGCCGTATACGGTTGGCAATTGTGGCCTCATGGGTTTTCTGCAAGTGATCGACTTTTTTAGCCGCATGGGTTTCATCCATGTGGTTGGCAGCTGTAGCCGCATAAGCTATGCGGCTGACAGATATGGCCGCATGAGTTTTCTTCATACGACTGGCGGATGTAGCCGCATGAGTTTTCTCCCTGCGGCTAATACCCTTATGCGGCTCTGATTGTATAGGGTTCCTCTTTGCCCCTGCAAGTCCAGCATCATAGTGTTTTCTTCTGTCGGACTTGGGGACAGCAGAGTTATCTACTGTCTGGAGTAGGGCCGTAGGGGAATCTTGCTCGCCGTCTTGAACAATAGAGGGTATCTCCGCAAGAGCTTCAATAGGAACGAAGGATCGGGGTCTCCACTCCTTGCGGGCCTTCTTTGTGCGGGCTCGCTTCTGGACCGGGCCAGCGCTCTTGTCGGAGAGCATTTCTTCGAACGCCTGTTGGTCAAACCGGGCGACCATCTTTTGTTGCGTGGAGCCAAGCTTGGCTGCATCCGATTGTGTCACCAACTCCTCAGCCGTGGAGAAGTTAGTCCCCAGCAGAGTCGCCATCGTGTTTGTCGTAAAATATAAAAGAACAGAACAATTATCGGAGGACCGGACTTTTACTTTACGTTACAAACTCGCTTGTACAAAGAAACCCTAGGGACAAAAACCTAGGTACAGCAGTCTAAGTATAATTATTTATTTTAGATTCTGGAGGGTGACGATAGAGGCTCGGGAAGGCGACGGCAGCCCTGCCTTACTCCTTGGACGATCGGTATGCAGCCTTGGCTCCTGTGAAGAGATGGTTGGCACTGACGAAGAAATGCTCTTCTTGCTCTCCCTCTATTGCTCTTCTGGCTTCTCTCTCTCTCTGATTATTGGGGGGAAGCTCTCTGTATATTTTTTTCTGATAGCGTATATCTTCCGCAAGGGAATGGCACCCTGCTATTTATAATAGTGGGATGTCATCATTAGGGTTACCAATGATTACATCTTGGAGATGGCGGCGGTCTGTGGATTGGTCAATCTAGGCCGTTCATTTTTTATTGTGACGAATCCGAGCCATTGAGTGTAGATTACACCAAATCCCATCAGCAATTAACGCTGATTGGAATAAATCTTCCTCATAATGATCTTCTGATGGCTGCGAATAATTTTGATTTATTCTCCTGCCACGTGTCCCAGATTATTGGAATTTGACTCAATCTTTGACTGCAATAAATCTGAGAAATTGATCGGTTTAGGACAAGTGTCCTAGGAGCACTGTGGGGATCTGAACCACATGACGAGTGAGCCGCATATGATTTTGGGCTGCATATGGTTAGAGCCACGTGTCAAGGCTGCCTGGGTAGTGACCCTCCCTTGAGCCTTTGAACCACAGGGAAGTAATCATTGTGAGCCGCATAGGGATACATCCGCTTGAGCCACATGGAAATGGTCCTCTTGAACCGTATGAGAAGTCTTTGCTCGAACCGCATGAAGCTGTCTTGGCCTGAGCCGTATAGGACAGATTCATTCTGAACCGCATGAGAAGTCTTTGCTCGAGCCGCATGAGGCTGTCTTGGCCTGAGCCGCATAGGAAGGATCCATTCTGAACCGCATGAGAGGCCTTTACTTGAGCCGCATGGGGCTGTCCTGGCCTGAGCCGCATAGGACAGGTCCATTCTGAACCGCATGAGAGGTCTTCACTTGAGCCGCATGCGAACGCCCACATGGCAAGGCCACGCGGCTTTTTTATGGCTTTTTGGGGGGATTTGTGTCAGAGATCTCTCTCTCTTCCTTAGAAGTCTGTCATTATGACAGCGTCATAATTTTTTCTTTTGTTATCAGGGCTGTCACTTTTTCAGAGTTGTCAGCCGTCAAACAATTAATGCGAGGGGGCAGAGAAGAGGACTATCCTGCCACGTGTCTTCGAAGCCGCATGGGATGTCTTGGGCCGCATAGTCCCTCATGTCGCATGACTCTTCGAGCCGCATGGGCTTTCTGAGCCGCATGGGGTTCTTTTGGCCGCATGGGTCATTTTCTTTAATATTTTCCATGCTTCTACAATTACAATATGAATTATGGGAAAGTACAACTGTAGGAATCCAATCTAGAAGACGATTGCTTTATCCCTTGGATGATGTGAACTTTGAAGACGATAGCCTCTGAAGTTGAAGACGACTCTGGAATTGAAGGCAAAAAGCCTCAGAAATTGAAGACAAAAGCCTCGAAAGAATGTAGCAGCACTTGGACAAGAACTCCTGGACTCTCTGAACTTTAAAGTCTGATCTCTCTATGATCTGATCTCTGATTTTTCTCTGATCCCCTTGAATGGAGACTTGAAACTCTATTTATAGAGTTCTCAGAAATAACTAACTTTTAGTTATTCTGGACTGTACATGATAAATTGTGCTGCAGTTGGATTGCGCAACAATAGACTGCACATGCAGTTGCTGGATCATGGGCCAACTGTCTTGGACACATGGCATCATTTGATTGAAATGCGCATGATCGTGCATAGACGGTTGCCACGTAATGAGCAATTGATGGCATGAATGCCACGTGTACTTTGTCATTTGTGTTGATAGAACGCGCACACTGAATTGCGCTGGCTTTGGATTGCGCAGACTTGGACTGCGCAGGAATGGATTGCGCTGGAATGGATTGAGCTGCCGGCTGTCAACCGTTCTCGAGCGCTGTGCGGCGCAATAAACGAACAACCTCCTCCTTCTTCGTGCTGTCAGCTGTCAGGATGATTTGATTGTGTCAGGTAATGATGATTTTTGCCACGTCAGCCTGCGCGCTTGGGAGTGTGCGCAGTCTAGCGTGCGCAATCTGAAGGATGCGCAATCTGATGTCTACGCAGTTCATCTAAAAGTTGTATTTCTTGATTTTCTAACTTTGTTGATGTGTGCAACTTGATTTTTTAGGACCTACAGATATATCATAAAAGCACGATGAGGATAGTAAATCAATAACACTAACAAAATACCTGAATCGTGCGATTTTAAGTTGACTAACACATGCTCAGCTATCTAACTCCGTGCAATCAGCTACCTGAAGAGATCATCAGGTCCTCAGCGGACTAGCAAGATACATAAAAAATACCTACTAATATGAAAGTAAATAACATGTATGGAGGATAAGAACACTGTAAAAAGAACATCTAAGGACGACGAGTCGTGTAGAAATGTAATACTAGACTTGGCTATTAATCAATCGATTAACCCCTATAGCTTGTAGTACAATACAAGATACTCCCAATCTATAGTAGATTTTGACTGTAATACAATACAATATACTCCTAGTCAAGATTAGCCAATTCTAGTATTGATATCCTCTCCTAAAGGATACAAGGTCAAGTAGACTCCTATAAATCGTAGCACAATACAAGATACTCTCAATTTATAGTGTCGCAAGTCAAGTCAATCAATTAATCAATATATGCTATAGGTCGTAGTACAATGTGTAACGCCCCAGTCCCAAAATACGTAGGACCAAGTACGTAAACATGCCAGCTGTATAAATACGAAATATATGGGCCTTGTATGTATACATAAACTGTAAAATGCAGCAAACCACAACTAAATAATCTTATCCACAAAATAAAAGAATAAAGATAGCATATAATGAATTATCTTGGTACAATATGTTGGGTGGAGACACATCCACTGCCAACCAAAATAAAAATGAAGAAGTACATGATATATAAAAGGCAAAGTGGAAGTAGCAAGGAGGAACCAAGTCAGATACCTGCGGAAGACATGAACACACACCTGGGGAATAACCAGGTCCTCAGACGGACGTAGCAAGATACAGGAAGAATAAGCTAATATAAACTGTCAGAATAATAAAATAATATATAAAAGGCTATCCTAGACACAAATATGCAACGGAGATTCTAACCGCCTAATGTGCAATTTAGAGGACAACTTTCATGCGCATGGGTGGGATTTTAGGCTATGTGTACGTAACTGGCATCCAGTAATCCGTATCCGTCCGTAACGTCCAAAACGTCAGAGGGCATCTGTAAATATATCGCCACAGTTCCATCTGAAGACTGTAGTTTACCTGTTTAGATTCCCATACGCACTAGCGACTGTCCTCTCCTAATATTTTCTATACTATTCATGTTATGTCCATGGCTCGTCCAGTTTTGTAACTTCTTGAGTCTCTAAAACCCTAGTCATATCAGTTACGATCATCTATCCGTCACACGACTTTAGAGATGGCCTGTCCATAAGTCGCGCCCCTAGCAACATGTCTCAAACCGTGTCGTGTGAGTGTCATGGCCCAAGGAGATATAAGGATATCCTCCAAAAAGAAGGTAGTCCGCTAACACTAAGTTAATATGCATAAAGTAAAAACGACCAATAGAGTCGCTTGCACCCAAGTATGGCTTGGACGCGCAGTTTATAACAAATAAAAATAACAAATATGAAACAAGTAAATAAATGCAAAAAATAAATAATATGACAGTTAATTAGCAAGGTATACTTGCCTGGGTCCTGAGTACTGTGGTGGCGAAGATCAGACATAAAAGTAGGTGGAACAAGGGCTGCTGAGGAACTAAGGTCCAAACAAACATCTCCGGATGCTGAAATTAGTCTATTATCTAATTATAATTAATAATACACCTATTAAATTTATTTAATAAATTCTATAATTAGGATATGGCATAGTTTTTCGTATTAGCTTTCCAAAAACCTAAACGGATCGCATTTTCGTTTCCGAAAACTCCCAAAATCACAAAAATACTGAAACACATTTATTTTTCGGACATTTAATACTCAAATAGTTTTACAGAAATCTACAGAATGAATTTTTTCTATTAAAATATTTCTTTGGAAATCTTACCTCGATATGCTTCTTTTAAAAAAAATTGGAGGCAAAACGGAGTTCGGAGCTAGGAGATATCGTCGTTCCAAGTTGCTCTTGCTACTAAAAAGCGGGCTGAATTCTAATGATGAATTTTAGAGTTTCTATTGGACTAAAAACAATTTCGAATTATGGATGATAGAAGGGGGATGTATTGGGTTTATATAGGTATTTATTTTAGATTTATCTCCTAAATTAGATAGAATTTGATTTAAATAAATTGGAGTTTGATTTGTTAGGATAGGATATAGATAGAGATGTTTTCCAAGTAGAAGTAGGATTAGTATAAATTTAAAATATAGTTTATATTTATCTAAATTATCTATAACATTATTTAAAATTGTTGGTCCATTCCATGGTCACACCCGATTTCGATAATCAACATACACTTAAGTCAATACACAAAATATAGAAAATGCTGCTAACCATTTCAGGATACATGAAATCAAATTCAACGGATGATGTACTGCATCGAACAAAGCGTCAACATCATCAAATCTTCAGAAGACTTATTTCTTATTTTATTCTGTATTTTATATTTTATTGAGTCTAGAATTTATTTTGTAAAATCAGTTTTGGTAATACTGGCTTAGGGTTAAAACTGTCCATATTTCAAAAGCTTTCCTATTTACCATTTCGTATTTCATTTACAAAACTTTTCAAAAACATATTTTGAAAAATGTTTTTACAAATGATTTTCAAATATCTCCTGACAGAACTCGTAACCGAGTTCGGCCCGAGTTCGGTCTGAACTCTGACCGAGTTCAGTCAAAAATAATTCAAACTTCTGTTGCCTCCAAATCAGCGAGCAACGTCTCTTTACGAGATATTTGCATCCGAACTCTGCCCGAACTCTGCCCGAGTTTGGTTCGAGAAAACACCTATAAATAGAGAAGAACTTTTCATTTCAAATAATCAATTCATTCTTCATTCTCTCTTCTCTACTACTTAAGTATTTTTAAACGATCTAAATTTTTAAATCATACCTATACACCTCTTAGCCAAAAGCCAGTACTATCAGAGTTGATTTAGAATCTTTTGGTATTTCAAGAGTTGTAAAGAGGTCGTTCCAAGTTCAACAACTTTTTCTGTTGTGGAGCTGGTCGTGCGCTTGTCACCAAGCACGGTGTGTGTTGTGGAGCTGGTCGTGCGCTCGTCACCAAGCACGGTATTGTAAGAGACTACAAGCTCTCAGTTAAAGCTTGTGCCATAGTGGATTAACATCGAGCAAGAGTACTCGAGACTGGATTAGTCCTCTCAGAGGGATACCAGTATATATCGCTGTGTTACTGAGTTTGAATTCTCTATCTTTATTTACTGTCTCTTATATCTCTGTCATAGTTTAATTTTTAATTGGTAATTATTTTTCGCTGCACTCACACACTCTATTCACCCCCCCTCTAGAGGTGATCAACATTCCTACAATTGGTATCAGAGCAGGTTATATTCTTATATAACATACCTTAGAGAGTATATATATATGGCAGCCGTGAAATCTATATTCAACGGTGAAGGGCAATCCATAAATAGACCTCCCCTATTTGATGAAACAAATTATACCTACTGGAAAACACGAATGACTTTCTTTCTAAAGTCTCTCAACTTTAATCTTTGGTCAGTAGTCATTGATGGTTATAAGAAACCAGCACCAACAGTGGTTGATGGCCAGCTGGTGGAAAAGACCCATGATAAGTACACTGAACCTGAAAAGGCTAAAGCTAGCCTAGATGCTCGTGCCATCAATGCACTATTCTGTGCAATTGACAAACCGAGTTCAACAGAGTTTCAACCTGTAAGACGTCTCACGAAATTTGGAAACTCCTTGAGGTAACCCATGAAGGGACTTCCCAAGTGAAGAAATCCAAAATTAGTAGACTGACACAGGAGTATGAATCTTTTAAGATGAAACCCGGTGAGTCAATTACACAGATGTTCACTCGTTTCCTTGATATAACTAATCCTTTACAATCTCTTGGCAAGGATTACAGCAATCACGAGAAGATCAGAAAAGTGCTGCGAGCTCTAACAAAGAACTGGAATCCAAAAGCCACAGCAATCATTGAAGGAAATGATCTCACCACTATGACTCTGGAAACGCTGATGGGCAAACTCATGACCCATGAACTCGACTTGCAAGATTTTGAAGAAGCAACACCAAAGGAGAAATTTATTGCCTTCAAAGCTCAAGCAAGAAAATCAACATACAACGATTCCGATGAAGAATCGTCAAGTGGTGATGAACGAGCCCTACTTGTGAAGAACTTCAACAAATATCTAAAGTTCACAAGCAGAAAGAAGAAAGATGTCCAAGAAAGCAACGAAGATGAAACTATATGCTTTGGATGTAAGAAGTCGGGGCATATGAAGAAGGACTGTCCAACCACCAAGAAAAGTAGTCCATACGATAGATCAAGATCAAGCAGAAAAGCAACATCTGGTCGAAAGTATGCCAACACAAGCATCTGGCACGAAAGCGATGCCAGTGATACAGAAGAAGAAGACAGACCCTACAGCAATGCAAATGTTTGTCTCATGGCATTTGATAAGGTATCATCTAACCCTTTGTTTGATGATTTCACTTTCGATGAATTAGAGAATGCCTTTAGCGAACTACTTGAAGATCACAAAATTGTGCTTGACAAGTATAAGCAATCTCGAAAAGAGATTAAGGCACACACAACCGAGATAGCTAGACTGTCCAATCTGATTGAAGATATTAAAGAGACATCTACTACCGGTAACACGGAAGAGATAGCCAAACTCAAGGTAGACTATCATAAGGCTATCCTCAATATTGAAAAGAAAGAAAGGGACCATGTCAAAGTACAAAAGCTTTATGACATAGAGAAGAAGATGCACTTAGTAACTGAACAAAGACTCCTAGATATGACTGCTAGATACGAAGAGTCTATTGTGATTTCTAAAAAGTTAGAAATCAAGTTAGGCAAACAGGCAATACCTGTGACAAAGCCTAAGATTAGTCCTAATGCTAAGCATACACTTAAAAGGACTAAACACAAGAAAGCACAGAAGAAACATGAACATCATCATGCTTTCACTTATAGGTTCTCCAAACAAAACAAGCTTGCAAACATAGTTTCTACCACTAAATTGACTTGCACTTATTGTAGCACGCATGGTCATATATCTCAGAATTGTTTAGCAAGAAAGCTTGTTGACAATCACACTCTAATATGGAGACCTAAAGCTAATCAGAGTAGACCCTTCAGAAAATGGGTACCAAAGGATTCATCTACTTGTCTTATAGGTGGACCCTCAACCCTCTCATGCTAGAAGCAAATGGATCCTCGATAGCGGATATTCGCGACACATGACTGGTGATGCATCTTTATTCGCTATGCTATCGATGAAGAAAGAAGGATATGTCTCCTTCGGAAATAACTTGAGAGGTGATATAATAGGTAATGATACTGTAGGTATTTCTTCTTATCCAATAACAAAGGACGTTTATCTAGTAACTGAATTAAAACATAACCTATTGAGCATAAGTCATTTGGCAGATAATGGTTATGGTATCAATTTTGTGAAAGATAAATGTACCATATATGATATGTCATCTGGTGATCCCGTATATAAAGGGATTAGAGAAGACAACATTTATGTTTTCTTTTTGGATAATACTAATAATGCAGGAAGGTGCCTAGTAGCCAATCAAGATGAAAGCCGGCTATGGCATATGAGACTAGGACATGCAAACATGGATACTATCTCACGTCTAAATACAAAGAAGTTGGTAAGAGGACTCCCTGAAATTCTATTTAAGAGAGATATGGTATGTGCTGACTACGAAAAGAACAAAGCACATAGATCTACTTTTAAATCCATCAATGCTGTAAGTACTTCAAGACCTTTGCAATTAATTCATATAGATTTATTTGGTCCTAGTAGAGTCGTTAGTCTTGGCGGTAAGCTCTACGCTATTGTTATTGTTGATGATTTCTCTCGATTTACTTGGGTTTATTTCTTATCAAACAAAAGTGATGTATTTTTTAAAATTTCAGATATTTTGTAAAAAGGTACAAAACGAAAAAGGCTTCATGATTACTCGTATCCGAAGTGATCATGGTGGCGAATTCGAAAATTCTGATTTCAAAAAGTTTTGTGATGATAGTGGATATTACCATGAATTTTCTTGTCCTAGAACTCCCCAACAGAATGGTGTTGTGGAGCGGAAGAATCGAACTCTAAGCGAAATAGCTAGAGTCATGATGAATCAGTATAATCTTCCTAAATATTTTTGGGCAGAAGCTGTTAGTACAGCCTGTCATGTTTTAAATAGGGTGTTAATTCG
The DNA here is from genome assembly GCA_029216955.1 of Iris pallida. Classification (NCBI taxonomy): domain Eukaryota; kingdom Viridiplantae; phylum Streptophyta; class Magnoliopsida; order Asparagales; family Iridaceae; genus Iris; species Iris pallida. Next base: position 29,105,315 of record JANAVB010019800.1, on the reverse strand, counting down.
ACCAATATCGAAGAAAATACCATATGAGCTTTGGTTTGGAAGAATTCCAAACATTTCTTATTTGAAAGTTTTCGGTTGTCGCTGTTTTATCCTGAACACCAAGGATAACTTGGGAAAGTTCGACTCCAAAGCAGATGACAGAATATTTCTCGGATATGCTGCTAAGAGTAAGGGATATAGAATTTTTCAATAAAAGATATATGATTATTAAAGAGACTATAAATGATACCTTTGATGAGTTAAATAGTCACAGATCTAGCGACAGTGATGATGAAGATACACATACAAAGACTAAGAAGAGTTCTGAGAAAGATCTGACCCAAGAGGCAAGGACTGATAAAAGTTCCGAAGATACAGGAACTGAGAAGTGCCTTGTGAAGGATATAACCCAAAGATTTGAATCATTAAGATTCAAGCCAGATCATCCAGAAACTCTCATTATAGGTGATGTATCCAAAGGTGTAAGTACACGTTCATCTCTTAAAGATTCTGAATTAGCAGCAAATATAGCATTTATTTCAAAAATAGAACCTAAGAATGTAGATGATGCTTTTACTGATGAGTTTTGGATTTCTGCCATGCAAGAGGAACTTAATCAATTTGAGAGAAACCAAGTTTGGGAACTTGTTCCTAAACCAATTGGTCAATCTATAATTGGTACCAGATGGGTGTTCCGAAATAAACTCAGTGAAGATGGACAAGTTCTACGCAACAAAGCACGTCTAGTGGCACAAGGTTATAATCAAGAAGAAGGAATTGATTATGATGAGACCTATGCTCCTGTTGCTAGACTAGAAGCCATCCGCATGTTTTGTGCATTTGCATGTTTTAATGATTTTAAACTTTTTCAAATGGACGTGAAAAGCGCATTTTTAAATGGATTTTTGAAAGAAGAGGTTTTTGTGAAACAACCCCCTGGTTTTGAAGATTTTCAAAAACCTGATCACGTCTTCAAGCTTAAGAAAGCACTTTATGGACTCAAACAAGCACCTCGTGCTTGGTATGAACGCCTAAGCGCCTTCTTACTTGATAATGGATTTTCTAAAGGAAAGATAGATACTACCTTATTTATCAAATCCATGAACGATGATATTCTTCTAGTACAAATTTATGTAGATGACATTATATTTGGTTCTACTAATGAAAAACTTTGTCAAGATTTTGCCAAGTGTATACAGAGTGAATTTGAGATAAGTATGATGGGAGAGCTAAACTTCTTCCTAGGACTTCAAATCAAACAGCACTCGAACGGAACATTCATCAACCAAGCTAAATACACGAAGGACATACTGAAAAAGTACGACTTCGAGAATGTAAAGCCAATCGGGACGCCTATGGCTACATCTACAAAGCTTGATGCTGATGAAAGTGGCAAACCTGTCGATCAGCGTAAGTATCGAGGTATGATTGGTAGTTTATTATACTTAACTGCTAGTCGTCCTGATATTATGTTTAGCGTTTTTATTTGTGCACGTTATCAGGCAAACCCTAAGGAATCACATCTTAGTGTCGTTAAGCGTATCTTCCGATACCTTAAAGAAACTTCTACAGTTGGCTTATGGTATCCCAAAACCAAATCCTTTGACCTTATAGGTTACTCGTATGCAGATTTTGCTGGATGCAAAGTGGACCGTAAAAGTACAAGTAGCACATGTCATTTCTTGGGAAAGGCCTTAGTCTATTGGTTTAGCAAGAAACAAAATTCAGTAGCATTATCAACAACCGAGGCTGAGTATATCGTCGCAGGACATTGTTGTGCTCAGATTTTGTAGATGAAGCAAACCTTAGAGGACTACAATTTGCACTACACTAATATTTCTATTTATTGTGACAACACTAGTGCTATAAATCTGACTAAGAACCCTATTTGTCATTCACGCACAAATCACATAGAAATTAGACATCATTTTCTTCGTGATCATCAACAACACGGGGATATCTGCCTAGAATTTATTGACACTGATCATCAACTAGCAGATATATTCACTAAACCATTGGCTGAAGACCGTTTTAACATTTTGAGGCGTGAGCTCGGCATTCTTGAATTCTCAGACTCATAATGTATATGGTAATTAAAATTGAATTTATGACTTGATACTTTATTATTTATTTAACGAAAATAATATTGTGTGGGTGTGTGTGTGTGTGTATATATATACACACACACACACAATATATATATATATATATATATATATATATATATATATTTTTTTTTTTTTTCGAAAAAGGAACTTTATTGAAATATAGGCGCAAAAAGCCGAAGCCTATACAAGTTAGCGCGCCTCGCGCGACAAAGGACCCAAAAACAAAACAAGGAAGAAACATAAAGTGTTGCCCACAAAACGGAAACTGGACCGAGCATCAGAAGGTTGGGCGGTCGAAGCAACGCCTAAGGAAAGAGCGTCTCGTTCCCTGTCAGGATTCCAGAGCGTCCCAAAACTGGTTCGAGGTGTGAGTGCATCGTCTCTTTCTTTTGCAGATTTGTCGAATCACCTCACTGTACAATTGATGGGGCGTTAGTTGACGGCCCTCGTATCTGTACTTGTTTCTGTTTTTCCATAAAACCCAAAAAGCGGCGGCAACGACGATCTGATGCCCGTGAGACGCGTTCCAGCTGGCCAGCAGATCGTTGATGCCCCCGGTTGTGGGGACTAAGTTGCACCTGTAATGAAGGAGGGACCAAATATGGCAGGCCGAATCACCAGAAAGAAGAACGTGCTAAACGGATTCCGATTGGTGATCAGCACAGCAGTGGCATCTGGACGCCAGACTGAAGCCGAAGGATAAGACAGCATCGTCCGTAGGGAGTTTTCGACGCGCGGCATGCCAAAGGAGGATGGACCATTTCACAGGAATACACGAGTTCCAAAATTTTGCGGAAGGGGCCGTCGTTACTTGGATTTCTCTGATGGTGGTTCTGGCCGAAGCAAGGGTGAAGACGCCATCCTGGTTTGGGGACCATCTGATCACGTCAGGAGCATCGATGATCGACAGATGCGCAGCACCCAGGGTCGCCATGGCCGCTGGACCCAGCCAATCGCGGACTCTATCCCAATTCCAGTTAGACGCGTCGACGTCCCAAAAATCACGGATCTCACACAACGGCGGAGTAATAGCGTTGGGCCTGAGGATGTCGTCCCCCAACCAGCGTTCCTTGCATGCCTGTGAGTGCCCATTGCCCAGAGTCAGGCGCAAGTGCGGTTCCGCGAGAGATCGGCCGTGGATGATGCGCCGCCACGACGCCGAGGATCTGTTGTTGGCAGCCGCCTCAGTTAAGTGACAGAATCTGGCGTATCTCGCTCTCATGAACCTGGTCCAGATTGAGTTATCGGAGCGAATTTTCCACCACAGTTTTGCTGATTGGGCATCGACCATGTGGACAAGTCTGCAGAATCCCAGGCCCCCCTCTTCTGTAGGTTTAGCCATGGTAGCCCAACTAGCCCAGTGATACTTATTCTTACCCTCGAGATGTCCCCAGAAGAATTTGGCGAGAATGGATTCAATAGAATGAAGCACTTTGATGGGGGGCGCGCACACAGCAAGGGTGTATATGGGGATGGAAGATAGGACGTGCTTTATAAGAATTAACTTCCCCCCGGGGGAAAGGGTGGCATTATGCCAGCCCGTAATTTTCTGACGAATCTTGCCCACCAAGTGGTCGAATATCCCAGAGCTCGTTCTGCCGTACACCAATGGGCAGCCTAAGTACAGGAAAGGGGGGTAAGCTGTGGAGAAAGAGGTCATATTGGACAGCACAGCCGAGTGAGTTCTATAGGCTTTGTGATGAGTGTAGATCACGCTCTTGCTGTTATTGATTTTCTGGCCAGAACACCGAGTGTAATTAGCAAGAGTTCTAATAACCACCTCAATGGCTCCAATAGCGCCTGCGGAGAAGATGAGGATGTCGTCCGCGTACGCAAGATGAGTAATGAGAGGGCAGCCGGTCGTTGTATGAAAGTGCTAGAATCCAGGAGATCGCGGCATGGTTTTGAGGTTTCTGCTCAGGGCTTCAGCAGTGATGATGAAAATGGTGGATGAGAGGGGGTCTCCCTGTCTGACACCGCGGGTGGCTTTGAAGAAACCTTGAGGTTGACCGTTGATTACTGTGGAGAACCAGGAGTTGTTGATGGATCTGAAGATGATGTCAATAACCGGTTCCGAGAAACCAAATGCTCTGAACACCCAAATCATGAACTGCCAGTCAAGACGGTCGTAGGCTTTTTCCATGTCCAGTTTGATGGCGACGTTCCCCCCTCTGGACGGAAATTTCATGCAAGTGATCATTTCTTGGGCTAGGAGGATATTATCGGTGATATTACGTCCTTTGACGAAGCCGCTTTGTTCTTCGAAGATGATTCTGGGGAGGATATCCGACATTCTGGAGGCGATGATTTTAGAAATAATTTTGTTGGTGAAAGTGCAGAGGCTGATTGGTCTGAAATCTTTGATGGTCTCCGGGTTGACTTTTTTGGGAATGAGGATGATGTGGGCGGAGGATAAAGATTTTGGGTACGTTGCCCCTTGGAAAAAGGCGGTTGCGGCCTCCCAGAGGTCGAACCGAATAATGTCCCAGCATGTTCGAAAAAACACCCCGTTGAAACCGTCCGGACCTGGGGCGCTGTTAGCGTTAATGGACCACACAGCGGTCTTAACTTCGTCGACAGAGGGGGGAGCACTGAGGCTCTCGTTATCCCTGTCACGAATTAGGGAGGGGATCTCGGACAGGAAACCGGCATCTTTGACCACGTCCTCTTTAGCAAACATGCTGGAGAAATAGTTCGTGGCTGCCGTCTGGATGTGCTCTTGATCGTCCAGAAGTTGCCCATTTTCGTCGCGGATGCGGTGAATCTTAAGAGAGTTTCTGCGTCCTTTGACGCATTTGTGGAAGAATCCAGAGTTCTTATCCCCTTCCATGTCCCAGGTTAATCTAGCCTTTTGTCTCCAGAAATCAGTTTCAACTCTGATTCTAGATTTAAGGATGGCCTTGGCGAGGTTGAGAGAGGCGCAATTCTCCTGGGAATTGAAGACGGCGAAGTTAGTCTCCGCACGGGTTACGTCGTCTTCAGCATCTTTAATGGCTTGAAAAATGTCCCCAAAAGCAATTTTGCTCCAGGCCGTGAGGGCTTTTCTAGTAGCTTTGAGTTTGATAGCAATTCTGACCAGCGGATCCGGGTGAGAGACCGAGACCCAAGCCTCTTCCACAATGGGCTTGAACTGGGGGTGATGACGCCAGAAGTCAAGGAAGCGGAAGGATTTATGGATGTGGCTATGGGTGTTGGTAATCTCGAGAAAGAGGGGGGAATGGTCAGATTCGGTGGAGTTCAGGTGCGACAGATTACTGTTCAATTCCAAATCCGACCAGCAGTCATTGACCATGGCACGATCCAGGCGAGAGTACTGCCTACGCGGTCCATCTTGCATGTTGCACCAAGTAAACTGATTACCGTGGAAGGGGATATCGGATAGATGGGCGGTTAATGTGAAGTTGTTGAAGTCCTCCATGGCCGAATGAGGGGGGTCACGACCTCCGAATTTTTCCTCTCTACAAGAAACAGTGTTGAAATCTCCAATGCAAAGCCACGGCATGTCGTCGTGAGGAAGGGAGGGTCCCGACAGAAGCTCCCAAAGAACTCTACGCTCCGGGATGCTGCAGCTGCCGTGAATGGCCGAGAGAAGGATGCGGGACTTGAAGGCAGGATGCTCGACCCAACAGGAGAGGGCCTGAGGGGAGTCGTTCGCAATGCCAAAGCGGAAATCAGCTGCGAAGAAGATCCAGATGTCGTGGCATCCGAAGATCGCGGAAGGGAATCCCAGCTTGAGTTGAATGTCTTTCATTCTCCTGTGTGGAATTTTGGGTTCAATAATGACAAGCAGATCAATCCGATTGGATTTGGTGAGGCTGATGACCCGATTCAAGGTCTGTTTATTTCCAATGCCACGAACGTTCCAAGAAAGGATGTTAGGCATTAAGGGTGGATGCAGGGGTGTTTTGTAGCTTTGCGGCGGATCTCGTGGTCATCGCCGTCCGCTGCCTTTGTTTCTTGGATTTCTTCTTTTTCTTGAGAAAGTTGTTTTCGGGGCTGGTATTGACCGGAACAAGGGCCCCATCAGAGCTGGAGTTAACGGCTGCGACTGCCAGGGTGGAAGTGACAGCGTCTTCACACTCCGCTAGGGCGCAAAGAGGATTGCCTCGATCAAGGAAACCCGCTTCCTGAGCCTGCCAAAATCTGCCGGTGAGTGGGCGAGGGGGGACCATGGCGGGGCAAGGGGGGAGGAGGATTGGTGGGGGACGGAGCCCCGTCGCCCGCGCCGTTGGAGCGCGAACGGAGACTGCCTGTAGGCTGACCAATGGGAATCACGGGTGCTGAGGGGGAGGCTCGGGTTGGAGCCTCGGGGGAGGAGGGGGTGATGGGGGGAATATGGAGGGAAGCGAGTGAGGGGTCGGTAAGAGGCAGGGATGGGGGGAAAGGGGGACCGTCGGAGGTTGGCGTCTCCGGAGAGCACTCCTCCGGGTCAAAGTCTAGAGCTCCGAAGGAATTATGGAGAGTGATGGCAAGAGAAGGGGAAAGGGGGTTAGGGAGGCAATCGGATACCGTCGACGCGAGAGCGCCCTCAGCTGGGACCGCGTTAAGCGCTCCGGAGGAATGATGGAGAGTGATGGCGAGGGGAGGGGGTGGCGCGGAGGTAGAGGTAGGAAAAGAAGCATCAAAGACCAGAAAGGCCCACTGCTTCCAAAATCAGAGAATTTGGAATACACATCCACATCCCGGTAAAGACATGGGAAATGGAATAGGAAATGATCATCTTATGGAAGAGCCGTATGGATGGGGGAACTTCGATCTGGAGAAGGGGGGTTGGAGGGGATCTTTGCTGGGGGACGGGATGGGGGAGCCTCGCCAGTGCCTCGCGGTTTCCTGGGGACCTGCTTCTTGAGTTCAGGATGAGCGCGGAAGCAGTGTTGAAGAGAGTGGCCGCACATCTGGCAGTGTTGACAGAAAATTATGCTGTTGTCGTAAACCAGCGCTTGGCTGAATGAGTGATCTCCGAGATCAATCTCGATCTGTTGGGGTGGCTCATTGGCAAGGTCCAGTTCTACGCAAATCTTTGCATAAGTACATTTAGATAGGTTTCTCGTTTCTTCGGCGATGTCCACCAGGGCTCCAAAAGAGCTGGCGATCCTTTTAAGGGCTGCAGCCGGAAAACACACAAGGGGGAGATTGGGAAGGGTGACCCAGGAGGTGATGATGGTCGAATCAATCTTGGGATTGAAGTTCGGAGACCATTTGGCAAACTTGACAAACTAAGTGTCAATTTTAGACGGTCCTTTCGCCCACACTCTGTTGTAGTCCTGGTCGGAGGAAAGATGAAGAAACAGGTGTTTGGGATCGAGAGGAGCAATCCGGAATGACGCCGAGAGACCCCATCTGGAAATGGCCTGTCGAACGACAGAAATTTTAGGGCATCCGAATCCGAACTTAAGAACCAACGTCCTGGAGAAAGGGGAAGATAGGGAGCGAATCTCCTCTAAAGTGAAGGGGATCCGGATAGGGGAACCGTCCTGCGGTGGCGAGAGAGTGACGTCCGGCAGGACAACTTCCGCGGCCGGAATAGGGCCAGACCGAGAACGATCAGGCCGCAGGACATCAGCGAAGGAGGGAAAGCTGGGGAGGGATCTGGAAACTGAAGGGTCCGGCCCAGATGGCGAAGGCGATGTGCGTCTCGAAGCCACGGCAAAGGCCGAATGTTAGAGGGCAGCAGACGGGATGGTCGGAAGAGCCCCGATGGTTGGTGATGAAGGGGGGCGGACGCCGGCCTGAATTCTCTCATCGGCAGCAGCCGGAGGAAAGGAGGCAGGCTCCATGGAAGAACCCGAGCAGGCAAAGGCTTGTGGGGAGAAGATTGCCTCGCAGGCAACAGCCCGGGGGATCGATGCCTTGCCCTGCAGGGAGCTGCCCGGGAGGGAACTGCGAGATGTACCGACGGGAGGTCGTGCAAGCTTCTGCAAGGAAGGGGAGACGGGGGAGGGGTCCGACAGGCGCGGAGGGGAGGGTGGATGTAGGTGAGAATCCACGGAGTTGGAGAGACCCGCAAGGCGCGCCGAGTCAGCTTGGGGAGCCGGGGGGCCCGCGGTGGGGGAATGGACAGAGCCAACCGCGCAGGAGGCAGTCAACTGCGCAGGATGCCTCAGAAATGGGGCATGATGAGGAGCCATGGGACTCACTAGAGGGGGGGGCTTGGGAGCCATGGGACCCACTAGGGGGTCGAGCATGCTTCTGCGCAGGATGACTCAATGAGGGGGCCTGAAGGGGAGCCTTGGGACCCATTAGAGTGGGGGGGACAGTCAACTGCGCAGGATGGCTCAAAGGGGGGGCGTAATGGGGATCCATGGGACCCACTAGAGGGGGGTGTCCAGCCTCAGAAGATCCAACTGCGCATGCGGGGATGGAGGCCTCAACTGAGCCAATTGCGCAGGCGGGAATAATGGAGAGGCTTGGCTCGAGTGGCTGGCCCACGTGCAGCTGAAAGGAGGGAACGGACTGAGCTGCGCAAATGGGCGCATCAAGTCCCCTCGTGAGGGAGGCGTCCACGTGCTCCTCCACAAGGCAGGGGCCCACCGAAGGAGACAATGCTTTCTCTGCGCAAATGAACCGAGAGGAAGAAATCCCTGGCGGTTCAACCGAGGAAACGCGGACAGGAGCGTCAACGCTCGAGACTCGAGCCGCGTTCTCCCCGAGGTGGCAGGCCCACGAGGCGAGACAGGGAGGATGTGACGTCCGCAGCTCCGAACACGCCAGAGAGGGGGAAACGAGGACGTTCCAGCAGCGCGCTCGTCGACCAAACGACGAACTCCGGCGGCGGGGAGAAGCGGCCACCGCCTAAGAGGAGCGTCCAACGGCGAGGCAAGAGACTCCGCACAGCACTGCCGGGGCGCCTCCTCGGCTAGGGGCTGCTGGAGCAAAGCCCCCGGAGGCTGAGAGGCGCGACCCAAGGGGGGCCAGCACAGAGGGGACGTCTCCTCAGTACGGGACAGCCGGAGCAACTCCGAGGAGCGCTCGACCAGAGCGACGAGCGCCTTCGACCAGCGCGCGCGAGGAGGAAGAAGCGAGGTGGGAGGGGAAGGGGAGGGAGGTCGCCGACCGGCGAGGCCGAGGGCAGCGTGTGACTGGCCATCACCACCTTCATTCGACTCCGAGACGCAAGCACATGGCGCGGCCAAGGCTTCCCGGCTCGGAGAGGAGGTTAGCAGGGAGACCCCTCCTACTTCGGCGGGCAAGGCGGAAGGGGACAGGGGGGACCTCCGGGGAGGAGGGGATCCCAGAAGCGATGGGAGGGAGGAGCGGGGGGGCCGGGGTCGCTTCCTGAAGCGGGAGCGTCCGGTCGGGGACCAGCCGGCTGAACGACGAAGACCGCCTGCCCGGGGATGGGAGCCGGCGGGGTAGGGAGACGCACGGCGCGGGCGACCACGCCGCCGACGGTGGACGCTGGATGAAGGCGTCGGAGCCGGCTGACCGGAGGGCGTCGGAGCCGGCTGAGCGAGGGCGGGCACGCCGGGTGACGGAGCGGGCTAGGGGGGCGCAAGGGGGGGGGGGAGGGGGAGCGGACAGAGCCATTTATATATATATATATGTATATATATATATTATATATATATATATATATATATATATATATATATATAAATATATATATATATATATATATGATCGCGTGAGCTCTGCCCTAGAGCGCCGCATCCCTGACATCTGAGAGATCTCCCCGCCTCCTCCGGCTTGGCCTTGGCCAGGCCGGCGCCTAGATGATGACTAAATCCTTTGCGGAGGCGGTCGCCGGCAGGGCTGAGGCTCCCCCTCGCCTTGCTGCACGATCGATCTCCATGTTTAAAGGAGCACCTTCGATTTCCTTTTCGGAGGACGAGGAAGAAGCCCTGGTAGCCCCTTTAAAATATGCTCTCATTGGAAAATTTTCTCATAGTAAACCTCCGATTGAGGCCATTTTCAAAGTTCTTCAAGGATTCAAATTTAAAGGTTCTATTAAAGCTGGAGTGATAGATCGGAAGCATATATTGATTCGGCCAAGTATGGAAGAGGATTATCTACGCCTACGTTCGAAGGACATCTGGTTCATTGCTCGTGCCCCGATGCGCTTATTCAAGTGGGAGGCTGATTTCACTCCCGCGATTGAATCATCTCTCATGCCGGTATGGGTAAACCTGCCCGACCTTCCTCATCATCTGTATGCTAAAGAGGCTTTGTTTGCAATCATCTCAGCAATTGGCACCCCCCTGAAGGTCGACCGAGCCACGGAGGAGTTGACCCGGCCTAGTATGGCTAGGGTTTTTGTTGAAATTGATGTGGGTAAACCTATTCAACGATGGATCAGGATAAACCTTTCTAAAGGCAGGAGTTTTTGGCAAACAGTAGATTATGAAACTACTCCACTTTATTGTTCTTATTGCTTTCATCAGGGGCATAAAGTAGATTCATGTAAACTCAAAAATAAGGGGAAGGCTGTGCAACTTGAGGAGAGACCCGAAGTCGTCATTGAGAAAACAGCCACGCGTCAGGATAATAATCCCTCAGAGAAGCCTACATTAATGACAAGAGTGGACGTTGATCAACCAGAGTTAACTGCTGTCATTACTTCCTCGGTTGCTGTTTGCACTCAAACCGTAGATGGGACGCCTCCAAACCCTCCATTAGTGGCTACTTCTCTATTACAAAACCCTCTTTTGCACGAAAACATGCATGATTCTATCCTTCCTCCAGTCTCCTGCGAACATGTGGCGACTCATGTAGAACCCGGTTTGACGTCTACTGAAGTGGCGGCAGTGGCCAATCAGCCTGTGATTGACTCTCCGCCGAATGAGGACATGGAAGAAGGTGAGTGGAGGGGATTTCCCACTAGGTGGGCAGACATTGCAGATGAGGAAAAAGCTGCTGATCGTGCTTGCCAGGATCAATTGGAGACGGAGGAGCGGGCCGCACAAGTGGAGGATGAAGAGATCGAAGACGTCTCGCTAGGAGTGTCCGATGCTATTGAGCCTTCGAGTAGTCAGGAAGCCCAGGCAGAAGCATGTGCAACTCAAAACAAAGCTAAGCGAGGAAAAAAGACAGTGGAACCCTCTGATCGAACGACTCGGTCGGCGGCAAACAAAGCAAAAACTGGTACCCTTGCCATTCTTAATGTTTAATTTCTTAATCTGGAACATTAGAGGAATTGCAAACCAAATGACTCTTAAAAGATTGAAGGCGTTGCTTAGGGTGAACAAAGTCTCTTTCCTTGCTATTATTGAGCCTAAGGTTGGTCCATCACAACTGCACCATTACAAAATCAAGTTAGGCTTTTCTTTAGCTTTTTCTACTGATAGAGGTAATATCTGGATCCTGTCGAAAGAAAGTTGCTTTATGGATGTCGTGGACTCATGGGATCAAGCTCTGACAGTTAGGGTTACAGACCCTTCGTTGCCAGTATCGTCTCTTATTTCTATTGTACATGGGGACAGCAAGAAGGAAGGTCGCCATCTTTTGTGGGATAGATTGCTTTCATTGCAGCAGTCTCATCAGCTGCCATGGATTGTAGGAGGAGATTTTAATGCAGTACTTAGGGTGGATGAAAAGCTTGGGGGTCGACTTCTGGATGCTTTGTCCATGAATGAATTTGTAAACTTTCAGTTGGCCTCGGGTGTGTCAGAATTGCCATATACTGGGAGCGGATATACTTGGGTTAAATCAAACAAAGAGGATCGATGAGCCTCTCGGCTTGATCGGCTCTTTATTGATAATGCCTGGCTCCAGTTGGCTCCGTGCTCGGTAGAGAAACATCTCAATTGGACTGAATCCGATCATGCGCCCATTCTTGTTCGACTTTTAGCTAATTCAGCCAGGGGAGCTAAGCAATTTAGATTGCTCGATTTCTGGATTGGCCATGCTGACTTCCTCAGTATTGTCAATGAGGCTTGGAATTCAGTCGATCACCCTCTGGGGATCACGAGGGTGGCTTTACGACTTGATGCGTGTCGTAAAAGATTGTCTGCATAGAGTAAGGCGACATATGGTGACATTTTTCAGGCGGTCAAGAAGGCGAAGGATGAAGTGCTTGCAGCTGAACTCCGTTTGGAGTCTTCGAATTCAGATGACAATAGGGAGAAGTTAGCTCATGCAACTGCCTTGCTTAAACAGAGAGTTCGTATTGAGGAGGCTTTCTGGAAACAAAAGTCCCGTGCTAAGTAGGATTTAGAAGGAGATAAAAACATAGCTTACTTCCATGATTGTGTGAACTATAAAAAGAAAGCTTTGCGCATACATGCTATCACTACTGCTAATGAGACTCTGTTGAATGACACTGCAAAGATCAAAGCATACGCTCTAGAGTATTATGCAGCATTGTATGAACGAGGAGAGATCAAGGAGGATGAGGAGCTTCTTTCAGTTATTCCACGTCTGGTGGATGATGAGGAAAATGATCGACTTATTGTACTGCCGTCGAAGAAGGAGCTGCTGGATACAATCAAGTCTCTTGACACTAATAGTGCTTCGGGCCCAGATGGTTTCACAGCCAAATTCTTCATGTCTACTTGGGATATCATTGGGGAGGACATCACATTGGCTATTGGTATATTTTTTGATGGATTCTCTCTTCCTCGATCTATCACTAATACCTCACTTGTTCTTATCCCTAAAATCAAGCAGCCTAAGTACTTCACTGACTATAGGCCTATTAGTTTATGTTCAGTTCTGAACAAAATTATCTCTAAAACCTTAGCATTGCGGCTGGCTCCTATTTTGCCTAATCTTATCTCCCCCGAGCAGAGTGGTTTTGTGCAAGGTAGGGAGATTGTTGATAACATTGTTCTTGCGCAAGAGTTAGCTGCAAAAATGAACAAAAAATATTGGGGTGGCAACATTGCAATAAAATTGGATATGATGAAGGCGTATGATCGGGTTGATTGGAGATTCTTGCTTAAGGTTTTACGTAGGTTTGGATTTCACAACAAATGGGTTGATATGATGCTTCGTCTGCAAAACAACGTGTGGTTTTCTCCATTGATCAATGGTGAAGCTGCTGGGTATTTCCAATCTTTTCGAGGTATTCGACAAGGGGATCCAATCTCACCTGCTTTATTTATTTTAGCTGCAGCGACCTTGTCTCAGAATTTAAAGTTGCTGCCTTCAACGGATGGGTTCACTCCATTCATCACTCCGAGAGGATGTTCCCCTGTTACCCACTTATCTTACGCGGACGACGTCTTGTTATTTTTGGCAGGGGATATTCGGTCGATCACCATCATACAAGAGACGTTGCGGAGACATGAAGAAGCCTCGAGGCAGAAGCTTAATGCGGCTAAGACTTCGTTGTATGTCTCTGAGAAGGCTCCAGCTGATAGGGTGCATGAATTGGCAATGCGGACTGGTTTTGCTATTGGGTCACCACCATTTACATACTTGGGTTGCCCTATGACTGCAGGACACCGTAATGCAGGGATGTATGAAGACTTGAATCAGAAAATTAGATCGAGAGTTGAAGGATGGCATAACAAAACTCTCTCGCCATGGGGGAAGCTGGTCTTGCTCAAGTCGGTTCTAACTTCTATACCAGTGTATACTTTGGCTGTGTGTAACCCACTGGTCACTATTTTGCGTAGGATTGAATCAATTTTCAGTGACTTTTTCTGGGGCTCGTTCCAGGGAGCGCCTAAGCGAAAATGGTTGGGTTGGGATTACATTGCTCGCATAAAGAAGGAAGGCGGTCTGGGGGTCAAGAGGTTGGAGGACATGATGCAAGCTTCCACTGTCAAGCTTTGGTGGAAGTTTAAAACTTAGGACAGCCTATGGGTTCAGTTCTTCAACGCCAAATATTGTTCGCAGAGCTCGGCTAGTGAGGTGGCTTTAACGTCAAACGCTACTCATGTTTGGAAGAGGCTAATTGCTGGTCGTCAGTTACCTGAACAGCATATGGTAGTGACTGATTCAGGGTGGGGGTAGCGCAAAAATTCGGGAAGATTTACAGTGGCTTCAGCTTGGGATTTGGCTCGACACCGTTGGCCAATTCAGTCTCAATTCGTCCATATATAGGGAAAATGTCTTCCGTACAAGTGGTGAATCTTGTTATGGCGTGTCCTTCACAACAAGATGCCTACAGACGAAAACATTATTAAGATGGGGTTTAGCATGGCATCTAAGTGTCATTGCTGTATTCAGAGTTCAGAAGAGACTTTAGAGCACATTCTCTATTCGGACGAAGTGGCTTCGGGTGCTTGGTTGGCTATACAGAAGGAATACAAGGTTACTAGTCGGGGTGCTGATTCATTGCAACTTAGATTGAATAGATGGTGGAGGGGCAAGAAGCTGAACCAGAAACAGATTGCAGTAGGAGCAACCATATGGGTGATGCGGAAGAACAGGAACAAGTGGCGCTACGAGGGTTACAGTTACTCTACTGACATGGTCATCACAGAGATTCGCAGACAAGTTCGTAAAGCTAGCATCAAGTGCTCTCATTAGATTGTACTGTTTTTGTTTTTGGAATTTTCATGTACTCCTTTTGATCTTTCAATAAAGTTTTAGTTCCGAAATATATATAGTTCCGAAATATATATATATATATATATATATATATATATATATATATATAAATATAAAAATATATATATATATATAAATATATATATATATAAAATATATATATATATATAAATATATACATACACACACATATATATATATATATATATATATATATATATATATATATATATATATATATATATATATATATAAATTATATATATATATATATATATATATATATATATATATATGCAGTTTGCTAATGCTCCTGTTCTCACCTATTAACATCTTGTTCTCACCTATTTGATGACAAAGGTATGTAAATAAGTGAAAATCTTTAACCAACATTTTCTGGGTATTGTTCCTATTTTTTCCAATTTATATCTATGTAATAAATCACAGTATTGCTGCCGTTGCTGTTGTAGAACAAGTATTCTATCTCAATCTGCAAACACATAAGAACAACCCTACTATCAATTAACAGATGCTTCTGAGCTATAACTTCTGTTGTTGTTGTTGTTGATGTTGTTGTTGTTTCTAAGTTTAGGTGCAAATATTAGTAATTTTGCAGACGTTGTAGTAGCACCTACATTTATATACATAGATCATTTATGAATGCCTGCTGTTGTAGTTTCTAATGCTTGCTGCTGCTACAAATAATCTCTGCACAGATGCCATTGCACACAGAATTCTCCCGGACCATGCCTGTTGCAGTTTCTACATCTTGCAGCAGGTTAACTGCTATTGCTACAGAATCTGACTTGCATACTAATTTACCCCCTTCTTAATCTCAACTGCACACACACACTGCCTACATAAACAACTTGCAGACACATATACAATAGCTCAAACTCTGCTAGCAATTTCCCCTTGCTTGCTGCAGTTCTTCCCCAAAAACTGCTACCATTTGCACCTACACCCACCCACCTATGTTGACACAACCCTTCATACACCTTTTCCTTTCCGCACACACATAGGTATCTTACCTGTAATGGAAACATGCTTCAGCTGTACCTATTTTTTTCCTTTTTTTGGTACACATGACACACAAACACATTGGGATCGATACACCCTATGCTACCTGCTATACCTTATGGTACATGGACACTGCTGCACCTTGGTCAGTGACCCATACCCAAATCTGGAAACCAAATAGTGGCTTCCTGTATATCAAAAACTGCTGCAGCAATTCCTGCAAGTCTGCGTTGTCTTGTTACAGTAAATCACATACATGATATATCATCCTTATCTTGTTTTGGTTTCATGTTGTAGAAATGGAGTAATTTCTACAAGTCTGCATTGTGAGTGACATGGACATAATACCTACTTTTTGTGTCTGATATGCGTCCCAACAATGTTGCCCAAATTTTTTTGCATTGTCCATGCTTCCTAGGTGTCAAGTGAAGGGCTATACCAAATTTATCTAACCTTGGATGAGTTGGTATATATATCTCTGGGTCCAAGACTTTTGTATTTAAAAGTGTTAAATTTAGTGGATTATATAAGTAAAAAAATTCAAAATTTTGATTTTTGCACACATGGATACTTTGAGAAACTTTGTCGTGATCAAGTCATTGTAGCAAGCGAAATGACGTGTGCATGTAAATGATTGAATGTATACACATTATGTATTTCCATTTATTGTGCGGTGACCAAAATAATTAAGATTTCATAATAAATGTGGTTTAGTTTCCTTCTTCTTATCATTATATGAAGGTGTTTCTTGGGTTGGTGTAGATGAAAAGATGCCACCAATGGATTGGAAGCACCGACACAAGATTATGATCGGGACAACTAGAGGACTGCATTGCTCGGACAAAGGATGTTAGAGGAGGATCATCCACAAGGACATCAAGTCTTCCAACATACTTCTCACTAGTTATTTTGAGCCTCTGGATTTATAAGGAGCCGCACGAGTCCGGAGTACGCATACAAGGAGACCAATGTATATTTCTTGAAGAAGAGGAAGTGAGGAACTATATGGAAATGTAAGTATTCAGCTCCTTTCTATCATGTTGTTTCATTTTTACAGATGTTGGCAATTAATGGAAAAATCTGTGTTTGTGTAGGTTTTATTTATGTAGCATTCGGTACCTAGAAATGTACTTGGAAATGTAGTTGGCTAGTTTATGTAGCCTTTTTCATTGTTGTGTTTATATATACATCAAATTGGTTACAATGAACTAAAACACATTTTGTGTTTGTGCAGGTTATCAATCAATGGAAAAATTGGTGTATTGTGTTTAAAGCTTCTCCTCTGCAACCATTTGAGCTGAAATTTGTTATAGAAGACAATTTACTTTTTTTTCCAAAGTAGGGTTAAAGTATGATACAAGCTCAATTGTATTGAAATATTGTATTGTTCTTAATTCAGTACTACAATAGTTTTCTAGTTCATGCAACAATAAGACATGATATACTTTAGCATGGCCTTTTGTTGCTATTAATGTATTTTGGCTACTGAATCTGATTATTTTTTATGATCTCACGTGCCTGGATTTATTTGAATTACTTTTCACTTTTGTAGTTTGATTGAGATTATATATCAGTCAACTATCTCTTTAACTTATTTTGCTATGTTATATACTTTGTTTACCATTGATATCCTTATTTAAATAAATAGGGATTGGTATGGAAATAATAATAATAATAATAATAATAATAATAATAATAATAATAATTTGATGAAATTTTTTTATCAAAAATTATTTTTGGCACGCTACATATGTCATAAATGGTAAACATAATTTGTTAAAAATATCTTTTACAACATCAAAATGTATGCCGTATTTGATCCTACGAGAATATCTATTACGGTGTGCATATATACGCCGTATTTGACCCTGTGCGAATATCTATTACGGTGCACAAATGTATGCCGTAAAAGAGCAATTACGGCACACTAAATATGCCGTAAATGGTTGTCAAAATTCTGTAAAAAAACAATTACGTCGTTAATTTGTTTATATTTACGGCGTTCTTCAGCGCGCCGTAAATAATAGGATCATTTTGTTGGTGTTTTTGCCTTTGGACTAGAAAAGATAGTCCCACATCGGCTACACCAAATGGTGAGTATCTCAATATAATGCATTGCTTGTGTTGAGGTGTGCACATGAGGTGTAATGGGGCACAAGTTTGTGCCATGTGGAAGTATTTTCCTAGAAGGAAAAAGGATTAAATCCAACAAGGATGCAAGTTAATTTTTGTTGTGCGGACTCGGACTCGGACGCGGACTCCAAGATGTCTCGTGCATGCACGGGAGGGTTCGGGGGGTAGGCGTGGACTGGCACACTTCTATGCTGATTGTGGGATGATCTAAAATATCAAACTCTATTTTTGAGTATTGGTATTTTAGTCCCACATCGGATAGGAGAAGAGGTGAAGTCTCAACTCCACTCTATAAATAGAGCCCCTTGGCCTCCTTTGAAAGATGCACCAAGAAGAGAGTTGAGGGAGTCTGTTAAGTCCAGGAAGCCCGTTCAAGTCTCAAATATTGACTTACGAGCGTTCCAGAAGTTTTCCTGAACTTGCTGGTTCCTGGGAGCTTATCCGTACTGCGGGTATAGCTTTGAGCGCCAGTGTTCAACACCCCAGCGAGATCCGCTCTTCTTCTTCCTTCCTCTTTCTGTTGCCTTCGAGAATCTGAGACTCAACTGTTGTTGATCATCTCTTGTTGCCTTCGAGAATCTGAGACTCAACTGTTGTTGATCATCTCTTGTTGCCTTCGGGAAACCGCTATTGCAAACGTGATTCGATTTTTTTAATCGTTTAGGCTACGCAATCAGCATTATTTGTATCTCTTTTTTAGGGATTGCAACTGCATTATTTGCATCTCTTTTTTAGGGATTGCAACTGCATTCTTTGCATCTCTTCTTAGGGATTGCAACTGAGTTTTTCCATCGATTGTTTGCAAATAGACTAACAATCTCAAAGCTATACGATTCGATGGAAAACACTCGTGCTTCGCTTGTCGATACCGGCTTTAACAAGTTGGAGAAATTCGACGGCGAACACTTCCAGATCTGGAAGCGAAAGGTGACTCTGAACCTTCAACTCGTGGATGTTGATCACGTGTTGGATGAGGAAGAACCAATCGTTCCAGCAACAGGATCTGCTGCTGTTCTGGCCGCTGCTACGAGCAAGCAGACGAAGTGGAAAAAGGATAACAGCATATGCAGGCTGCTGATCCTGAATTCCATGGAAGACTCTCTGGTCGAGTCCTACACAAAGAGGACTTCTGCCAAAGAGATCTGGGAGTCCGTGGGGAAGCTGTATGACGACGACGAGGCCCGGTCGAAGATGTTTATGGTTGAAAAATACCACAAATGGGTCTTTGAAGACGAGAAGACCATGCTGCCCCAAGTGAAAGAGTTCCTGAAGCTGCGCCAGAAACTGGAGGACGATAGCATGCCCCTCGTCGACAAGTTCGTCGTTGGAGGGATCGTGGCAAAACTTCCTCCAGGATGGAGCAACATCTATGCAAGGATGCATAGGAAGAAGATGGAGATTAGCCTGGATAATCTCCTCAGCGAGATTCATGTTGAGGACGAGATGCGCTCTCAACAGAAGTTGGACACCCTGTCCAAGCAACTAGCAACGACGAATCTGGTTCAAGCCACCAGAGAGAACAAAGGGAAGCAGGCGGCTTCTCACCACAAGAAGAAGGACTTCTCGAATCTGAAAGTGAAGGGTCCAGGATTCAAGCAACAGAAGTCCAAGTCCCATGTGACTTGCTTCAACTGTGGCAAGAAGGGTCACTATAAAAGTGAATGCAAGTCCAAGCCCAAAGAGCAAGGTGAGCCTAACAAGGTTTCTTTGGTTACTAATCAGGTTGCCATGATAGCACAGGTTGCAACTGTGGGGGCAGACTTGGACTGGTGGATAGACACTGGCGCGACATGTCATGTCTGTTCAGACAAGGACTGGTTCGTCCCCTATGAGCCTACTTCCGAGAAAGTCATGATGGCGAACCAGGCACAAGCTGAAGTACTGGGGATCGGGACGGTGGAGCTGAAGCTTACATCGGGGAACATTCTGACGCTTCAAGGTGTGAAGCATGTTCCTGCAATCGCAAAGAACCTGATCTCTGGGAGCCTGCTCTGCAACGCAGGCTTGAGGATGGACATCAATGCTGGCCAAATGGTGATGTCCAAGAAGGGTACTTTCTTCGGAAAAGCTTTTCAGACTGAAGGAATGTACAAAATTCAGCTTGTTGTAACCCAGCATAATAATGTCAATGCTATCACTAGTTTGAATTACTCTCTTGAGTTGTGGCATAATAGACTAGGACATGTTCATTGTAAGCGAATAAACAAAATGTCTAGTCTAGGACTTATCTCCAAGTGTGGGGGTAAGGTAGAGAAATGTGAGATATGTGCTCAGACGAAGATCACTAGAAAACCCTTCCACAGGGTCCATCGAAGCACAGATCTTCTGGAGTTGGTTCACTCAGATATCTGTGACTTCAAACAATTCTCTACAAAGGCCGGGATGAAGTATTTCATTACTTTCATCGATGACTTCTCCAAGTATGCCTTCGTCTATTTACTCAAATCTAAAGACGAAGCATTCGAGAAGTTCAAGGAGTTCAGGGCCGAGGCTGAACGGCAAACTGGACAACAACTCAAGAGGCTGAGGAGTGATCGAGGTGGGGAATATAGGTCTCATGAATTCTCATCATTCTGCAAAGAACATGGAATCATCAACGAGACGACGGCTCCGTATTCTCCACAATCCAACGGAGTAGCAGAAAGAAAGAACAGAACGTTGACAGAGATGATGAATTCTATGCTGTTGACTGCGAGTCTTCCAAAGTGCTATTAGGGAGAAGCTGCATTAACGGCCACTTTCATTCTGAACAGAGTGCCGTATGCAACTTCCGACATAACTCCTCATGAACTCTGGTTCAAAGTCAGACCCAACCTGAATGTCATTCGAGTGTGGGGGTGCCTGGCTTATGTGAAGCTCCCGGATCTAAAGATTCAGAAGCTGGGGACAAGGACTACTAAGGCGATCTTCCTGGGGTATGCCGAGAAGAGTGATGCTCGGAGATTCCTTGATATCGAGTCAAATCATATCATCGAATCTCGCGATGCTGAATATTTTGAAGAAAAGTTTGCAAGGCACAAGAACATTGTTCTCACGGACATTCTGGAGAATAATGAGGGTGCGGAGCAGACAGAGATCTTTATCGAACCAGTAGTCCAAGATGGAGTTGTTGTCGAGGAGACACCAGCTGAACCAGAACTCGCTGAGCCGTCAACTAAGCGAGCGAGGAGGCCGAAAGACTTCGGAGATGACTTCGTCACCTATCATGTGGAAGCAGATCCGCTTACCTATGATGAGGCGATGAAGACCAGAGATGCTATATTCTGGAAGGAGGCGATTGACAACGAGATTGACTCAATCACCTCCAATAACACATGGGTATTGGTCGACCTACCAGAAGAAGCAAGACCCATCGGATGCAAATGGATCTTCAAGAAGAAGATGAAAGCAGATGGAACCATTGACAAGTTCAAGGCTAGGCTAGTGGCCAAGGGGTTTGCTCAGAAGCAGGGGATCGACTACTTTGACACTTATGCTCCAGTAGCTCGGATGACAACTATCAGATTGTTAATTGCTTTAGCAGCAATACACAAGCTGGTGATGCATCAGATGGATGTGAAAACGGCATTCCTTAATGGCGAGCTGACCGAAGAGATCTACATGCAACAACCAGAAGGTTTTGTCGTCAGAGGTCTGGAAGACAAAGTCTGCAAGTTGATGAAGTCTCTGTATGGTTTGAAGCAAGCTCCCAAAATGTGGCATGAGAAGTTTGACAAGGTGATAAGGTCAAATGGCTACAGGGTCAGTGAAACAGACAAGTGTGTCTATACGAAGTTTGCTGACGGAAGAGGAGTAATCGTTTGTCTATACGTGGACGACATGCTAATCCTAGGTACGGATTTAAGCTGCATCACAGAGACAAAGAAATTCTTCTCGACCAAGTTCAGTATGAAGGACTTGGGGGATGCCGACGTAATCTTGGGGCTCAAGATCATCCGGACAGGCACTGGAATAGCGCTGTCACAGTCTCATTACATTGAGAAGATGCTCTCTCGCTATGGGTATCAAGATCTTCCTATTATTGATACACCGTACAGGAGTGATCTGAAACTGGAGCCAAATTCGAAGGAGAGCGTCAGGCAGTTGGAGTACGCTAGCGTCATCGGAAGTTTGATGTACGCTACTACTGCCACAAGGCCTGACATAGCCTTTGCAGTGGGAATGTTGAGTCGATTTACGAGCAATCCAGGCGTAAAGCATTGGAAAGCTGTGAAGCGTGTTATGAGATATCTCAAGAAGACTCAGACATATGCACTATACTACAGCGGAGATCCGTCAGTAGTGGAAGGCTTCAGTGATGCTAGCTGGTGTTCAGAGGTGGAGAGCGAATATTCCACAGGTGGATATGTGTTCGCCATGGGTGGAGCTGCTATATCGTAGAAGTCGAAGAAGCAGACTATGTTATCTCGCTCCTCCATGGAATCTGAATTCTTTGCATTGGACGCTACAGCAGATGAAGCAGAGTGGCTTCGGGAGCTCATGTATGACCTTCCAATGGTTGGGGCTCAGATACCGGCGATTCCGATATACTGTGACAACCAGGCGGCAGCAGCAGTGGCATCAAATAAACTCTTCAACGGGAAGAAGAGGACTGTGCGGTTGAAGCACAGAGCAGTGAACGATCTCATAAAAAGGGACGTCATTGCAGTGATCGATGTTCGGAGTCAGGAAAACCTGGCGGATCCGTTCACGAAGGGTCTCAAGCGTCAGCTGGTCGAGGACACAGCAAGGAAGATGGGCTTGAAGGCATTCTAATATTGTGTCATTATAATCCTATCAATAAATTTTATGTTATTGGTTCAAAGAGAAATCTACCAGATATCTAATTTTTTGATTCAAGGGAGGACTATTGACTGGAAAAATATTAGTTAACAGTGGGCACTTGTTCTGCGGAACATGTAAGGGTTTCGGACCCAGAACCACTGTTGTCTACTATGAATTTTCTACGGAAAATTGATCCTGTGAGAAGGATGGCATAATGCCTTAATGAGTTCTCAGACTGAGTGAAGGTCTGTTATGCTTTACAGGAAGCATGGTGGCGCAACAACCACAAAGGAGTGTTACAACTCCATGCTACAGTGGGGTGACTCCACCATGAGGTTCCCAGGTAGGGGTAATGCCTCGGCTTTGTTAGCCAAGTTACAGGCGGCGTAGCACCGCATATAGGCAGGTAGCCTAATGTTGCATAATCGTAATAAAGAGATGTAGGCAGCACTACAAAGAGGCCGGTGTCCTCATGTTACAGTGGCATGACACCACGATGAGGTACCCAGGTAGGGGTAAAGCCTCGGCTTTGCAAGCCATGTCATAGTGGCGTAACACCACAAGGGAGCAAAAGGCTTCATGCTGGGTAGTTTGGCACTACAAAGAGGCTTGAGACCTCATGCTACAGTAGTATGACACTACGATGAGGTTCCCAGGTAGGGGTAATGCCTTGGCTTTGTCAGCCATGTCATAGCGGCGTAGCACCGCAAAGAAGCGCAATGCTTCATGCCAATGACTCTTTATATAGAACTCACCTATAGTGTATGGACAGAGATATCAGGCCGTCTCTTGAGGGTAAACTTGTAGACGCCCAAAAATTATACACTGAAACCAGGCTGGCACAAGGCCTTCAATGTGCAGCCAGAAGCACAGTTGATGTCACTATGTGAGTAGGAAGAATTGCAGTTATGGTGCAGAATTCAAGGCTTAGTCCATTCTTGTATCATGCTGTTATTTAACCTATGCGGGAAGATTCAAGTCGTAGCGACATCTCTCCTAATGCATGATGACAATCACTGTGGGGAACGCTCAACCCATATATTGAGATATGTGGGGGATTGTTGGTGATTTTGCCTTTGGACTAGAAAAGATAGTCCCACATCGGCTACACCAAATGGTGAGTATCTCAATATAATGCATTGCTTGTGTTGAGGTGTGCACATGAGGTGTAATGGGGCACAAGTTTGTGCCATGTGGAAGTATTTTCCTAGAAGGAAAAAGGATTAAATCCAACAAGGATGCAAGTTAATTTTTGTTGTGCGGACTCGGACTCGGACGCGGACTCCAAGATGTCTCGTGCATGCACGGGAGGGTTCGGGGGGTAGGCGTGGACTGGCACACTTCTACGCTGATTGTGGGATGATCTAAAATATCAAACTCTATTTTTGAGTATTGGTATTTTAGTCCCACATCGGATAGGAGAAGAGGTGAAGTCTCAACTCCACTCTATAAATAGAGCCCCTTGGCCTCCTTTGAAAGATGCACCAAGAAGAGAGTTGAGGGAGTCTGTTAAGTCCAGGAAGCCCGTTCAAGTCTCAAATATTGACTTACGAGCGTTCCAGAAGTTTTCCTGAACTTGCTGGTTCCTGGGAGCTTATCCGTACTGCGGGTATAGCTTTGAGCGCCAGTGTTCAACACCCCAGCGAGATCCGCTCTTCTTCTTCCTTCCTCTTTCTGTTGCCTTCGAGAATCTGAGACTCAACTGTTGTTGATCATCTCTTGTTGCCTTCGAGAATCTGAGACTCAACTGTTGTTGATCATCTCTTGTTGCCTTCGGGAAACCGCTATTGCAAACGCGATTCGATTTTTTTAATCGTTTAGGCTACGCAATCAGCATTATTTGCATCTCTTTTTTAGGTATTGCAACTGCATTATTTGCATCTCTTTTTTAGGGATTGCAACTGCATTCTTTGCATCTCTTCTTAGGGATTGCAACTGAGTTTTTCCATCGATTGTTTGCAAATAGACTAACACATTTACGGCATGATCTTATACGGCACCAAAATATACGACGTAAACGATCATTTACGGCACATTTTGCGCGCCGTAAATGGTCATTTTTCTTGTAGTGGCAGTATATCGGTACCGCCGGAATCTGCGCACCAACTACTGAAAGATCATACATGAGCTCCCAAAGCCATTCTGCTTCTTCTGCTGCAACAGCCAGTACAAAGAACTCAAATTTCATTAAGGAATGAGAGAGCATTGTCTACTTATTCGACTTCCACGATATAGCAGCTCCACCCATGGAAAAGTTGTATCCTCCTGTGGACCTTTCGCTCTCTGCTTTTGAACACCAGCTTGCATCACTGAAGCCTTCTATTACTGTCAGATATCCGTTGTAGTGCAGTGCATGCTTCTGAGTCCTCTTGAGATATCTCATAACTCTTTTCACGGCCTTCCAGTGCTCCACACCTGGGTTGCTCATAAATCGACTCAGCATCCCCACGATGAAAGCTATGTCAGGCCTTGTGACAATAATTGCATACATCAAACTCCTGATGACGCTTGAGTACTCCAGCTGCCTGACGCTTTCCCTAGGATTTGGCTTCAGCTTCTTGTGACACTTGTAAGGAGTATCGATCCGTGGAAGATCCTGATATCCATAGCATGTGAGCATCTTCTCAATGTAATGAGACTATGACAGCGATACTCCAGTGTCTGTCCGGATAATCTTTATCCCTAGGATAACACCGGCTTCCCCTAAGTCCTTCATACTGAACTTAGATGAGAGGAACTTCTCTGTCTCAGTGACACGTGCTAGATTAGTACCCAGGATCATCATGTCGTCTACGTATAGACAAACGATGACTCCTCTCCCGTCAGCGCACTTTGTGTAAATACATTTGTTTGTCTCTCTGACCATGTAGCCGTTTGATCTAATGACTTTGTCAAACTTCTCATGCCACGTCTTGGGAGCTTGCTTCGGACCGTATATAGATTACACCAACCTGCAGACTTTGTCTTCAAGGCCCTTGACGATGAATCCTTCTGGCTATTGCATGTGATCTCTTCGATCAACTCTCCATTTAGGAATACTGTCTTAACATCCATCTGATGTATAGCGAGCTTGTGAATTACACTCAGAGCAATCAACATCCTGATGGTTGTCATTTGCGCTACTGGAGCATATGTGTTGAAGTAGTCGATCCCTTGCTTCTGAAAAAACTCCTTGGCTACCAGCCTTGTTTTAAACTTGTCAATAGTTCCATCGGCCTTCATCTTCTTCTTGAAGATCCACTAGCATCCGATTGGTATAGCTCCTTCAGGAAGATCGACCAACACCCTACGTATTATTGGAGTTTATAGAGTCATACTCATCATTAATAGCCTCCCTCCAGAAGACAGCATCTCTGGTCTTCATCGCCTTATCATAGGTAAGCGGATCAGCTTCGACATGATAGGTGATGAACTTATCTCTGAAGTCCTCCTGTCTTCTCACCCGCTTAAATCTGGGTTCTGCGAGTTCTGGTTCAACAATTGTCTCTGGTATGACAATTTTTTTTCTTGGACTGCATCTTCTTTGGAAGTTATAGCTGCCTGTGCACTCACATTATTCTCCGAAATGTCCATGATAATAATATTCTTGTGTCTCACAAATTTATCTTCAAAGAATTTGGCGTCGCGAGATGTCACGCCCCAAGTCGACAAACCGTTCGTCCCCGGTAGTATTATGCCGATTTGATCGTCCTCGCTAAGGCGTGATGCCGTACGAGTCTGGAATTGCACTCGTACAAGGCAAGAATGTTATATTGTTATCATTTATATTGAATCACCATCTTGAAACTTCACAAATCACATCAGAATTAAACACGCAGTTTAGGAAGATAGAAATATGGTTTTCATTCATAGTTTGCAACGAAGTGTAAGTCGTAATTACATTGGATGTCGTTGCGGCTACATTGATTGAAAATGAAAGGAAACATACTCGACAAGCTGCCTGAACTAATACTTGTCGTTCTATATTATTTGCCATGAAATATAAAAGAACAGAACAATTATCGGAGGACTGGACTTTTAATTCACAATACAAACTCGCTTGTACAAAGAAAGCCTAGGGACGAAAACCTAGGTACATCAATCTAAGTATAATTGTTTATTTTAGATTCTAGGGGATGACGATAGAGGCTCGGGAAAGCGACGGCAGCTCTGCCTTACTCCTAAGACGATCGGTATGCAGCCTTGGCTCCGAAAAAGATCTGCTTGGCGTCGAAGAAATGCTCTCTTTGCACTCTCTCTTTTCTCTCCAAGTATTCTGGTGCTCTGATCTCGAAAAAAGGGTCCTTTTGCAAGGGAATGGCACCTTGCTATTTATAAGAGTGGAATGCCATCATTAGGGTTTCAATGATTGTCCCTTCTTGAAGTGGCGGCGGCCTGTTGATTTGTCAATGTGGGCCATTAGTCTTGAGTATGATGAATCTGGGCCATTAATGTAGATTGTGCCAAATCCTATCAGTAATTAATACTGATTGCAATAAATCTCCCTCATGATGATTTGCTGATGTCTGCAAATGTGAATGAATAAATTTAATTCATTCTCACGCCACGTGTCCCAGATTATTGGGATTTGACCCAATCTTTGATGGCAGTAAATCTGGGTCTTTGAGATTGATTGGCTTTATGACACGTGTCCTGCCACATGGCTCAACCGAGAGCCATTGAAGAAGTCTGAACCGCATGAGGTTTGAGCCGCCTAAGGTTGGCCACGTGTCAAAGCGGCTTGGGGTAAATATTTTAACCGCATGGTGATGGTCTGAGCCGCATGATTGTAGGCAGCCGCATAATAGGTAGCTTCTTAGTGAGCCGCATGGCGATAGTCCTTGTGAGCCGCATGGAGGAGCCTCTGCTTGAGCCGCATAAGACGTCTTCGGCCTGAGCCGCATAGGACAGCTTTGGCCTGAGCCGCATAGGGAAACTCTGCTCGAGCCTCATGCGACTATCCACGTGTCAAGGCCGCGTGGCACTTTCTAGATCTTGGGGGATTTATGTCAGAGATTTCTTTCGATTTCCTAGGAGTCTGCCATTATGACAGAGTCATAATTATTTTTCTGTGTCAGGACTGTCATCTTGTCAGAGCTGTCAGCCGTCAAGGTAATTAATGCAGTATAGGATGAAGGGAAGAACTGTTCGCGAGCCACGTGTCATCTCTCTGAGCCGCATGGAGATTACCGAGCCGCATAGACGCGTTGAGCCGCATGGATCCTGAGCCGCAAAAGCCTTCTGAGCCGCATGGGGCTCCCTGGCCGCATGGATCTTTCTTTATTTCTTTTTCATGCTTCTACAAGACCCCCTTCAAAGTTTTCAATTTACAAAAATTGAAATATTTGAATAAGAAGCATGACTTTGTAAAAACTCTTCTGGCCGCAGGTGATATTCTGGACGTATGGATATTTCGGCCGCATGGATGTCTCAACCGTATGAACCTTTCAGGCCGCATAGCTCCTTGCCACGTGGGCATGTCTTTAATTGCCTCAAATTAGTTTTAGCGCCGTCGTTAGGAAAAATCTCAAGGGTCGGCTCATTAAATCTTTTGGATTTTATGTCCTGGGTGAATCTCCTTTATGAGAGAGGGGACGAAATCCGAGGCATTAGTTTCGACTTTTCCAAGGCGGTTACTTAGTCTACGTGTCCCCCCCTCTCTTGTCCTCCTATTAATAAGAGGAGTTTTGAGAGAGAACACTTCTTTTACTTTCTCCTTTGCTTCGAATCTTCCCGACCCCAATTGTCATCCTCTCCTTCGATCGCTAATGGCTCCCAAGAAGACCGTTGCAGCGAAGGGCAAAAAGGCCGCGTCTTCGTCGGCTGCGACGGCGAAGGGCAAGAAGACTGCTTCCACATCGACCACGGTCGCTCCTCCACCGGTCGTCGTACTCGCTGCTCACCCTGACGTTCATTCCCCCATTGCTGGTAAGGACATTGTATGAGTTAAAGAACCCTAACTGCTATGGCTACGTCGCATGCTTTATGCACGAGCCTTTGTGAGCCGCATGTTCGTCCTATGGCCGAGCTGTGAGCCGCATAAGAATAACCACTGTGACTGCATACGCTTTTTGCTAACGAAGCCGCATGAGCTATGCTGAGCCGCATAGATTCGCAACAAATTTTGTCTGTCACGCGGTCCGTACGAACTTTTCCGAACCCTGGGGGCCTTATGAGAGCACTGCCGCATGAACTTTAACTGAACGGGGTCGCATAAGTGTTCTTCTGAGCTTGAGCCGCATGAGACTTCATTAAGTTGGAGCCGCATGAGTGTTCTCCTAAGCAGCATGGGGCTTCATTAAGTTGGAGCCGCATAAATTCGTAAACACCCATAATTCTTTGTGTCCATCTTTTTTAACTTTATCTTTTTCTGTCTTCTTTTTAGTAAATTTGCCGGTTAATGCTGCTGGCGAACCACTGGTGGGTCGTGCCCAATCTGCTCTGGGCTATAGGTACGACCATATAGTTAGGCGTGTGGCGGACCAGTTTCCTGGTGACGAGCCTCCGGCGAGATTGAAGGCCATCAAGAACCAGTCTTTTTATTTTCTCAATGCTATGATGACCTCGAGGAAGTTAGAAGGGGAATATTTGAAGCCTGCGTTCTTCTTCGGAGATGCCTTAACTGTGAAGAACAGTCAGGTTTTGGAGGTGTTGGAGAACTGGTATTTCGTTTCTAATGGGATGGCGATCCGTATCCTCTAAATGGAGCGTCACTTTCTATTATCTTGGATCAATATGCTCCTACTGGACCGGAAGATGGAAGAATCTTTAACTACTCCCCGAGGCGGGATGTTTGTGGAAGACATCCATTATAACAACAGCCTGAAGTCAGTGTGTACGGGCAAGGTGCACACCAGCCGTTCTGTAATGGGATTGGCCCCAGGTACTTTCTTGAATGTGCTGGGTCCCAATTTCATATTTTCTACAGCCGACACCTTTATGAACCAACTTGCTCGGAATGGCTCTTATCCCATTGGCCGGTTGATGCTCCCTAGTTGGATACATCCTGTTCCCACGTGGACCGTTCTGTCTATATGGATCTTGAAGAAGTATGAGGCCTTTTTGTGTGAGATTGGTCTTTTCCATGCTATTCGGGGCACCAGCCACGGCTTGCCCATAAACAAGAGATTATTTATATCTCTGCTGGAGATGTATAACCGTCGTACGGGAACCTTCTATACACCCGTAGGGGAGATGGGGCTTGCGCTCCACAAAATGTACGCGATCTCCAAGCTTCCTTGGGGGGACGAAGCTTTTGAGGCGTATACCCCCACGAATGAGGAGTTCGAAGAGTTGGATGAACAGTATCCGGGCTTCGTGGCACTTTATCAAGAGGTATTGTGCCACTATGGCACATGTCAGCAAATAGCCAAGAAGGAAAGCAGCTCGGAAGGGAATGCTCCCCATACTAAGGATTGGGTACGCTATCTCTTCCCGGTGGATGCCTCTGGTCAAGTCATTTCCCGACGTCCTCAGTCCCGAGAGGCGGTTCAAGCCTTGATGTCGACGACCAAGAGAATGACCACTATTAATGACCGATTTGGGAGTCAAACCGACTCTTTTGGTTTTTTCTATTAGGATACCCAAAAACTGTCTGAGAAGGTGCTCCTAGCGGGATTCTTGATGATATGGCTGCAAAATTGCGTAGTCTCGGGAGGAGCAGGTTCTATCGAGAGGATTAGTCGTAATTTCATCCTTCCGGCAGTGAAATTGGTTTTGCGAGTCCGGCTAGCTCTCCTCCCGGCCATGGTGTGCAGCATACACCGTGGCCTTCGCACTTTCATATCCAAGGTCATTGCCCGTGATGTGACAAAAGATTTTGAATGGACTGAGCTGTCCTATCATTATCTGATGGGGTGGCTGTTGATCCATTATCCGTCTTTGATGAGACCGGGCTCTGAAGACGGTGTAACTGATGACGACGCTTTTATCTTCCACTACCGTAATGAGTCTTGGGAGTTCGAGACCATGCGTGCTTGCCGGATGACACTGGCGAGAGCAGATATGTATAATATTTTCGTATCTGTCCCTCGTTTTACTGATGAGGAGATAGCGGCTGTCCATCTTGAAGGTATCGGGCCCCCTCAACTTCTGGACGGCCAGATGCTTTTGTGGCTGCGTAACATCCGCCCCGCTCATCTGGTGTACCGCAACCGCAATACTGTCTTTCTGGAGTCTTATCTGCCAAGCAGGTTTGCCCGGCAGTTTGGATACAGTCAGCTTTTTCTAGAGAGTCCCAGCTCTTGTCTGGGTTTTGAAGGCAGCCTTCTTGACGGCATCAGAGCCTGGCATTACTATGACACTTTCCATACCCGTACCATTTTCTTCGTTCCTACTATCAAGGCGTCGGTAGAGATCTTGTATATGGCGGCTCTGTACCACATTATGGCGAACAAGCCTCCTGTTGGTTTTAACCCGGGTATCAGTTTCATCGTTGGTACCGGCCTGGATGAGGGTTCGCAGGGGGGCAAGTCAAGGAAGATAAAGAACAGAGTCGAAGTGCCGGATTCGGACTCCGCTGTTGCAGATGACGAAGGCGACGAGCATGATAGAGATGACTCTTCCCTTCCGGGGGCAGATGTAGGGGCGGATCAGCCGCCTGTTTTACCAGATGAGATGGTGGTAGATCAGCCATCCGTTGCACCCGGTCCTGCACGAAAGCGTAGCAGGCAACTTTCTCCTGTCGGTGGCATTTCTCGCTCTCGAAAACTGGCTGTGACCAGACACCGCGGGCTAACTATAAAGGAAAGAGACGAAGAAGTTGACCCCGCGTCAGAGATAAATAAGTTACTACCAGTCCTTCCTTTCTTGTAGTTCTAATTTTAATCATCTTCCTTCCTTCTTTTAGGCGTCAGAAGAAGAGGACTCTCGACTTGCCGAGGTCGTGACTCAGGATGATGGGGGCTCCGGTGATCCTGCCCCTGAAATTGTTGAATTCTGTCAAGATGATGCTGATCGAGTTGCCTCTCCCTCCGAGGTGGCCGGGTAAGAGGAGCCAGCTAGATTTAATTTGGAGATCGCGGGTGAGGAGACCCTGCCAGCTGCGAACGAGTTGCAGCCTCCACGCTCCTCTCCTGGTGAGATAAGCCGAATCCTAACTTACGAGGAGGCCTATCTGCTCTATCATCACATCCTTCGGGTCACGTCGATTGATCATTGTCATGGACATACAGGTCCTGCCTCTCCAGTGTCGAGGATGGACATTGTTGAAACAGACTCTGCCAAAGGGGCACTGGTGGAGGGGAGCGTACCTCCTTCCCTTCCGGCTCATCTTGATGGGCCTCCTATGGGTTTGAGTTCGGCAAGTCCGGTGATGGGACAACTGGGGCCGGGGACGATGGTCTTTGTGTCTTCCTCTGCTCGGACGGCCCCGAGAGTCGACCTCTCTGCCCTGCCGAGCGTCCAGGCTCTTCGGGTGGCAGAGGAAGAATTAGCCGCTATTCGTGCATCATTCTGCTCGGAGGTTGTCCCCCTGGTGGCAAGTTCTAACACAACTCCTCCGATGTTGCCGGCCATGCTTCCTCTGACACCGTCCTCTAGAGAGGTCCTGGACGAAGCGCTACAGGACGTAGTCGACAGCTTTCATCGTCAATTGAAAAGGAGGATAGAAGCTGATGTGGAGAGAGGGACCTCTTTCCTCCTGGCCCGACAATGCACCCAGGGTCAAATTGATATCCTTAAGGCCCTTCCTAGTGGGGCAGGGGTGGCTGCACTTCTGGAGGCAAAATTGCTGGAGACTGATCAGCTGGTGGCCCAGCATCAGGTGTTGCGACAGACTGATCTATCTGCTGCTATAGATCAGGAGCGCGGTTCCCTCACAACAGCTATAAAGAAGGCAAGGGCTGCTCAGGATAAAACCAGGTCGGTCATATTGAAGGATCTCCGTACTCTGTCTGATCGACATGACCAATTGAGTCATGAGAGTGAAGACGTTATGGCTCGGGAAGCGACTGCCTCCCGTGGGATTACTGACATGCGAGAGCGGATCCTTGAGCTCCAG
Source organism: Iris pallida (assembly GCA_029216955.1). Lineage (NCBI taxonomy): Eukaryota > Viridiplantae > Streptophyta > Magnoliopsida > Asparagales > Iridaceae > Iris > Iris pallida. The sequence goes on along the minus strand of JANAVB010019800.1, from coordinate 29,072,894 downwards.
AAGAAGTTAACTTTTTTTGAGTCTGAGCTTGAGGCTGCCCTTATCGACAAGGGGCTAATTATCCAGGAAGCTGACAAAGTTAATCAAGCTTCGAGTGATTTGGAAGTGGCTCTGAAGAGGTTGGACGACGACTGTCGGGCACTCATGGACCTGGATAATGGGGAGTGGTTGTTCCAGGAGGCTGAACGCCGAGCTAGACAGAGGCTTGAGGGGGGTACTGCCTTGGTGAGAAACCGTCTCTTGGATTTGTGTAATGCCGAGCTATAGTCGGCCTTTTCTTCTTTTATTTCTTCTTTTCTTTTCTTTTTGAGAGGGACGTGGTCCCAAAAATATGTAATTCTTTTTCATCCTTCAAATAAAGAGTACTTTCCATTCTACCCTTCATTTTTGTTGCTTGTTGTGCTTGTGGTATTGTGGTGGTGTTTGCCCCACATGGGGGACTTGTTTGTGGACCTGCTACCCTTGGCACACCTTGGTTTTAGGTACGGGTAACAAGTTTGATTTGGGGATACCCAGAACGGTTCTGCAAAAATGCGGTCGTGGACGTTCCGGGTATCGGGAGGAAGAATGCCATGGAACAGTTGGGCTCCCGGTGCATGATGTGAAATGGCGGGCCTGTACTGATAAAATTTTAGCACAGGACATTTTATGGGCCTATTATCCTTGGCGTACCCTGGGTTAGGATACAGATAATAGGATGAAAGGGAACCAACATACTTACTCGGAGGTAATGAGGACATGGCAAGCATGAGGGTTTTCTTACCGCAGAATCTTCCTACTCAGAGGTGATGAGGACATGGCAGGAGTGGACTCAACGAAGGATATTTGTGGACTTACTATCCTTGGCGTACTCCGGTTGTGGGTACAGATAATAAGTCGAAAGGGATCAACATACTTACTCAGAGGTAATGAGGACATGGCAAGCATGAGGGTTTCTTCGACGGAGCCTTCCCACTCAGAGGTAATGAGGACATGGCAGGAGTGGGCTCAATAAAGGGGGTACAAAGAACGACTCAGAGGTAATGAGTACATGGAAGTTCTACGTAGAGGGGTGATTTGTTTTTGGCAGAATTGAGACGACTCAGAGGTAACATCGACATGGTCATTTTGGAAATTTATGGATCTGTTACCCTTTTTGTGCACTGGGAGTGCGGGTAGTAGATCATGAGAAAGGAGCTCCTTTAAGAAAAAATTTCAGATGTATGATCATACATAACTTTCCCCCAAAAGAGTGACCGGGATGTAAGTTCAGGGGTACCAGCAGGTACATAACTCGACAATCCATGAATTTTGGAATCAAAACGTAAGTTCAGAGGTACCAGCAGGTACATGACTCGATAATCTAGAATTTGTGAAGGTGAGTTCAGCGGTACCAGCGGGTACATAACTCGATGATCTGAATTTGTGAAGGTGAGTTCAGCGGTACCAGCAGGTACATGACTCGATAATCTGGCATTTATGAAGGTAAGTTCAGCGGTACCAGCGGGTACATGACTCGATAATCTAGAATATTGTGAGAGTGAGTTCAGCGGTACCAGCGGGTATATGACTTGATAATCTGGAATATTGTGAGAGTGAGTTCAGCGGTACCAGCGGGTACATGACTCGATGATCTGAATATGTCGTTTAGACATAGTACTTCTTTAGGAACTTGTCGTTGATGGGAAACATAAGCAGGTCTCCGTTTTCTTTTGCAAGGCGGTAAGCTCCATTGGAGAATACAACATCGATGATGAACGGCCCTTCCCATTTTGGCTAGAATTTTTCGGCGGTTTTGTGAGTCATGACCATCGGCCTTCGGACCGCCAGAACGAGATCTCCCACTTTGAATGTTCTGATCTTAACCTTCTTGTTGAAGGCTCCAGAGATGCGTGCTTGGTATAGCTCGATTCGTTGCTGAGCCAAGAGGCGCTTTTCATCTAAGGCCTCCAACTCTTGTAGCCGACGACGGTAGTTGTCATCCGTCGTCAGTTGGTAAGTAAGGGCGACGCGGAGTGAGGGTATTTGAGTCTCCAATGGGAGGACTGCCTCACTCCCGTATACCAGGGAAAATGGCATGTTCCCGGTGGCTGTTCGGACTGTAGTACGGTACGCCCATAAACATTCACCAAGCTTCTCGTTCCAGTCGTGTTTGTTGGACGATACGAACTTCTTTAGGAGTTTGATGATTATTTTGTTGAATGCTTCTGCCAGCCCATTCGCAGCCGGATTGTATGGTGTTGAAGCAATATTTTGGATGCGATGCTTGTCACAGAACCGATAGAAGGCATGGCTTGTAAACTGCAGACCATTATCGTGGATGATCCTTCGGGGCAGTCCAAAGCGATAGATGACGTGATGCTTGAGGAAGCTGATCACGTTTGAAGTCTTTACTTCTGCAAGCGGGACAGCTTCCGCCCATTTGGAGAAGTAATCCATGATTACGAGTATAAAGCGATGTCCTCGGAAGGAAGGTGGGGCTATCAGACCGATGATATCCATTCCCCATGCTTCGAATGGCCAGGACGCCACTGTCGGATGTAAAAATTCGGATGGTTGGTGGATGAAGTCCGCATGAACTTGGTAGGCTTTGCATTTTCTTCCATAGTCTACCGCATCTGCTACCATCGTGGGCCAGTCATAGCCCATTCGGCGAAGACGGTCTTGCAATTTAGGGCCAGGCTGATGGGCCCCGCAGACACCGTCATGAGCTTCGCGTACGGCTTCTTTGGCATTTGTGTTTGATAGACATCGAAGCAATAGTCCATCGTAGGATCGGCGATACAGCATCTTCGTCTCTGTATCGTAGAAGAATCTGAGAGAACGCCTTCTGATGGAAGTGGCCTCCTTTGGGTTCTCGGGCAGGATGTCGTAGACTACGAAGTCTATGAATGGTTGTCTCCAGTCTGGCGCTTCGTCGATCGTTTGGACGGAATAACTTGCCACAACTTGAACGTTGTTCTTGGGACAGACCAGTTCGTGGCCTATCACGTCAACCGAATGATGAGTATGGTTCGGCACTGCTAGGGAAGCGGCAAGGCCTGCTAGGGCATCGGCTTCGATATTTTAGAGTCTGGGAACGTGCTCGATGAAGAATCCCTCAAATAACGAAATAATACTGATTGCTATTTGGTGATAGGGAATCAGGTCTTCGTGGCGGACTTCGTACGAACCCCGGATCTGATTGACGATTAACTGCGAATCGTCGTATGCTTCGAGATATTCTACCCCCAGTTCTCTTGCAAGCTGGAGGCCAATGACCAAAGCGTTATACTCGGGCATATTGTTAGAACAAGGTTCCATGAGAGAGTAAGCGCGATTGATCACCAATCCGGAAGGAGACACCAGCACCACCCCGACTCCGACGACGATATTGCCCTTAGGTCCGGTCCTTGAGGCGCCGTCGAAGAACATTCACCATATATTATCGTGGGAGATTGCATGCGAGTCAGCGACCTCATCTGGGATTCTTTCATATATTCTGGATGACTTCGAGCCTGGGTGTGCTGCTAAAAAGTCTGCCAGAGCTTGACCCTTAATAGCCTTTTGCGGGACGAAGATCAAATGATAGGGGGACAGTAATATTGCCCATATAGCGAGGCTGGAGCTAAGTACTCCTGGTTTCGTCATGAGGACCCTGAGAGGATTGACTCGTGAGATCACATATATGGTTTATCCTGTGACATAGTGTCACGTCTTTGAATGGTGAACACCAGGACGAGGCATTCCTTCTTCACGGCGATGTATCGGTGCTCTGGCCCAACCATCATTCGGCTGAGGTAATATATAGCTTGTTCATGGCCTGCATCCTTGTTTTGTGCCAGCAGAGCGCCGAGAGAATGCTCTATTGCTCGTACATAGAGCATGAATGGTTTTCCAGCAACCGGGGCCACCAGGACTGGAGGGTTCGACAAATATTCTTTGATGCTGTCGAAGGCACGCTGACATTCCTCGTTCTATACGAATAAGATGCCTTTCTTCATGAGATGGGTGAATGGTCGACATCGCTCGGAGAGGTTAGAGATGAACCTCCGGATGTAAGCTAGCCTCCCTTGAAGGCCTCTGAGTTCGCAGAGATTTCTCGGGGGACCCATCTCTATAATTGCTTTCGTCTTCTCTGGGTCTACATGAATTCCCTGGGCTGTAATAATAAAACCCAAGAATTTTTCGCTAGATACGTCCAAGAAGAATTTTATGGGATTCATCTTCAGGTTGTATGCTCGTATTAGGTCGAATACCGTCCTCAGATCCTGCAGATGGTCTTCCTTATAACGACTCTTGACGATGATGTCATCGATATAGCACTCCACAGTCTTGCGCAAGTGGTCTCTGAAGATGATGCTCATGGCTCTTTGATATGTGGCGCCAGCATTCTTTAAACCAAAAGGCATGACTGTGTAGCAGTACGTGCCAATCGGTGTTCGGAATGATGTGTGCTTTTCATCGTCAGGAGACATCTTGATTTGGTTGTACCCCGAGAATCCATCCATGAATGACATTCGTTCGAAGCCGCATGTGTTATCGATCATGATGTCTGTGATAGGGAGGGGGAATTCATCTTTGGGACATGCCTCGTTCAGATTGCGAAAGTCAATACAAATTTGAATCTTCTCATTCTTCTTGAGGACTGGTACTATATTGGCGACCCAATCCGGATGTTGTTGCTCACGAATGAAGCCGCTGGCTATCTGTTTGTTGACTTTAGCTTTGATCGCATCCATGATGCCCGGGCGGAAGCGTCGCTGTTGTTGTTTGACTGGCTTTGCATCTGGCCGAATGTTGAGCTTATGAAGGGCAACCTCAGGGTTTAGTCCTGGCATGTCTTCATAGCTCCAGGCGAATACATCGATATATTCTTTGACAAGTTCCAGTAACGATTCTCGCTCTTCGTTTGTTAGGCTTTTACTGACGAAGATTGGTTTTGGAGAAGATTTACTGCCGAGGTTGACCTGTATAACCTCGTCATCAGTAGGAGGTTCCCTCTGTTTGAACCGCTTTTCCCATAGTGCATCTAACTGTTCGGCCCACGGCTCTAACTCGAGGATTTCAGGTATATTCTCATCTTCTTCGTAAGCGTTAGCGAATGCCAAATTGACTGACATGACTTGTCTGAATACGTCTCCGATGCTGGTATCTGAATCAGAAGTTGGTGACCGGGTCGAATGTGAATGCCAGTCACATTCCTCATCTGAACTCTCGGGGGTCGTTGTGGGTGTGACATACACTAATCCACATCGGGTCTTGTCGTAGTAGTCCCGTGGTTTGCCAACTGGGACTGGGGGTTTGAAAGGTAGTCGTTGACCGGTGCCGTAGTTCAAGCCTGGCGTAGTCTCCATATTATATCCCTATTTTTGCATATGGTATTTGGATTAGGGACTATAAAGATACAGAGGCAATCTCCCAGCATCTGATTCAGGATCGACTTTTTCTATGGTAAAGGGCTGTGGATCATCCTTCTGGCCGAAGATGATTGGATGGTCCCCTCCTTCGACTATGCGGTAAGCGCCTTCCACTGGAGTAAGCTCGTTTGCAGTGTAAACATTTGTCACCTATGTATGTAGGTGAGTGCCTATACCGTATTCCATAGCATACATCGTACAAAGCTTATTAAGCTCGAGGTAGTTCAAAGATAGCCCTTTATTGATGAAGTAAGGTATCTTTTCTAGCGAGATTACATCATCCACGGAGGGAACATCAGTGTGGGCAACCACATACTTGGCCAGTTCCGGTTCTTCTTCGGTCGCCCCCTGTATAAATGAAGACTGGGAGGATGACCTTGGCAGCTTGATCATCAATGGTTCTGTTAGTGGAGCCGAACATGGGGTTGTTGGCAAACTAGCGTCCCCCAGCTTGGTACTCGATGCCGGGCAGGGAGTAGTTGTTTCGCTAGAAGCCCCAGACTTTGCATCAGGGTGACAATTATTCTTGGGAAGACGTATCGTCATTGGCCTGTCAGAGGGGTTGAGCTTCCCTGCTTGTGGTTGGCTGGCCCTCGGTAGCATGATTGTTAGTGGCTCTGCTGTGTGTCTTGGCACTTGGCCAGACCTCGGTAGCTGGATTACCATTTGCCCTTCTTATGCCGAGAGGCTGATCGCATCCTTACGTAGAGCGGCCGTAAGGGGTACACATTTGCCAGGTTTGTGAGTTTGAAGGTAGATCGTCAGAGGTTCTTTTGATCCTGAGTCCGTTTCAGTTCGAGCCTGTTCAACTTCATCCAAGTACCTTTTCGACTTCTCGTAGAGGCAGGAATCTGAGTAGTAGGATTCGACTCCTTTGAAAGGATCGATATCCGCAAATTCTGTCCTCACAAAGCAGTATTTGTCGACATATTTGAAGCACTAATGCAGAGTGGATGGCATGATCATGTAATCATGTATCCAAGGGCACCCCAAGAGGATGTTGTAAGAAGTGTCCGCATCTATGACGTAACAGGTCACTTCTGACCGGAGATCGCCAATTTGGCACTTCAAACGAATCTTCACAATTCGGTAGCTCCTACCCGAATTGAAACCGCTGATGGCGGTGCTTGTTGGCGTCAGGCGATGCATAGGAATACGGAGGTGATGTAGCAGACCCTTCAGAATGATGCTTATGGAAGAGCCTGGATCAATGTGCATCCGGTCCACCTTCACGTCCCCGATGTATCCGGTATAGTATAACGGACGATCATGCAGATTGATTTTGATGAGCATGTCCTGTGGAGTGAAGACGATATTGGACATCGCTCCTGTACAAGCGCTGTCTTGGAGATTTGCAGGCGGACTCTCTCTTGTGAGGTTAACCTGAGCCAGATAGGCATCGGCATTCTGGAGTGCAACGCTCAAAGCCGCGCGAACATCCTTTGAGAGTCTTAGGAGCTAGTATAATGACAATTTGGCCGGTGTATTGGCCAATTGTGCAAGATGTCGAAGTTGTAGGGCCTCTCTAACCCCTGAGGTGCATCTTTTCTGAGGGATTTGTCAAAGCGAGTCTCCTTCGGCCTAGGCTTGTCGGTCGTCGGAGGCTGAGACGGTCCCGGAGTGTCAGCAGTAGCTGGCTGATGATCTTCAGTTGAGTTATCAGCCACAGGTTAGAATTGTGCCCCAGATCGGGTAACGACTGCTGTGACTTCTTCGACATCCGCCGAGATTGTGCGGCAGGATCTGACTTTTCCACCCTTCTTCATGCGAGTGGGAGACGGTATGGAATGAGTTACTTCAAGTACCAGGTCTGGATGGACACACATGATCTCTCCCCGTGATGTGGTGAGAGGCACTAGATCAGCAGCCTGATCCCGAAGAGGTAGAAGATTAGCAATCTCCATTGTCGCCAGAGGAACGGGTACTACGCCGTCTTGAGTCTTCGTTGGAGGGAAGCTGTCGAACTGTACGGACACCATGTTGGCTGCCACGGTCACCTCTTCGAAATCGATGGCCAGAGCGTTCGAATCGATGAGATTTTGGATGTATAGTTTCAGTTGGTAGCAGTCGTGTGTAGAATGGTGGACGTAGCGGTAGAAATGGCAGTACTTTGGGCTCTTCATTTGTGCCGGCCGAGGTTCCCTTCTAGGTGAAGGGAGCTGAATTCTGCCTCCTTGTATGAGCATGTCCAAGATGGGCTTGACGTGGCTGTCTTCGAAGGAGTAGGTCATTTGCGGCCATTGTTTGTCTGCCGGTCTTGACTCAGGTTTTTGGACTGTGTCGGCCACCATAGCCTGTTTGCCCTTGTTGTCCCGATTATTGGAGGGGCTACCCCCATTGTCGTTGTTGGTATTGGGACGCTTTCCCTTGTTCTCTCCCTCTGGGATTTGCAATCCCAGTTGGCGAGCCTTCTTTAATCGTTCTTCGGCGCTAGTGGCACTGATGATAAACGTCTTCCAATCCTTAAATTGACTTTCGCCCATCCAGAGACTGATTGTTGGGAGCAATCTTTTTTGGCAAATTTCAATCAAGGAGGAATCCGGATTACTAGATGGCAACTTCATTGCGGTTTGGCAAAACCGCTCAATATAGTTCCTTGTCAGCTCCTTCTCCCCTTGGACGACGTCTATGAGAGTAGACATTGTGACGTCCTGCCCTACTTCGTAGAACCTCTCCAAGAACATATGCTTGAAGCTGGCGAAGGAGTAGATGCATTTGTCTGGCAGGTTGCGATACCAGTCGAAGGCGACCCCTTCCAATGCCACAATGAATAATCGTGTGAGGATGGCATCGTCGTGGGGAAGATGGTCAGTGGTGACCTCGAAGTAGGTGATGTATCTACTTGCGGAGGTCTTGCCATCATAGGGATTGATGTTGAACGGCTTATATCTTGGTGGGAAGGGGACATCCCTCCATACAGCAGGGTATGGTTGCCGTATTCTGAGGTCTTGAGAGTTTTCTCGGGCGTAAAATATGGCTCGTAGCTCCTGGACCTCTCTTCTTGCTTCCTTGGCATCATTTGCAGTGGTGGGAGCCGTTATTTCAGAGGATTATTGCCCGGGTTTGGTGCCGCTGGGTTCGAGTCTGCATTGATCGTGGGACCCGTGCTTGTTTGGCCAGGCGTCCCTCCTTGCAGAGTTGGGAGAGCCGCTTTGATTTTGTCTACAGACTTGACCAAGGCATGTAGTATGGCCTCCAGATTGTCGATGCGTTGGCGATCACAGGTGCCACCTTGATTGCTGTCCGTCATGAACACCATCCTTACATGGGGAAGATGAAAGGAATGGTGGAGGACGTGTCCTCCGAGTCATACCCATGTACCGAGAAGTCATTGGGATATGTGGGAATGTTCTCCTCTGGTTCGGACTCAGAAGGAATAGTACCCCCGGTTTCAGAGCTTGCTTCATCTTGAGAGTCATGGACGTCCTCGGGGACGTCAGTATTTACTGTGTCTGACGGGAGAGTTACTTCCCTGGGCTCATCTACTTGGAACATCGGATTATCGTGGATGTTCGGAAGAGTAATACCCCCAGTTCCGTCGGCCCCCAGTGGTGTGGATGATGTAGCACCCACTGTAGCAGATTTTGTTTTTGAACGGGTTCCTTGGAAAACTCCGGTGGAGGACAACCGTTTAGATGATAGCTTCTTAGTCACAGTGGTTGACATCTTCTGGTTGGAAGCATTGGTCTTCTTTCCTCTCCCATCGATGGGGATTTTCTGAGCAGAGTTGCAGGAGGCAACAGGATGCGCCTCGTCCTCTGAGTTTGGTCGTTGTAGTCTTTGGAAAACTGTCCGCCGGTCTTCTTGTATTGTTGTGTTGTTGCAACAACAGTTGACGATGACTTGGGTGCAGTGAAGTCTGTGGAAGGACTCTTTACACCCTGGGGCACCCTCTCTTTCCTTGCGTTTGTGGAGGATGGCCTCACGCAAATCAGATGGGTCTGGATCGACCATGTTTGCTCCCTGGATTTTGGAAGACTTTCGAGAACCTCTCTGTCCATTTGCTGCCGGGGGCTGGACTCGAGTGGTTCTGTACAACTTCCCATCAGAGGCCCGTATAACGGTATACAGGACGCTCGGATGGTCAGGGGTCAGATCAACGGACCGAGCTTGCCAAGCTCGTGCTGCCCAAGACTTCTTCACTCTAGTGCGTAAGGGCACAAAGTAGGAAGAGTCTAGGTGGTGCTGGAGAGAATCAGACATGTCTTCTTGGGAGCACAGGAGATCAGGACCATAGGAGAGGCGGTCGAAGAAAGAGCCACGTGGAGTAGGCGTCATGCGGCTGGCATCAGTAATCTTCATGCGGCTGGCGGTCACTGTCGCATAAGTCTCCTCGATGCGGCTGGAAATCCTGGCCGCATGAGTGTTCTCCATGCGGCTGGAAATCCTGGCCGCATGAGTGTTCTCCCTGCGGCTGGAAATCCTGGCCGCATGAGTATTATGCATTTGGCTAGCAGTTTTAGCCGTATGGTCATCATTCATGCGGCTGGCAATCTTGGCCGCATGAGTCTTCGCTTTGCGGATAGTACCCTTGTTCGGTTTCTTTCTGGAGCACATAGAATCGCTCTTTGCCCCTGCAAGTCCAGCATCGTAGTGCTTTCCTGTGTCGGACTTGGGGATAGCAGAGTCTTCTATGGCTTGAAGTGGGGACGTACGAGAGTCACCTTCGCCGTCTTGGGTAGAAGAGAGTACTTCGTCGAGGGCCTGGGGAGGAGCAAATGATTTTGGCCTCCACTCTTTGCGAGCCTTCATTGTGCGGGTGCGCTTCTGGACCGGTCCAGCGCTTCCTTCGGAGAGCAATTCTTCGAACGCCTGTTGGTCGAAGCAGACGACCCTCTTCTGTTGTGTGGAGCCAAGTTTGGCTGCATCCGATTACGTCACCAACTCCTCAGCCGTGGAGAAGTTTGTCCCCAGCAGAGTCGCCATCGTGTTTGCCATGAAAGATAAAAGAACAGAGCAATTATCGGAGGACTGGACTTTTACTTCACAATACAAACTCGCTTGTACAAAGAAAGCCTAGGGGCGAAAACCTAGGTACAGCAATCTAAGTACAATTGTTTATTTTAAATTCTGGGGGTGACGATAGAGGCTCGGGAAAGCGACGGCAGCTTTGCCTTACTCCTTGGATGATCGGTATGCAGCCTTGGCTCCAGAAAAGATCTGCTTGGCGTCGAAGAAATGCTCTCTTTGCTCTCTCTATTTTCTCTCCAAGTATTCTGGTGCTCTGATCTCGAAAAAAAGGGTCATTTTTTAAAGGAATGGCACCTTGCTATTTATAAGAGTGGAATGTCATCATTAGGGTTTGTAATGATTGTCCCTTCTTGAAGTGGCGGCGGCCTGTTGATTGGTCAATCTGGACCATTAATCTTGACTATGATGAATCTGGGCCATTAATGTAGATTACGCCAAATCCTATCAGTAATTAATACTGATTGCAATAAATCTCCCTCATGATGATTTGCTGATGTCTGCAAATCTGAATGAATAAATTTAATAAATTCTTCTGCCACGTGTCCCAGATTATTGGAATTTGACCAATCTTTAATGGCAGTAAATCAGGGTTTTTGAGAATGATTGGCTTCATGTTACGTGTCCTGCCATGTGGCTCAACCGAGAGCCATTGAAGAAGTCTGAGCTGCATGAGGTTTGAGCCGCATAAGGCTGGCCACGTGTCAAAACGGCTTGGGGTAAATATTTGAACCGCATGGTGATGGTCTGAGCCGCATGAGTGTAGGCAGCTGCATAATAGGTAGCTTCTTAGTGAGCCGCATGGCGATAGTCCTTGTGAGCCGCATGGAGGAGCCTCTGCTTGAGCCGCATAAGACGTCTTCAGCCTGAGCCGCATAGGACAGCTTTGGCCTGAGCCGCATCGGGAATCTCTGCTCGAGCCGCATACGACTATCCACCTGTCAAGGCTGCGTGGCACTTTCTAGATCTTGGGGGATTTATGTCAGAGATTTCCTTCGATTTCCTAGGAGTCGGCCATTATGACAGAGTCATAATTGCTTTTTTGTGTCAGGACTGTCACCTTGTCAGAGCTGTCAGCCGTCAAGGTAATTAACGCAGTATAGGATGAAGGGAAGAATTGTTCGCGAGCCACGTGTCATCTCTCTGAGCCGTATGGAGATTACCGAGCCGCATAGACGCATTGAGCCGCATGGATCCTGAGCCGCATAAGCCTTCTGAGCCGCATGGGGCTACCTGGCCGCATGGATCTTTCTTTATTTCTTTTTCATGCTTCTACACATAAATTTGCCCCTTTATACATAAGCCTTCGTTGAATTGGCTTCAAAATACTTCAAAATAGGAAGAGCTTGAAAACGCCTCTCCGCACTTCAGCTTCAGTTTAGACTCTCGCAGCACCTGGGGAGTTAGGGAGGGGATTAGCATACTTGCTAAGTGGACGAGACGAATCCACTCGTCTAAACTGACTCTAATGATTAAGTAGGCATGTTTTAGAGTTATATTTTTATTTAGAACTAAGTCATTTCAGTTCATATCGACAACCATCTTTGTAGTAGTAAAGCATTCAATGAAACATAATAATTTATCATCATTTCTTACCACGACCGTGCTCGTCCCTGCATAAAACACAGATAATATTTATCACCTGCATAAGACAATAGGTGAGCATGCTCTATCTTATATGTGGTCATTGGTGTTCGCCATCACAAAGGAACTACCATCAGTGGCATTTCGATACATCTTAGCAGGGTTGCAAGCCCGTCTGAAGTCGCGCAATGCCTCGTGCCGAAGCACAACTCATATTTCCCTTTGGTCGATTCGGTTCTGATGTCCCGGATACCATTTCGAGCAAAGCCAAACTTGTGCATAAGTTATCATGACCATGCCAATGCGTGAACAGTTTATATATGTAAACAGATTTTTATATCATGGACAGTATTGAGCGATATTATCATATCTACCAACTCATGCAATGAACCATCTTCCCTAAAGTCGTACTTCCGATTTAACGTCCCATAATTTACTCTGAATCGATACGTTTTTCCCGAGTTCTTGACCTTAGTGGATTGACATGCAATTAACTTGGCACCGTCGATTTGAACGAGTTCAAGGCAACAGAATTTTGTTTGCGGGAAGGAGTAGAAGTGAAGGGGCCGAATCATCCACCAAGTTCTTCGATTTGTGTCAACTGTCGGAGCACTTCACAACGTTCAAGCTTCAGTTACGCGAGCTCCTGTAATGCCACTAACACTTAGTTAGAATTCCTTCTTATTCCTTCGCTTCGAAATTAGTAGATTGCATTCAGAAAACGACGCAAAAGCACTTCATCAAAACCAAGCGGCAAAAGCTCCAAGAAAACTATACAGCGGTCCGGTCCCATTGAAGGGACTCTTATATAGAGCTCACTCGCTGAGATGCAGCCCGCCGTATCTAGGACTTATTCCAACAGAAGTTGTTCCATTAGTTGGATCGATTCTCATAACATTCGTCCAAATCGATTTGATCGATGTCGCAAGGTGTTATCGTTTACCAAGCTCAGCGATCGAGTAAGACGTCCATCTAAGTTCCCGATCGATCTGACTCGGCATAAGCATATTACGAAGTCCGTCGCCTATCGAAAGTGGGGCACTACATAATATACCACTAAGAAAAAGTTTTGTCCCGAAACTTAAGAACAAGGATCTGACCTTATATTAGACAAACAACGAAGGGTACTTCTCCTTCATTTCCGCCTCCATCTCCCATGTCGACTATTCAACGAAATGGTTTGGCCAAACCATGCAGACCAAGGACATCGAACGATTACGTAGCACATTCTCCTTACGGTCCAAAATTTGAATAGGCTCCTCCGAGTAAGACAAGTCAGCTCGTAGCTTTAACTGATCGAAGCTAACCAAATGACTTGGATCGTGCACGTATTTTCGAAGTTATGAAACGTGGAAAACAGCATGGACTTCCACCAAGGCAGGAGGTAGTGCGATCCGATAAGCGGCATTTGCAACTCATTCGAAGATCTCGAAAGGGCCTACAAATCGAGGACTCAATTTTCCTTTGACGTCGAACTGCATCACGCTACACATGAGCTCACCTTCAAGAAACATGGTCCCCGACCAAAAATTCAAGCGATCGTCGACAATGAACTGCGTAGCTCTTTTGTCGACTTTGTGCGATACAGAGTTTATCTCGGATCAGGCTATCTTTTTTTGATTGCTTGCTCCACTAGTTCCGGTCCGAGCACTTGTCGCTCTCCGACTTCATTCCAACGTATCGGAGACCGACACTTTCTCCCGTAGAGTGCTTCATACAGAGCTATCTGAATGCTCAACTGATAACTGTTGTTATACGCAAACTTCGCAAGTGGCAAATGCATATCCCAACTCGTCTTTAGATCGATCGCACATAGACGCAACATATCCTCTAAAATTTGATTCACTCTCTTAGTCTGACTGTCCGTCTGGGGTGATATATAGTACTAAAATTCAGTTTGGTCCCCATTACAACATGCAAGCTCGTCCAAAAATGCGATAGGAATCGCCCGTCTCTGTCCAAAACTATTATGGCCGGCACCCCATACAGTCGAACAATCTCGTCGATGTGGATTTGTGCTAACCGATCGACGCTCCATCCTATTTTGATGGCGATGAAATGAGCCAACTTGGTCAATCGATCAACAATGACCCAAATTGCACCATTCCCTACGACGTCTTAAGAAATCCCGTAATGAAGTCCATCGAGATATTGGCCCACTTCCACTCGGGAATGGCGAGGTTCTGCAGCTCTCCGCCAGGTCTTTGGTGTTCCGCCTTTACTTCTTGACACGTCATGCACTGCGACACGAAAGTAGCTGCGTCTTTATTTATGTCATGCCACCAAAAGTTTGTGCGCAAGTCCTTGTACATCTTGGTGCTCCCAGGGTGTAACGAGTACTTCGCATAATGCGTCTCCGTCAGAATTTATTTTCTGAGCTCGACAATTTCAGGGATGTAGGGCCTTCCCTTGAGTCGCATTGTCCCTTCTTTATCTTCCGCATAGTCGGTTGATTTTTCTGTTGAAATCATCTTGCGCATCTTCTTCAGGAATAGATCATCCTTCAGTGCGGTCATTATGTTGCTAAGCAGGCTCGTCCTAATCTTCAACTGTGCTAGGTGCAGGTGTCGATACTTAATTCTGAGTTCGATACCCATCGCTTCAAGGTCTCGTCGTATCTCATTGTTTAGAGCCAGTGATCCCATAAACATTCTGCCAAGCGCGTCCGCCACGACGTTTCCCTTGCCTGGTGTCTAGTCAATCGTTAGCTCGTAGTCTTTTATTAGTTTGAGCCAACGTCGCTGCAGAAAGTTAAGTTCTCGTTGGGTGAATAAGTATTTGAGACTCTTATGATCCGTATAGATCCTACAGGCCGCACCATAGAGGTAGTGTCACCAGACTTTCAATGCGAACACAATCGCTGCCAATTCTAAATCATGCGTTGGATAATTCTTCTCGTGCTGCTTCAACTGCCTTGAAGTATATGAGATGACCTTGTCTTTCTGGGTGAACATGCATCCTAAGCCAGTTCCTGATGCGTCACTGAATATCTGAAACCCTTCTAGCCCATCTGGAAGTGCAAGGATTGGAGCTGAGACGAGCCGTTGCTTCTTTTAGTATATAACCTTGCATCACTTTTGTAGTAACCTTATTTTCTTAAATTTTGAAAGAGAATCATATGGGCAAATGTTTGCATATTATATTTGTTACAAGTGTTAATGCAAATGTCTGATATTCTATATTGTAGATAATATGGTATGTGGTGTCACACAGAAGATCATATTATCAGTTTCCTATGGAGTATATAAATAGTTCACAACCTAGATGGACTTGGACAATCTATTGGAAAGGTTGTAGTGTAATCTGGTATTAGTCTATCTTGACTATATGTTTATACTAGTACACTTTGTGTGTATTGAACAGGACCACTTGAGGTTGTTCTCTTTGTACTGACTACATAAGAGAACAAACACCTCTGTTATTATGGATGCTTGTGCTCTTAATCCGGATATAATAACGGACATGTATATGCAGTGTGTATTACTTTGACTCATAAAAGAGTGAGATTCATTATGGATCAACAACCTCTATGAATTGGGTAATAACATTGTATGTATGATGGGCTGTTGATTATAAATGGAATCCATGTCCCGATACATCGGGTTGATGATGTCCCCTTAAGGAGCTCATAAGGATTGTCATGTAAACCCTGCAGGTGGATTATATCTGACATGACAAATAAAGTTGAGTGGTACTACTTAAGGATAAAAGATGTCGAATCAATATAGTTGTTAGTAACTTAATTTGATCGACGGACATACGATATCTTAACATGGGGAGCCAAACAAGCATATAATAAAAGGAGCCCACAAACATAATTTGGGATTAGGGAGGTAGTGCAACAATAGCTCATTAGTGGACCGAGCTATTGTTAATGGGCCTGGATTGTGTGTTCGGGCTGAACACGGGATATCCAGATCCGTTAGGAGGCCTAACCCTAATTTCTTCTCATGGTCCCTGCCGTAGCCTATATATATCCTCTATTCTCTGGCCGCCATATGACCGATCAAAAAATCAGAAACTTTCTCTAAATTCGTGATTCACGTAAGGAGAGAAAGTGTCACGACCCGATCACAAGTTAATGGGTCGAACCGGACCATGCCCAGCCTGCACCGTGGTGAGACGGCGGCAGTAAGCTGTTCCATTGTAGGTATTCACAACAACACAATTACATTTGTCACAACTGTTCTATTCGGAAATGAAACTTGGTTTAATAAAAATTTAGAAATACAACTGGAAGGGAAATGCAGAAAGAAAACTACAAACTCCAAATAAAAGAAAATGCAGAAAGGGAAACTATCTAAGCATCAGGTTCAGCAGTCCCAGGATCAGCGTCCTCCAAAGACGGCTCCAATACCGTCGCAGGGTAGAGAACCGGATTGTAATAGCTATCATAGTATAGCTCGTCATCCTCAGTGTTACCTAAAATGTTGTCTCCAGTCAGGAGGGAGCAAGAACGAAATATGTATCTCATAATTTAAATAGTAATTGAAAAGTGCAGGGTAAACAGTTTGAAATAATGTTTTCAGCAGTTTAAAACAGTTCTGTGTGATTTGAATATGCAAACGTCTATGACCGGCTTGGGTTGATCAGTAGTATCCTAGCGATACGATATGGCTTATCCCCGTGTGTGAGAGGGGTAAGCTAACACAGTCAGTTCAGTAGGGGCTTTGGTCATAAACGTCTACACTATTCCCCCAGTCCCACATTCAGTAACAGTATCAATCAGTAGTCGAACCCTAAGATAGAGTTCCGTGTCAGCAATGTGGTTTAACATGCAGCTTAACTTTACTAAGTAAAATACAGGAAAACAATCCGAAACTTGCCTTGTATTAGAATGACTGGAAAGACGAGTCGGTACCGAGGAGGAACGTCAGTTGTAACTTCGAGTTCCTACAGTTGAGAACTCGACTTAGAACCTTGAATAACCAGGCTAAGTGTGCTAGTTGCAATCTCTAGTAGTAAGTCCTAGTCAGGTTTTAATTTGTATTAATCTACAGCTAACGTTTACGTCACAACTACGTGCGTTTGATTAAGCCGGTTAATTGGATTATTTGAAAATAACAACGAGGATCAGTTAACTTTGGAAAACTTTGTGTTTTTGTAATATATTTATAAAATATAGTTTTCTTTTAATGATAAATCATGAACTAGTTATTTACCAATTTCTCATCCAATAATTAATACTTAATTAATTAGAAAATTACGCTCTAACTACGATTATACGTCTAATCAAAACCACCCAAGATCATATCCACCCAGAAAAGAAAATAAAGATCTACGCTACACAATACAAGGGTACAGCTAAACATCCTAGAGTGGGCTTATGCCCTGTACAATTATTTTTTTACATCAAATAAGAGAAAAATGATTTAATTACTAAATAAAGTGCAGTAAATAAATAACTATAATAAATAGCCTAAATATTAAATAAATAATTTAAAATAAATGCTAAGAGTCTCAGACTCGGTCCATCATCAAAATCCAGCTAATACCACAACGCCCGGTCGGACCGGTGCGTTTGCATTTCGCCAGGGCCCACAGACCGGTACGGTCGTCGCCCGAAAATCAGTTTTAGAATTCATTTCCGAAAACCGATTTTGAAATCAAATTAAATAAGGTTTTGTAAAAATTTGGACAGCATTTCCTCTATTTCGGGACAACCCAAAACTGGGAAATGCGCCACAGAAACCTGCAATTGTTCCAACCAAATAATAATTCCAAAACCATAACCACCGAATTAACTTTCCAAACCACCAGAAATAATTTCCCAACCAACAGAACTTCCCGAAATACCCGGGAATCCCGAAATCAAACCAACAACACACAAAACCCAGCAAACAAAATCACAGCATATGCTAACGCAGCTAACCGAACTTCCCAAAGGGAAATCGGGGACCGATTCTCATCATAGACTCTACGGGAGGGACGAACTACTATGATTAACAGGGATTACCAAATTCCGTTGGCGGGGAGCCGCAGAAAAAACTTGGGGAGAGCCGAAACGACGTTCGGACAACGCTGAAATCCAGTGATAATCACGCTGTCCGGAATAAACGCCGCGAAGGACAGCGACGTTGGCAGACAGAGAGGAGAATGGGTCACCGGAGAGGCGACGGAGAAATCGGATCTGGTCAGCGGGGTGCGCTGTCGGAGCGGTCGCCAGCGAGATGAACTCGGGGTGGCCGGACGGAAGGGAACGCGGCTACGGCCGGCGGGTTCACGGGCGCCGGAGGGCGCGCTCGCTAGAGGGGTCGGCCGGTTGGCCGAGGACAGCGTCGACGGGCGACGCTGGCGGATCTGGCCCGCTGCAAGCGGCGCTCAGGGGCGCGCGACCGCGGGTGAGCGCAGACGAACGGGTAGGAGCCGCGCTGAGAGGGGATAGCGCCGGGGCGGACGGCGGAAACTTCACCGGAAGGGCGCGGACCAGAGGGCGGAGGAGAGGGTCGCGTGCGCCGGAGAAGCAGTTGCGCGGCCGGAGGGAGTGGCCGTGGGGCGGCGCTCGGGGCCGACCGGTGGCCGACGTGGGCGGAGAACGGCGGGGGGGGGGGGGAAATTAGGGCTCGGTGGAGAGGGGGTAGGTGGAAGTGAGGATTTGGAGAGGTATTTTCTCCAGGGAGCTCGTGAGAGCACAGAGGGAGAGAGAGAGAGTATTTGTTACTCTTCTGATGAGGTGGTGTGAGGAAGTGGTTAATAAAGAGTAGGGGAGTGTTAGGAGTGGAAGAGTTGGGAGTTACAAGGGAGTGGTGCTGAAGTGGTTTGTGGGTGAGAGAAACTGAAGGGGAGGGAATTAAAGGGTGAACGTAAGAGGGGGAGTAGGGGAGAGTGCTGGTCCTTCGGGACCAGCCCAAAGTTATTTCTTTTATTATTATTATTTTTTTTTATTAATAGGTAAACCGGGTCAAAATCAGGATTGAGAAATAGAATAAAGAATGGGCTCGGGCCTGGGTCTGGGCTCGGACTCGGGTCCGAAAATCAAAGATCCATGTTTATATTTATTTTCAAAAATCCTTTTTCACCCAAAAATAATTAATAATAATATTTAATAATAATAATTTTGAAAATGTTAATTAATAACACAAATATTCTACTTAAATAATTAGCTACAAAAATAATGGGTTTCACAATCTTTCCTCCTTAGAAAATTTCGTCAACGAAATTTCAAGGATCAGGGCCGGGGTACAATCAAAACTTAGCCTTAAACATAATGAACTTTAAACTAGCAGACACGATCGGAATTATCAAAATATGATCTGAAATGGGACGGGAATGTTTGGAGTATTCAAATCATTTTAGGCACGAGAAAGAACCTAGGTACCTCCAGGATCATAGAATATGTGAGAACTAAAAGAGGTTACGAGAGAAAACAAGAAAGGAGTGGAGGTCGACATTTTATTTAAGAAGGCAGAAGATGATGGAATCTTCTAAGATGAAAAACCCAAATGTCCCATCAAATTGGAATGGGGTACAAAAGTTTGTGACCCAGGAAGAATTGAAAAGTTGTACGATAGTAGGATGATTAGAATGATAATGAATGTAATCGAGTGAAATATTTCCAATGAGGGCCGAGTGATGATCAAAGAGGATGGAAAGTATGTCGTTTCACCGCTCAACGGTCAGAAGATAGGATATGCGGGAAAGGACCTACAAGATATCTACCTATAGCTTCCAAATTAAATCTGTAACTAAATGATAATAATAATGAATGAATAAATACATAAGGTATAGGAATATATATGTGTGCAGCGTACCAAGGTTGAACAGAAAAGAGGTTGAGGTAGTCGAGCTTGATTTGATCCTAATAAGTTTTTAGGACGATCAAGTAGAATTTTGTAGGAAATCTGTTATCTCTGGTTGTGACAAAAGATTTCTGGAAACGGAGACAACCGCTGGAAACGTAAATCCTCTAATCAGGCGAAAGTCAGAATGATTTGATAGTGCAAAAGGTAACCATGATATGAATGTAGTCTGAATAGTATTCGGGAACCAAATATGTTTGAAGTCACTTTGTCTCAAATCCATGCCTCGCCAGAGTGCACCTGACTGCAGTAAATTTTGACCCAATAACTTGAATAATTTTAGGTTACCGAGTACTCTTTTAACTTTATCCATTTCATGACTAAGCAACAAAGATGATCAACATGGTGTATTTAGAACATAGTCACGAAAATATCCAGAAATCTATGAATACCCGAAATCACTTCAACTTTAGAGTCTTTTGCCTCGCCAGTGCGCAACTGGCTGCAGTAAACTCGCAGTTTCCCTAATTCAGGCAAATTACTACAACGAAATGTGCGAAGTCGTATTTGGATATTTTCTCAACTTTGTCCCTGAAAATTTCAAAAAAGTTTTTCTGAAATTCAAACGAGTTCTAAAGTTCTATTCATGATAGGAAAAGATATTGATGTATGTTCTACCGGTTTCAAGAAAATTTATCAGGATAAATATGTGTTCCAGTAGCTCCTGAGAATTTAAGAGATTTGATTTTGAAGGAATTGACCAAGCTTGAGTATAGCCAATTGAGTTGGACGCAGGATAAGGTAGAAAAATTAGAGCTTTGGGTTGAGTTGAAGAAGTCAATGAGAACATTCCCGATAAATCAATTAAAGGATACAGACGTTTACCAACATTATTTGAAGAAATAATTTCTTATCCAAGGAAAGTTTTGAGAATGTGATAGGGAGTAGGGTTGACGTAAAAGAAGTATGTCTTATAGATTTCGGGAAGTCTGGTTAAAATGATTTAGTAGGGCCAACAGGGAAATGGCTCAACAATTTTAAAAGAAGATTTTACTAATAAGATGGAATCAATTCTCTGACCGTTCGTACTTCACGGTACTCAAGCATTGAGTTAAAATACTACCTAAGCTTTGGATTGATCAAGAAGTTGCATAGAGAGTGTAGGGTTTCAAGTTGAGTGGGGAAATCAACAAAAATATTTGGAATAACCTAGGAGATAACAATCAAAATTTGAGGT
Source organism: Iris pallida (assembly GCA_029216955.1). Taxonomy (NCBI): domain Eukaryota; kingdom Viridiplantae; phylum Streptophyta; class Magnoliopsida; order Asparagales; family Iridaceae; genus Iris; species Iris pallida. The sequence continues at coordinate 29,051,988 of JANAVB010019800.1, read as the reverse complement.
TATTTTGAAAATATCTTCTCTAGGGGAATCATGAACTAACCAGGCTGAACCAATTCTTTCGGTAATAATTGAGATTTATGGTTCCAGAAGGATTTGGTTCAGGATTCGTTCCAAGGAAGTTAATTTAGAATTTAGATCAAGTTTGGGTACGCAAATCATAAAAGTTTCTCCGGTAGACAGGAGTTATTAGAGTTTAAAACTCTAGATAGAGAACGAGTCTGGATTCCTGTTAAAGATAGAAAAAATTGATCACTAGTGGAGAAGTTAAAAGGTCTGCTGACGAAGGAGATTGAGGAGTTCTAATAATGGTCCATAATTAGCAAAAGTATAGATCCTAAGGGATGCTAAAAGTTTATTAAAGATATAGGAAGGAGATAATCCCTAAAATCACGAGATACTAAAAGGTACAAAATCTAGGAAAAACATATGTAGTAACATATACTATCATACAGTCGGCCTAAACTGGTCAGGGTCCAAATCACTCCTCATGCCATCATCAAATTCTAATTGTTATAGGTACCAACTAATGTTTGGGTAATCCAAATTCTACCCTTCCAATTCTTAATCACCAACATATCCCTGATAAATATCGCCTTTCATTCCTCCTCATTTACAATTTCAGCAATTGTATCGTAGGAGAGAGACTTTGGGAAAGATTTCTACCATAAGGGTGTAAACAAGAATTTTATTCATAAAGGAGAATTACAGCAAGACTCTCATGATTATTATAAGGACATTCAGTTACAACTTCTTATAACAATAGGTAATGGCAGTTCTAGGTACTAGTCCTCATGGCCCTGGCTCTTGTATGAGCAGTCTCCAATTGCCTCATCTTCTTCTATGATCCTTGAGTCTGCATCATGCCTTCCTGCAGTGAGTGTAGGAGGCAAGACTTGCTCAATAGGAAGAGAGTCCATAGGTTGCAGCGTAGCAGGTGTTGCTGGGATAGGTGCTCTGGTATAATGGACAGACAAGAGGCAGTTCTTTACCCGATGTTCAGTGGATCCACATGCAAACACTGTCCTAATCTCTTGCGGCAACTAACGGTCTGATGACCAGGCCTCTTGCAGTATTCACAAGCCAATAGCCTCTTACGACAAGACTGCCGAAAAGTAGAGTACCTGATGGGACCCAAATATCTTCTAGATTCGGGGGTATACCTTCTAGGGTGAGGTTCCGCACTAACTCGGTTTAAGATAGCTAAGGCTACGTCATTAACATTATTCATAACATCCCCCGTAATATCAATATGTTTCTGTTGGGCCTCGGCTTGGGCCTTCTGGGACTCCAGGATTCCTTGAAATAGGACAACCATTTGGGAGGTATCTACTGGTACTAGTGGTGCATAAGGAGTGGGTACTTCCTCAAGGAAATGCAGCTCAGTTTGAGAAGAGGTAGGATCCGCTGGTGTAGTAGAAACCTCACTGGATGCATTATGAGGATGGTCAATCAGCTACAGGGAAATAAACCCTGGACTTGGTTGAGGAGATGGGGTATGATCCGGAGATGATACCTCATCGCCAACAGGATTGGTTTTGTCAATGATCATACTCTGGAAGGTTTAGGGTACATACATAAGCAAGGTATTCCTACCAGTCTATAATCAAACAAAAATATTTATTTATATAATCGGTCCTATGTCGTGACAAATCAATGTTCTAGTGTTCTAATTGCTTCTAGATAGGTTTTCCTAAGTTGTTATTGTTGTGGACCTGCATGGGCCACCACTGAAAACATGTCACGACTCGATCCCAAGTTAATGGGTCGAACCGGACCATGCCTAGCCTGCACCGTGGTGAGACGGCGGCAGTAAGCTGTTCCATTGCAGGTATTCACAACAACACAATTACATTTGTCACAACTGTTCTATTCGGAATTGAAACCTGGTTTAATAAAAATTCAGAAATACAACTGGAAGGGAAATGCAGAAAGAAAACTACAAACTCCAAATAAAAGAAAATGCAGAAAGGGAAACTATCTAAGCATCAGGTTCAGCAATCCCAGGATCAGCGTCCTCCAAAGACGGCTCCGATACCGTCGCAGGGTAGAGAACCGGGTTGTAATAGCTATTATAGTATAGCTCGTCATCCTCAGTGTTACCTAAAATGTTGTCTCCAGTCAGGAGGGAGCAAGAACGAAATATGCATCTCATAATTTAAATAGTAATTGAAAAGTGCAGGGTAAACAGTTTGAAATAATGTTTTCAGCAGTTTAAAACAGTTCTGTGTGATTTGAATATGCAAACGTCTATGACCGGCTTGGGTTGATCAGTAGTATCCTAGCGATACGATATGGCTTATCCCCGTGTGTGAGAGGGGTAAGCTAACACAGTCAGTTCAGCAGAGGCTTTGGTCATAAACGTCTACACTATTCCCCTAGTCCCACATTCAGTAACAGTATCAATCAGTAGTTGAACCCTAAGATAGAGTTCCGTGTCAGCAATGTGGTTTAACATGCAGCTTAACTTTACTAAGTAAAATACAGGAATACATAATCTGAAACTTGCCTTGTATTAGAATGACTGGAAAGACGAGTCGGTACGGAGGAGGAACGTCAGTTGTAACTTCGAGTTCCTACAGTTGAGAACTCGACTTAGAACCTTGAATAACCAGGCTAAGTGTGCTAGTTGCAATCTCTAGTAGTAAGTCCTAGTCAAGTTTTAATTTGTATTAATCTACAGCTAACGTTTACGTCACAACTACGTGCGTTTGATTAAGCCGGTTAATTGGATTATTTGAAAATAACAACGAGGATCAGTTAACTTTGGAAAACTTTGTGTTTTTGTAATATATTTATAAAATATAGTTTTCTTTTAATGATAAATCATGAACTAGTTATTTACCAATTTCTCTTCCAATAATTAAAACTTAATTAATTAGAAAATTACGCTCTAACTACGATTATACGTCTAATCAAAACCACCCAAGATCACATCCACCCAGAAAAGAAAATAAAGATCTATGCTACACAATACAAGGGCACAGCTAAACATCCTAGAGTGGGCTTATACCCTGTACAATTATTTTTTACATCAAATAAGAGAAAATAATTTAATTACTAAATAAAGTGCAGTAAATAAATAACTATAATAAATAGCCTAAATATTAAATAAATAATTTAAAATAAATGCTAAGAGTCTCAGACTCGGTCCATCATCAAAATCCAGCTAATACCACAACGCCCGGTCGGACCGGTGCGTTTGCATTTCGCCAGGGCCCACAGACCGGTACGGTCGTCGCCCGAAAATCAGTTTTAGAATTCATTTCCGAAAACCGATTTTGAAATCAAATTAAATAAGGTTTTGTAAAAATTTGGACAGCATTTCCTCTATTTCGGGACAACCCAAAACTGGGAAATGTGCCACAGAAACCTGCAATTGTTCCAACCAAATAATAATTCCAAAACCATAACCACCGAATTAACTTTCCAAACCACCAGAAATAATTTCCCAACCAACAGAACTTCCCGAAATACCCGGGAATCCCGAAATCAAACCAACAACACACAAAACCCAGCAAACAAAATCACAGCATATGCTAACGCAGCTAACCGAACTTCCCAAAGGGAAATCGGGGACCGATTCTCATCATAGACTCTACGGGAGGGACGAACTACTATGATTAACAGGGATTACCAAATTTCGTTGGCGGGGAGCCGCAGGAAAAACTTGGAGAGAGCCGAAACGACGTTCGAACAACGCTGAAATCCAGTGATAATCACGCTGTCCGGAATAAACGCCGCGAAGGACAGCGACTTTGGCAGACAGAGAGGAGAATGGGTCACCGGAGAGGCGACGGAGAAATCGGATCTGGTCAGCGGGGTGCGCTGTCGGAGCGGTCGCCGGCGAGATGAACTCGGGGTGGCCGGACGGAAGGGAACGCGGCTAGGGCCGGCGGGTTCACGGGCTCCGGAGGGCGCGCTCGCCAGAGGGGTCGGCCGGTTGGCCGAGGACAGCGTCGACGGGAGACGCTGGCGGATCTGGCCCGCTGCAAGCGGCGCTCAGGGGCGCGCGGCCGCGGGTGAGCGCGGACGAACGGGGAGGAGCCGCGCTGAGAGGGGACAGCGCCGGGGCGGACGGCGGAAACTTCACCGGAAGGGCGTGGACCAGAGGGCGGCGGAGAGGGTCGCGTGCGCCGGAGAAGCAGTTGCGCGGCCGGAGGGAGAGGCCGTGGGGCGGCGCTCGGGGCCGACCGGTGGCCGACGTGGGCGGAGAACGGCGGGAGGGGGGGGGGGAAATTAGGGCTCGGTGGAGAGGGGGTAGGTGGAAGTGAGGATTTGGAGAGGGGTTTTCTCCAGGGAGCTCTTGAGAGCACAGAGGGAGAGAGAGAGAGTATTTGTTACTCTTCTGATGAGGTGGTGTGAGGAAGTGGTTAATAAAGAGTAGGGGAGTGTTAGGAGTGGAAGAGTTGGGAGTTACAAGGGAGTGGTGCTGAAATGGTTTGTGGGTGAGAGAAACTGAAGGGGAGGGAATTAAGGGGGCGAACGTAAGAGGGGGAGTAGGGGAGAGTGCTGGTCCTTCGGGACCAGCCCAAAGTTATTTCTTTTATTATTTTTTTTTTTTATTAATAGGTAAACCGGGTCAAAATCAGGATTGAGAAATAGAATAAAGAATGGGCTCGGGCCTGGGTCTGGGCTCGGACTCGGGTCCAAAAATCAAAGATCCATGTTTATATTTATTTTCAAAAATACTTTTTCACCCAAAAATAATTAATAATAATATTTAATAATAATAATTTTGAAAACGTTAATTAATAACACAAATATTCTACTTAAATAATTAGCTACAAAAATAATGGGTTTCACAGAAAGAGAGGGCTGCCAAGGAGAAGAAAAGGTTGGGAGATCGTCGCCCACACGACGTCCAACTCGAGGAAGGAATACGTGCAGAAGATATTGGGGTCGTCCGCTCGAGATTGCCAGGAATCACTTGTCTCCTTTCCGCCGCAGGTATAATTCGTGAACCCTAGTTTCCGCCTATTATGGTCCAATGCATGTTTTTGATTGTGTTGTTTAAACCACGGACATGTCGTGGATGTTGTTGTTGCTGTAGATGTAATTAAAATCACGAGGGTTGATCGTGCTTATTATTTTAATTTTGCAATCTAGACTATGTGTGAACTCCTTCGGGAGGCATAGGATTGATGTAATTTTAATTATTTTTGATCAATCGTGATGGCGGTAGTGGCTATTTCTGACGCCGGACGAGATGTTGGTTTTAAGTAGTCCAGAGGCAGACAGATGATTTTCGATGAATGAATCGCTGCCCCGAACCCCGCGACCTGACCGGACAGGTCGAACCCCGTATAGCTCTACGCAGCGCCAGATTTTGGATTCGGATAGTTGAGGACGGAGCAGCAAAGATGACCATAATAGTTGGATATTTTCTCTTATTTTTGTCATTTTGCTTTTTCTTATTATGCATGTTTATTATTGTGTGGTTGTTTTTTTTGAAAAACCAAGCCTACATTAATAATGGACAACAAGGACATAATATCAACTAGTAAAAAAACCCTCATTGTTAAATAACTAAGTGGGAGAGGATTTTTATTTAGTATAAATCCTATGGTCTCCATTACTGGTTTGTAGGTGATGTAATTATACTTGCGTGTTGGCTTTAGTGCTTTCCTCCATATCGGATGAGTATAATTATGGATCACCAGTACAAACTTCCTTAGGGATAATTGTAGAAAGTTACCTAGTATGTGTTCACTTCTCCATCTGAAGGAACTCATTACAAGGTAATGGACTTAGTATTAAGTAATGGTATACACTTAGATACAAATAATGGTATCCTCCCCATCGGAGTCACTGCTATTATTTGTATGACCAGAGCAAGACCAGCATATTAATTTTATTTGTCATAAAGTTATATTGACATGATAGTAAAATTAATAAGAAAAATCTACTTGAACAAAGTTGAATTTGTATACGTCCACACTATCGTGGCATGCTAAATTCATGGTGTTCAAGGTGTTGGTGAATTTCTTATTATTGTTTTGAGGGAATCAATATTTAGTTAATTCAAAAAGTTTTTTTTTGCCCTACATAATTTTATTTATATGATTCTCAGGATTTCAAAAATAGGTTCTTTCAGTCCACTTATGGTGATTCTTAAAGAAAACAAACTTACTGGACCTAATTATATTGACTGGAAACGTAATTTGGATATTGTTCTGACTGCTGAGGAGTACAAATATGTACTTGTTGAGGAATACCCACCTAAGACTGATGCTAACTCTGATGAAGAGGTCAAAGAGGCTTATAAGAAGTGGAAAAAGGCAGATGAGATGGCGCGGTGTTACATTCTGGCATCTATGTCAAATGTACTGCAGCAACAACATCAGGCCATGGCCACAGCTTATGACATGATGTATAACCTCAAGGAACTCTTCGGACATCAGAGTAGAGCAGCTAGGCAGTTTGCTATGAAATGTTTGATGAATACAAAAATGGCTGAGGGGATACCAGTAAGGGATCATGTTCTCAAGATGATGGGTCATCTGAATGAGATGGAGATCCTTGGTGCTAAAATCGATGGGGAAACCCAGGTCGATATCATTCTCGGGACTCTGCCTAAAAGTTTTGACAATTTCTGCCTTAATTACAACATGAACAAAAGGTTGTATAGTTTGGCAGAACTTGCAAAAGAGCTACAGGATGCTGAATCTCTCTTTAGGCAGAGTGGTCATATTTTTGTTTCTGAAAAGGCTTCTACTTCTAAGCCAAAAGGCGGTAAGAAGAAGAATAACATTCAGAAACAGGAAAACTTAGCAAAGAAGGGCATGGGACCTCAAGGCGCGGTGAAAAAGCCGAAAGGCAAATGTTTCAAGTGCAAAGGGTCAGGACAGTGGAAGACTGATTGTCCACTTGTCAAACAAGGAAACAAAGAAGGTATATCTCATTTACTAGTAGTTGAAACATGTTTAGCGGTGTTATCTACCGGCACCTGGTGTGTAGATACAGGCGCCACTAATCATGTCTGCAATACATTGCAGGGGTTCCAGGAAACCAGACGGCTCAGTGATGGAGAGATATGCTTGTTCATGGGTGATGCTACAAAAGTATCGGTCGTTGCATTAGGAGATGTTACTTTATCTTTTGGTAGAAATAAGTCTTTAACATTGAGAGATTGTCTTTATGCACCTTCACTTAGAAGGAATTTAATTTCTGTTTCTATGTTAGTTAAGGATGGATATTCAGTTTATTTTAATGACAATATTGTTATTAGAAAGAATAAACATTTTATCTGTTCTGGTGCATTGGTTGATAATTTGTATGTCATTAATCCTATTTCGCCCACAATGCAACTTATGGAAATGAATAATATGTCATCTAACTTAAATAAGAGAAAAGAACCTTCTTGTATGAACCAAACATATCTTTGGTGAAGAACAATTTGGCAACTCTAGAGGGGGGTGAATAGAGTTTATATAGAAAAATAGCCAATTAAAAATAACTCTTTCACCAACAATAAAAAATCAGAGTAAAGTGCGAAAAATAAATGAAGAGCAGAAGAGCATACGCAAACACAACAATTTTAACCTGGTTTTCCTCGTGGAGGACTAGTCCAGGCCTGAGAACTCTAGCTCAGGATTAAATCCACTATTTGTGAAATAGTAGCTTATAACCCGTGCCTTTTCTTCAGAAGAGCACGTCAACTTCTAACAGAGGATCGCAGTGGCGATTTGCTTGGAATTGTCCAAGCGACTTCTTCACTCTTGCACAAGAATCCTAACTGAGAGATGCTGAGCACTCGAGACTTAGGAGGCTTGTGGCTAGTAGATAGGAAGGGTATGGCTTATTGAGCTTGTAGGAGAGAAGAGAAGAGAAGATTGAGTGAATTGAAATGAGAGAATTCATGCCCTATTTATAGTGTTTTTAGAGGCAGAATTTGGCCAGAATTCGGGTAGGAAAATTCAAAATTTTGGCCGTTGGACAGCTAGCAACCAGCTAACCCTAAAATTAGGGTTACTGATTTCTAGGGGACAGAGTTCGGCCCGAACTCTGTGTGGAGGCAGAGTTCGGCCCGAACTCTGTCTCCAGAGCACAGAGTGGTTCTAAGTGGGACTTGTGGGCATTTTTTGTTTTGGTGGAGCTTGGGATTTTGGGTAGGCTTATAGACTAAGTTCCAAGAGCTCAGCATAACTCAGAGTACATACTTCTAGACTCAATAAAATATAAAAGTACAGACTCGAAAATATACTGAGAGTCGGAAACTGAGCTGTTGTCTGTCCTGAACTGAATGCAGACGTCGTGTGTCGTATTGAATTTATACAGATATTATTTAGTCAATGTAGTCAATATTTGGTTGACTGTGACTTTGTGTCAACAATCTCCCCCATATTGATAATTGACAAAATAATAAATGTATATTTCAATATTCATACCTGGACACAGTTGGTTAAAACACAGCTCCCCCATAAACAATGCCGAGCTAGAATAAGATAGCTCCCCCTTAATCAGTGAACGGTGCCGAGCTAGAATCAATAGCTCTCCTCCGTAAATAATGCATAGAACCTGTGGCCTGATAAAAATATTTTCCCAAAAGCAAACACAAGCACAGACAGATATACATTTGAAATATACATATTTCTCCCCCTTTTGGCAGGTAGCAATATAAAGGATCATATAGACTGCTTAAGGATAGCAGTATAGACAATAAAAATTAATCCAACCACACCAAGTAGAGAAGAAACAGTATAATACTAATAAAACAAGTCACTGACATAATGTAAAACTACGAAAAATAGCATAAAATGTTATCCACCAACCAGAATGACAAGCACATCATCAGGGTGTGAAGACAGAAATCCAGTACATAAATCCATAACAAACTGAAATAACTAAAATCAAAAGGCAACTAAGACCATCAGCAGTGGCAGCAGCATATCAAGCCAGTCTCCATCATGGAGCACGAGAAGGTCCTGGAACATCTGAAGGACCAGGGAATGAGCGACGAGGGTCCACAAAAGCATTATCAGGATCCATATACCTCATGACCCACGGATCGTCTATACGATGACCCGCGTGATCTGGATCCCGCTCAATAGGCACATGCAGATCAGGATGACGAGCAAGTGAATACCGCATATCATGCAGAGAGTTCCCAAGGGCACTGATCTGCAAGGTGGTACGATAATCCTGCTGCGTCCAGCGATCATCCTCAATAGCAAAGCGATCGCGAAGCATAGTCTGAAGAGACTCAAGAGTGGCAGAAGGAGGAGGTGCATCCTGACCAAAAGGAGGGGCGTCAGGCTCCTCATCAGCAGAATGCTCAGAAAGGTGGAAAACCCCTTTCCCTTGATTTTGAGAAGAAATAGAGCACTCTAGATCAAAAACTAGGGTTAGGGTTTCAAGGAAAGATTTTGTATAGGTGAGAAAGGTGGTAGTAGTGAAGGAGAGAGATGGAATCCCGACATAAAGTAGGGCTTTGTCTTTGGTCGGGTGAAATATTGACCATTGGATTAGAATTGATCCAACGGCAGAGCCAGATCCCGACTCTGGAACCTAAGAACCGAACTCGACCCGAACTCTGATAGGGGCAGAGTTCGGCCTGAGTTCTGGATCAATGGTCCAGAACTGAAAACAGGCAAAGAACATGAAGAAAATGTTTAAGAGTTAAACAAAAGATAGTTGAGGACAACAAAGAGTGTTGAAAAAATAGATAGAGAGGTACTCAGAAAACAGAATAAACTTTAGAAAATATCAATTAGGCAATATTAAATCAAAAATGAGCCATATAATAAATAAGGACATATACTGTGGTTCAATAGTCCAAAATTTGCCATGGGTTAGCTGCAGGGGCCGGATCCCAGCTAGCGGTAGTCCTGAGGACTAGTGCACCGTGTCGCTTAGGCTTTTACGCCTTGTTGTCAGAAGGACCCTTTCGGCTTGTACCCATACCAAATTCTTCGTAAAAGAATCACAATATACTCGATATTTATGCAGGTGAGTTTCAATTTATAACTGCTTCATCTAAAATTCCAAGTTCACGACAAAGAAAATTGAAGCGCTCTTCGGATAGTGGCTTAGTAAAGAAATCTGCCAGCTGATGATCAGTGTCAATAAATTCTAAGTTAATCGTGCCATTTTGCTGATGATCACGCAAAAAGTGGTGTCTGATTTCAATGTGTTTAGTGCGTGAGTGGCAGACAGGGTTCTTAGTCAAATTGATTGCACTAGTATTGTCACAGAATATAGGAATATGCATGAAAGATAACTTATAGTCCTCAAGGGTTTGCTTCATCCACAGAATTTGTGCACAACAACGCCCAGCTGCTATGTATTCAGCTTCTGTTGTGGATAGTGCAACAGAGTTCTGCTTCTTGCTAAACCAGGAGACTAAAGCTTTTTCTAATAAATGACACGTGCCGCTCGTACTTTTATGGTCGACCTTGCATCCAGCGAAGTCAGCATCGGAGTAACCAATAAGATCAAATGATGTTGACTTGGGATACCATAGGCCCACTGTAACCGTACCCTTAAGGTATCTAAAGATACGCTTAACCGCGGTCATGTGTGATTCCTTAGGATTAGCTTGATATCTAGCACATAGGCAAACACTGAACATGATATCGGGACGACTAGCAGTTAAATAAAGTAAGCTGCCTATCATACCTCGATACTTACGTTGATCAACAGGTTTGCCACTCTCATCTGGTTCGAGTTTGGTTGAAGTAGCCATTGGCGTGCTGATTGGCTTGATGTTGTCAAGATCGAACTTCTTCAGCATGTCCTTGGTGTACTTTGATTGGCAGATGAAAGTTCCATTAGCCAGTTGTTTTACTTGCAGACCAAGAAAATAGTTGAGCTCTCCCATCAAACTCATCTCAAATTCCGTCTGCATACACTTGGCAAATTCTTGACAAAGAGTTTCATCAGTAGACCCAAAAATAATATCATTAAATCTGAATTAATAGAATGGTGTCTTTGAAAGATTTAATAAACAGTGTAGTGTCAATTTTCCCTTTTGAAAAACCTTTCTCAAGCAAGAAACTGCTTAGCCTTTCATACCAAGCTCTGGGGGCTTGTTTAAGGCCATAAAGCGCTTTCTTCAGCTTGAACACGTGGTCGGGAAATTTATGATTTTCAAAGCCAGGGGGTTGTTTGACATAAACTTCCTCCTTAATAAAGCCATTCAAGAAAGCACTTTTAACATCCATTTAAAATAATTTAAAGTTCTGATGATTGGCAAAAGCACAAAGCATCCGAATGGATTCTAGTCTAGCAACAGGAGCATATGTCTCATCGTAGTCGATACCTTCCTCTTGATTGTATCCTTGAGCTACTAGACGGGCTTTGTTACGAGTGACTGAACCATCTTCATTTACTTTGTTTCTAAACACCCATTTGGTACCAATTATTGAGTGATTAGCCGGTCTAGGAACTAGTTCCCATACTTGGCTCCTCTCAAATTGGTTGAATTCTTCTTGCATAGCAGAAATCCAAAATTCATCATTAAAAGCTTCAAAAATGTTTTTAGGCTCTACTTGTGAAATGAAGGCAGTGCTAGCAACGGAGTCTCTTAGTGATGATCTAGTAGTTACTCCACGTGAAACTTCTCCTATAACTAAATTTTCTGGATGAGAAGGTTTGAAAGAGAATTTCTTAGGCAAACCCTCCCGAGAGTTAGTTTCGGTTGAAGTGTTCATTGGAGTAGAAATTGATGGCTCAACATCATCATCAAGAGCGCTTACTGCACTGTTATCTTCATCAAAAGTCACATTAGTTGACTCCTCCACAATAAGTGAGCGTTTGTTGAAAACTCTATATCCCTTACTCTTGGCGGCATAACCAAGAAAGATACCATCGTCAGCTTTGGCATCAAATTTGCCTAAGTTGTCTTTGGTGTTAAGGATAAAACATCTACAACCAAAAACTTTAAAATATGAAACATTGGGGGTTCTCCCAAACCAAAGCTCATAGGGTGTTTTCTTCGTAATGGGACGAATAAGCACCCTATTCAAAATGTGGCATGCTGTACTTACAGCCTCTGCCCAAAAATATTTCGGAAGAGAAAATTTATTCAACATGACTCTAGCCATATCGCCAAGAGTCCTATTCTTCCGCTCCACAACACCATTTTGTTGAGGAGTTCTAGGACAAGAAAATTCATGATCAAAACCATTTGCATTACAAAAACTTTCAAAATCATAATTTACGAATTCGCCTCCATGATCACTTCGGATTCGAGTAATCATGTAGCCTTTTTCGTTTTGAACTTTCTTTACAAAAATTTTGAAAGCAGAAATAGCATCGCTCTTATTAGCGAGAAAGAAAACCCATGTAAATCTCGAAAAATCATTAACAATAACAAATGCATAAAGTTTGCCTCCAAGGCTAGCTATTCTACTAGGACCAAATAAATCCATATGAAGTAGTTGCAAGGGTCTAGTAGTACTTACAGAGTTGATAGAATGAAATGAGGATTTAGTTGCCTTGTTTAGTTCACATTCGGCACATACTGTCCTTTTTGAACGTGATGTCAGGCAATCCTCTCACTAGCTTCTTGGTGGAAAGCCTGGATATAGCATCTATGTTGGCATGACCAAGACGCTGGTGCCAAAGTAGTCGTTCGTCTTTGTGGGTATATAGACATCTACCTGCATTGTTAGTATTTATAGAAAGATAGAAAATGTAGATGTTGTCCTCTCTTTTCCCTTCAAAAGCAATGTCTCCTGTTGACCTATCATAGATGTAGCAACTGTTTTGTCCAAAGTTAATATCATATCCATGATCAGCAAGATGACTAATGCTGAGCAGGTTATACTTTAACTCGGTCACTAGGCAGACATCCTTTATTACAGGAGAAGGAGGATGACCAATGATACCATTACCTATAATGTGCCCTTTGAGATTGTTACCGAAGGATACGTATCCTTCTCTCTTCATCGATAGTGATGCAAAAAGATTTGCGTCTCCCGTCATATGTCGCGAGCATCCACTATCGAGAATCCACTTACTTTCAGTTGAGGAGGGAAGGTCCACCTACATCAAGAGTAGATGTGACCTTTGGTACCCGAGTTCTTGGGGGTCCTGAAAAGTTAGTCTTTGGGAACCAAGCATATATCCTTTTATCTACAAGTCTTCTAACTCTGCACTGTGGTGAGATGTGTCCATGTAATCCACAATAAGTACAGATAGCATTCTTATTTATACTAGGAGAATGAGAATAATATCTATAAGCAATAGGATGATGGACATGATGTAAAGAGTTAGCATGGTGAAGATGATTATGCATGGAATAAGTGGCATGGTGATGGTGTCTATGATGGTATTGTCTATGATGTGTGACTTGCTGATATTGTCTAGATGGCATGTCATGATGATTTTGTCTATATGGTATATGAGAACCTTGTCTATATGGCATTGCATGATGATTTTGTCTATATGGCATGGCATGATGATTTTTATGTGTGGAGTGATGTTGATTGTGTCTTTGTGCATGATGAGTGTGTACTGAGTGAGAATTGTTCTTACGTGCACGTGGTTTGTGAAAGTTTGTGTATATAAATGCATGGTTATGTGCTGCATGAGAATGACGTGATTGACTAGCATGAGTGGTATTGTGCCCATGTGATTGGGTTTGAGGTTGGACAACCTGTTTACCCAATTTGGTTTCTAATCTTTTAGAAACAGCTTGCAGTTCATCAACCTTAATATTTAAGCCATAAATCTTAGTCATGGAAATCTTGTGTCTACTCTTTTCTTCAGCAAGCAACGTGTTGAGAGTAGTAATTTCTTGAGTTTGTTGCTCAATACGTGCTTCAGCATCATGTAAGCTTAATTTAAGCTTGGATACTTCATCAGTGTCATTAGTGGGTGATGTGTTTCTAACATTATCAAGAAGTAAAGAAATTCTTTGTATCTCATCTTCTAGACTTTTGATTTTGTCCTTGGCATGTTTATATTTACCGATGACCTTTTTATGATCATCGAGTAAATCAGTGAAAGCATCACCAAGTTCATCAAAAGAGAAGTCATCCAGAGTTTCGTTAGATACCTTGTTGGAAGTTGCCATCAGGCACACATTTGCTGTATCTTGAGGAGAGTCCTTTTCTTCCTCAGAGTCACTCGCTTCACTTTCATGCCAGATGCCTGTGTTGGCATATTTCTTTGATGAGTTCCTTTTGTATGGCTTCTCATAGTGGTTGCTCTTCTTCAGGAGTGGGCAGTCTTTTCGGACATGTCCAGTTTTCTTGCAACCATAACAAGTTGGTTCCTCTTCATCGTTTTCTTGAGATTCCTTCTTCCTTCGATTGAAGCGAAGGAATTTCCTGAAGTTGCGAACCATGAGAGCTTGGTCTTCATCATCCGAGTTATCTTCTTCGGTCTCATCATGATTAGCTCTTTGTTGATGAGCTTTGAGTGCGATCTCCCTGGTCTTCGGAGCAGGCTCTTCGAAGTCCTTGAGGTCAAGCTCGTGAGTCATAAGCTTACCCATCAAGGTCTCCATTGACATTGTTGTGAGATCGTTTCCTTCTATGATGGCTGTCACCTTAGGGTTCCAAATCTTTGGTAGCCCTCTGAGCAGCTTACGAATCTTCTCGTGGTTTGAGTACTGCTTTCCAAGCGAAGATAGAGGATTGATGATGTCGAGGAATCTTGTGATCATTTGAGTGATCGTCTCACTTGGCTTCATCTTGAAGGCTTCGTATTCTTGAGTGAGACGGCTAATTTTGGATTCCTTGACCTGTGTGGTTCCTTCATGCGTCACTTCTAGAAGTCTCCATACTTCATGAGCAGTGGTGCATGTAGAGACCTTGTTGAACTCATTCCTGTCTATGGCACAGAATAAAGCATTAATAGCCCTAGCATCTAGACTTGCCTGTTTCTTCTCCTCGACAGAATATTTGTCGTGTGGTTTCTCAATGAGGTCACCATCGACAACTATTCTGGCGGGCTTTTTGTAACCGTCAGTGACGACAGTCCACAGGTCAAAGTCTAGAGACTTAAGATAGAAGCTCATCCTTGTTTTCCAATATGTGTAGTTAGTCCCATCAAATAGGGGAGGCCTATGAGTGGACTGACCTTCACCATGATTGGAAATCAAGGATTGTGTGGTTGCCATGGATCAGCTCTTAGGATGTTAGTCCTTATAAAGAGAACAGAGCTTTGATACCAATTAAAGAACAGTTTGGCAACTCTAGAGGGGGGTGAATAGAGTTTATATAGAAAAATAGCCAATTAAAAATAACTCTTTCACCAATAATAAAAAATCAGAGTAAAGTGCGGAAAATAAATGAAGAGCAGAAGAGCATACGCAAACACAACGATTTTAACCTGGTTTCCCTCGTGGAGGACTAGTCCAGGCCTGAGAACTCTAGCTCAGGATTAAATCCACTATTTGTGAAATAGTAGCTTACAACCCGTGCCTTTTCTTCAGAAGAGCACGTCAACTTCTAACAGAGGATCGCAGTGGCGATTTGCTTGGAATTGTCCAAGCGACTTCTTCACTCTTGCACAAGAATCCTAACTGAGAGATGATGAGCACTCGAGACTTAGGAGGCTTGTGGCTAGTAGATAGGAAGGGTATGGCTTATTAAGCTTGTAGGAGAGAAGAGAAGAGAAGATTGAGTGAATTGAAATGAGAGAATTCATGCCCTATTTATAGTGTTTTTAGAGGCAGAATTCGGCCAGAATTCGGGTAGGAAAATTCAAAAATTTGGCCGTTGGACAGCTAGCAACCAGCTAACCCTAAAATTAGGGTTCCTGATTTCTAGGGGACAGAGTTCGGCCCGAACTCTGTGTGGAGGCAGAGTTCGGCCCGAACTCTGTCTCCAGAGCACAGAGTGGTTCTAAGTGGGACTTGTGGGCATTTTTTGTTTTGGTGGAGCTTAGGATTTTAGGTAGGCTTATAGACTAAGTTCCAAGAGCTCAGCATAACTCAGAGTACATACTTCTAGACTCAATAAAATATAAAAGTACAGACTCGAAAATACACTGAGAGTCGGAAACTGAGCTGTTGTCTGTCCTGAACTGAATGCAGACGTCGTGTGTCGTATTGAATTTATACAGATATTATTTAGTCAATGTAGTCAATATTTGGTTGACTGTGACTTTGTGTCAACATTTGGCACTTACGATTGGGGCATATTAACCTAAGAAGGATTCAAAGACTGGTTGAAGATGGACCTTTGAGTTCATTGGAAGTGGAGGCACTACCAGTCTGTGAATCCTGCTTGGAAGGTAAAATGACCAAAAGGCCTTTTACGGCAGAGGGGTATAGGGCCAAAGATGTGTTGGAATTGGTTCACTTTTATTTGTGTGGACCCATGACTATCCAAGCTAGAGGTGGCTTTGAATATTTTGTCACATTTATTGACGATTATTCAAGGTATGGATACATTTATTTGATGTGCCGTAAGTCTGAGTGCTTTGAGAAATTCAAAGAGTACAAGGCTGAAACGGAGAAACGTCATGGAAAATATATCAAGTCATTACGATCAGATCGTAGTGGCGAGTACCTCTTTGGAGAGTTTAGGGATTATTTATCAGAGGCTGGAATTGTATCCCAATTAACTGCACCTGGAACGCCCCAACAGAATGGTGTAGCCGAAAGAAGGAATAGAACTCTTATGGAGATGGTTGGATCAATGATGAGTTATTCGGATTTGCCAGATTCGTTTTAGGGATATGCCTTAGAGACTGCAGCTTATATTTTGAACATGGTTCCTTCTAAGTCAGTATCTCTTACTCCCACAGAGCTGTGGATTGGGCGTAAGCCTAGTCTGAAACATGTTCGCATTTGGGGTAGTCCAGCACATGTGCTGAATGGGAAAGCAGATAAGTTGGAATCTCGTACAGAAGTACCCTTGTTTGTAGGCTATCCAAGAGGAACGAAAGGAGGTTTATTTTATAGTCCTAAGGATCAGAAGGTCATTGTTAGCACCAATGCCCGATTCATAGAGAAAGACTATGTGATGAACCATAAACCCACAAGTAGAGTTGTTCTAGAAGAACTGAGACGTGAGACACCAAGTACTTCAGTACCAACAGTACAAGAGAATGAACCACAAATAACTGTACAACGTGTCACAAATGTTACACCACAACCGATAGTGCCTCGTCGTAGTGGGAGGGTTGTGGTACAACCTGATAGATATATGTTCTTGGGAGAGTCATCAGACTTCGTCCCTGAAGAACAAGATTATGATCCCTGTACCTACAATGAAGCACTCCAAGATAAAGATGCAGAGTCTTGGCAAAAAGCAATAATATCTGAAATAGAATCTATGAATTCTAATCAGGTCTGGGAGCTTGTAGAACCACCCGTTGGTGTAAAAGCCATTGGATGCAAGTGGGTCTATAAGAGAAAAAGAGGATCAGACGGTAAGGTTGAAACCTTTAAAGCACGGCTTGTAGCAAAAGGTTTTACTCAAAGAGAAGGTATCGATTATGAGGAAACCTTTCCTCCTGTAGCCATGCTTAAGTCTATTCGGATTCTTTTATCTATTGCAGCTCATCTCGATTATAAGATTTGGCAAATGGATGTCAAGACAGCTTTCTTTAATGGAAGTCTTGAGGAAGACATCTATATGAAGCAACCAGACGGGTTCATTGAAAAGGGCCAGGAGCATCTTGTTTGTAAGCTCAAGAAGTCCATTTATGGACTTAAGCAAGCTTCCAGATCTTGGAACATATGTTTTGATCAGGTGATAAAATCCTATGGATTTGATCAATGTCAGGATGAATCATGTGTATACAGAAAGTGTGACGAAAATGTGGTGGTGTTCCTAGTACTTTATGTGGATGACATCGTGCTCATTGGAAACAATGTGAAGGTATTATCTGATGTAAGGGTATGGTTATCCAAACAGTTTGATATGAAGGACTTGGGAGAAGTAGGTCACATCCTTGGGATCAAAGTTCTACGAGATCGCAAGAAAATGATGTTGGGCTTATCCCAAGCTTCCTATATCGATACTGTACTAACTCGTTTTAGTATGCAAAATTCTAAGAAAGGTTTCTTAACTTTTAGACATGGAATTGCTCTATCGAAGGAGCAGTGTCCGAGGATACCAAAAGAGATAGAGAACATGAAGGCAGTTCCTTATACTTCAGCAGTAGGAAGCTTAATGTATGCAATGCTATGTACGAGACCAGACATCTGTTTTGCCGTAGGCATGGTCAGCAAATATCAGTCTAACCCAGGACAAGAGCACTGGACTGCCGTAAAGCATATTTTGAAGTACCTGAAAAGGACTAAAGAGTATATGCTAGTTTACCAGGCAGATAGTTAATTCCCTTGGGGTATACAGACTCAGATTTTCAGTCAGATAGGGATTCCAGGAAATCTACCTCAGGTTATGTGTTTACTTTGGGAGGTGGAGCCATTGTGTGGAGGAGTATCAAGCAAAAATGTATTGCTGATTCCACCATGGAAGCCGAGTATGTGGCAGCCTCTGAGACAGCCAAAGAAGCGGTTTGGCTCAGAAACTTTCTATTGGACTTGGATATGGTACCTAGTTTGCCTAAGTCTATTACACTTTATTGTGATAATAGTGGTGCAGTGGCAAACTCGAAGGAACTACGAGCCTATAAGACAGGCAAACACATTGAGCGTAAGTACCACCTGATACGAGATTTCGTAAAGAAAGGAAAAGTTGCTGTGATCAAGATAGCATCA
Organism: Iris pallida; assembly: GCA_029216955.1. Taxonomy (NCBI): domain Eukaryota; kingdom Viridiplantae; phylum Streptophyta; class Magnoliopsida; order Asparagales; family Iridaceae; genus Iris; species Iris pallida. Next base: position 29,033,360 of record JANAVB010019800.1, on the reverse strand, counting down.
GCCGACAACCTAGCTGATCCCTTTACAAAGAGCTTACCAGCTAAGGCTTTTGACAGTCATGTTGAGGGAATGGGAGTCAGATGTGTAGCAGCATGGCTTTAAGTATAAGTGGGAGATTTGTAACAGTATACTGAAAAGCAATGCTTTGAGTATAAGTGAGAGATTGTTAGGGTTATATACTAAAAGCATCACTTTTGTAGTAACCTTATTTTCTTAAATTTTGAATGAGAATCATGTTTGCATACTGTATTTGTTACAAGTGTTAATACAAATGTCTGATATTCTATATTGTAGATAATATGGTGTGTGGTGTCACACAGAAGATCATATTATCAGTTTCCTATGGAGTATATAAATAGTTCACAACCTAGATGGACTTGGACAATCTATTGGAAAGGTTGTAGTGTAACCTGGTATTAGCTATCTTGACTATAGGTTTACACTAGTACACTTTGTGTGTATTGAACAGGACCACTTGAGGTTGTTCTCTTTGTACTGACTACATAAGAGAACAAACACCTCTATTATTATGGATGCTTGTGCTCTTAATCCGGATATAATAATGGACATGTATATGCAGTGTGTATTACTTTGACTCATAAAAGAGTGAGATTCATTATGGATCAACAACCTCTATGAATTGGGTAATAATATTGTATGTATGATGGGCTGTTGATTATAAATGGAATCCATGTCCCGATACATCGGGTTGATGATGTCCCCTTAAGGAGCTCATAAGGATTGTCATGTAAATCCTGCAGGTGGATTATATCCGATATGACAAATAAAGTTGAGCGGTACTACTTAAGGATAAAAGATGTCGAATCAATATAGTTGTCAGTAACTTAATTTGATCGACGGACATACGATATCTTAACATGGGGAGCCAAACAAGCATATAATAAAAGGAGCCCACAAACATAATTTAGGATTAGGGAGGTAGTGCAATAATAGCTCATTAGTGGACCGAGCTATTGTTAATGGGCCTGGATTGTGTGTTCGAGCTGAACACGGGATATCCAGATCCGTTAGGAGGCCTAACCCTAATTTCTCCTCATGGTCCCTGCCGTAGCCTATATATATCCTCTATTCTCTGGCCGCCATATGACCGATCAAAAAATTAGAAACTTTATCTAAATTCGTGATTCACGTAAGGAGAGAAAGAGAGGGCTGCCAAGGAGAAGAAAAGGTTGGGAGATCGTCGCCCACACGACGTCCAACTCGAGGAAGGAATATGTGCAGAAGATATTGGGGTCATCCGCTCGAGATTGCTAGGAATCACTTGTCTCCTTTCCGCCGCAGGTATAATTCGTGAACCCTAGTTTCTGCCTATGAAGGGTTAGAACACGTATTAGATCTGTTTAACTTTCTATCGATCAATACGCACACCAAAGAAAGGGTCCTGGGAATTCCTAGTTCCATCAGCTTCAACTCTTGAAAGTTGGATTTACAGTCGTCACTCTATTCGAATACGACTCCCTTCTTGGTGAGGCGAGTCAGAGGTGATGCTAGTTTTGAAAAGCCTTGCATGAATCTTCGATAGTAGCCCGCTAAGCCCAGGAAGCTCCGAATATCGCTAGCCGAGGTTGGTCGCTTCCAATCTACCACCATCTCAATCTTATTTGGATCTACCGAGACACCCTCTACCGAGATAACGTGCCCAAGAAAAGCAACACTACTCACCCGAAACTCGCATTTACTTCATTTGGCATATAACTTATTTTCACGCAGGATCTGAAGTACTGTCTTCAAGTGTTCTGCGTGCTCTTCCCGATTCATTGAATAGATAGGGATATTGTCGTTGAATACGACTACAAATTTATCAATTTGAGGCCGAAAGACTCGGTTCATCAAATCCATGAAAGCGGCTGGTGCATTTGTCAAACCGAAAGGCATGACTAGGAAATCATAATGTCCGTATCGAGTGCAGAAGGCGAACTTCGATACATCATCAGACTTGATCTTCAACTGATGGTAGCCTGAACTAAGATCGATTTTTGAAAATATCGACGCACCTTGCAGTTGGTCAAACAAGTCATCAATTCATGGCGGTGGATACTTGTTTCGCACGGTCGCCCTATTGAGTTCATGATAATCGATGCATAGCCGCATCGATCCATCATTCTTTTTCACGAATAATACGGGGGCTCCCCACGGAGAGACGCTAGGGCGAATAAATCTGCAGTCTAGCAACTCTTACAATTGCACCTTCAGCTCCTTCAGTTCTACTAGAGCCATTCGGTAAGGCACTTTTGATATCGATCGCGTATCCGGAAAGGTGTCAATGCTGAACTCTATCTTTCGATCCGGCGGCATCCCGGCATCTCGTCAAAAAAAATGTCAAGAAAATCTGCCATAACATCAGTCTGTACTGTGTCTGCAATATCTTTCCTTGTATCTTGAAATGATGCCAAGTATTCCGCACAGCCAAAACGCAGCATACGCCTCGTCGAGATTGTCGATACCACCATCGCAGTCTTCGAGACCGTACTGCACGAATACGATAACTCTGTCTCGCCAGGGAGACAAAACATAACTCTCTTTTCCACACACTCTATCGTTGCATGATAAGTGCTCAACCAATCCATGTCCAGGATTATGTCGTACTCTTTGATGTCAAGTACGACGGCTTCCAGGGATAGATTCCTTCCTCCGACGCAAATGTGACCATTCCTATAAATAAAATTCACAGGCATATCGACTTTCGATGGAGTGCTAACGCTAATGTTCATATCTAGTGATTGTATGGCTATTTTATTTTCTCTAGCAAAATCAGCAGATATAAAACTATACGTCGCACCCGAATCGAATAGTACTCGAGCAGGTATATTTTTGTAGACCAATATACCTATTACAACTGTATCGAAATCAAATGCCTCATCCTGAGTCAATGTGTAGACTCGGCCTTGCGCTCCATGGTGTTGGTTTTGTTGGTTCACGGGCACCGTATTTGCGCCTTGTAAAGGAGGCGCTCTATTCTGATACGGATTATTCCTCGACGGATATTCATTTACCTTTCCCATCTTGCATTCTTGAGCTTTGTGGTCCAACAGTCCATATTTAAAACATCCCACTTGGCAATCGACTGCAATATGTCCCTTCTTACCGGATCGATAGCACTTCATACCAAGGTGGGGACCCCGATTTGCATTTGTGTTCAGACGCTTTTGTACTGATCACGATCCTCCAGTGTTGTTAGGGTGTTTATTGAAATTATTGCGGATGACAGGCACGGATCTCTGCGACATACGGCCAAAGCTCCGCTCGCTATCAAGTACGACTTCGTAGGATTCACCATAAGTTTGGCATCTCTGATTCATGATATCCCTACGCAATTCGTCGTTCAGACCCTGCTGGAAACGCTCGCACCATTCTTCTTTGTTGGGCAGGAATACGCCTGCAAACTTCGCAAGTTTGAGAAGCTTGCATTATAATCTTCAACAGACATATTCCCTTACTTCAATATCATAAACTCGTCTTCCTTTTGTCGATGGACGGCGTGAGGGACATACTGCTCGAAAAAGGCTGTCCTAAACGTTTCCCAAGAAATATTAGTGTTGGGCACAGTCTCATAAATTTCCTATTTCTTTGTCGCCCACCAGTCGTATGCCCTCATCTGTAGATGTAGCGCCACACAGGCTACCTTCTGGGACTCTTCGATATAGAGAAGGTTGAATAAGTCCTCAATTTCTGCAAGCCACCCTACTATCGCATCGGGCTCTGCACGGCCGTTGAACTGTGGCGGTCTCATCTTGCGAAACTCCTTTGCTATGAACTGGGAAGAAGAGTTCATCGTTTGTGGTCGAATTTCTTCCTCGACATGTTAATCGTCCTCCTTCTGTTCGAACGTCTCGGCCGCTGCATTGGCGTTGGTCGCTATATTATTCACTATTTGAGTCAAGGCGTCCATCTGCTTCTGCTGTGCCTCAAATTGGACTTTGATTTGCATTTGAAGCTGTTGCTGCTGCAGCTCCATCAACTGCAGCATTCTCTCCATCGTCACCTCGCTAGGACCAGCGCCCTTCGAACTCAACGTACTATCCATGGTTTGGGTTGTTGTGCCAGGATTAGTCTTACTTTTCTTAGCCATCTCTACAAAACAAAGTAAACCCGTTAGTATTTTTCAAAATATCTGCGGGCTTACATGTATTAAACTTTTATTTCACGCAGCATGTCGACAAGCATTCAATCGAGCAATCGCAACGAACATTCCAACAATGAAACATCTTTCAAAAATCCGAGAAAACATAACTGAGCTCTGATACCATTTATCATGCCCCGAGTCAACAAACCGTTCGTCCAAGGTAGTATTATGCCGATTCGATCGTCCTCGCTAAGGCGTGATGCCGTACGAGTCTGGAATTGCACTCGTACAAGGCAAGAATGTTACATTATTATCATTTATATTGGATCACCAGGTTGAAACTTTACAAATCACATCAGAATTGAACACATAGTTTAGGAAGATAGAAATATGCTTTTCATTCATAGCTTGCAATGAAGTGCAAGTCGTAATTACATTGGATGCCGTTGCGGCTACATTGATTGAAAAAGAAAGGAAACATACTCGATAAGCTGCTGAACTAATACTTGTCGTTCCATACATTTGCCCCTTTATAGATAAGCCTTCGTTGAATTGGCTTCAAAATACTTTAAAATAGGAAGAGCTTCAAAACGTCTCTCCGCACTTCAGCTTCAGTTTAGACTCCCGCAGCACCTAGGGAGTTAGAGAGGGGATTATCACACTTGCTAAGTGGACGAGACGAACCCACTCGTCTAAACCGACTCTGATGCTTAAGTAGGCATGCTTTAGAGTTATCTTTCTACTTAGAACTAAGTATCTATAGCCATCTTTGAAGTAGTAAAGCATTCAATGAAACATAATGATTTATCATCATTTTTTGCCACGGCCGTGCTCGTCCGTGCATAAAACACAGATAATAATTATCACCTGCATAAGATAATAAGTGAGCATGCTCTATCTTATATGTGGTCATTGATGTTCGCCATCACAAAGGAACTACCATCAATGGCATTTCGATACACCTTCAGCAGGGTTGCAAGCCCGTCTGAAGTCTCGTAATGCCTCGCACCGAAGCACGACTCATATTTCCCGTAGGTCGATTTGGTTCTGATGCACCGAATATCGTTTCGAGGAGCCAAACTTGTGCACAAGTTGCCATGACCATGCCAATGCGTGAACAGTTTATATATGCAAACAGATTTGTATAGCACGGACAGTATTGAGCGACATTATCATATCTACCAACTCATGCAACGAATCATTTTCCCTAAAGTTATACTTCCAATTTAGCATCCCATGGGCACTAAATTGTCGAGGCATCATAAGCCACAATCGACATTTCATAATATTTTACAGCACGTAAAATAGTTTATCTTTTTACTACAACCTTAAACTTTCTCGTTTTGGTGCGAAACTTGTATCTTCAAAGTAATTTACTCTGAATCGATATATTTTTTCTGAGTTTTTGACCTTAGTGGATTTGCATGCAATTAACTTGGCATCGTTGATTTGAATGAGTTCAAGCCAAAGGAATTTTGTTTGTGGGAATGAGTAGAAGAGAAGGGGCCGAATCTCCCACCAAGTTTTTCGATTTGTGCCGACTGTCGGAGCGCTTCACAACCTTAAAGCTTCAGTTACGCGAGCTCCTGTAATGGCACCAACACTTAGTTAGAATTCCTTCTTATTCTTTCGCATCGAAATTCGTAGATTGCATTCAGAAAACGACGCGAAAGCACTTCATCAAAACCAAGCGTCAAAAGCTCCAAGAAAACCATACATCGGTCCAGTCCCGTCGAAGGGACTCTTATATAAAGCTCACTCGTCGAGACGTAGCCTATTGCATCTAGGACTTATTCCAACAGAAGTCGTTCTATTAGTTGGCTCGATTCTCGTAACATTCGTCCAAATCGATTTGATCGATGCCACAAGGTGTTATCGTTTACCAAGCTCAGCGATCGAGTCAGACGGCCATCTAAGTTCCCGATCGATCTGACTCGGCGCAAGCATATTATGAAGTCCGTCGTCTATCGATAGCGGGGCACTACACGAGATTCAATGATTTAATTGGTTTCAACATCAAGAAACCTCCGAGCATCACTTTCCTCGGCATACACCAAGAAGATCGTCTTTGTAGTCCTTGTCCCAAGATTCTGAATCTTTAAGTCCGGAAGCTTTACATATGCCAGGCACCTCCACACTCGAATGACGTTCAAGTTGTGTCTGACTTTGAACTAGAGTTCATGAGGAGTGACTTTGGAACCTGCATACGGCACTCTATTCAGAATGAACGTAGCCGTTAATGCAGCTTCTTCCTAGAAGCAGTTTGGAAGACCTGCAGTCACAACATTGAGTTCATCATCTCTGTCAACATCATGTTCTTCCTTTCAGCTACTCCATTTGATTGAGGAGAATATGGAGCAGTTGTCTTATTGAAAATTCTATGTTCTTTGCAGAACGATGCGAATTCAATAGACCTGTACTCTCCGTCTCGATCACTTCTGAGTCTCTTGAGTTTTTGCCCAGTTTTAACGTTCAGCCTCAGCCCTGAACTTCTTAAACTTTTCGAATGCTTCGTCTTTAGACTTGAGAAGATAGACGAACACGTACTTCAAGTAGTCATCGATGAATGTAATAAAATACTTCATCTTGGCTTTTGTGGAAAACTGTCTGAAGTCACAGATGTAATGACCCGCTCCGTCCTAGCGGAACGCCGATTCAAACGGCAAGTATAACAACTCAAATGAGCCATCGACTCGAAGAGTTGCGTCGACAGGATAAAGTGCCGATGCGAACCGATACAAGACCTATATTGGCCCGTCAAGATGAATCCAGACTTAGACTTTCAAAGGCGCGCTCGGAGTATCGCTCGGTCGATGCGAACATCGCTAAGGTGGGGGACTCCGATGAACCTGCCTTGCTTAGCCTAGATACTTAATATTACGGACACTATCATTAGAATCGCTAGGCAATAACACCGTACATGCTAATAAATGACACAACGCACCAAGCTAAGGGAATAATCCCATCTTGGATGCTTTTAGAATGTGGAAAATAACTCGAAAAATATAAGTACTTTCGTACCGTACTCCATGCTCGTGCCAAGGCACAAGCTTACATTTCAATTTCCTTATGCGTTCAACCATGAAGCAATAAATGGTTTACGACAATAAAACGGAAAGACTATCGACATAGTCGTTCCGAGTAGAGGATAGCAACATTAGAAGACTTCGGAATCGATGGGTCGCCAAGGTAACTCCCGTACAGGGAGTTGCATAATGTATGAATGAGCGAATGAACGAATAAGTGAATGAATGAATCAATGAATGAATGAATACATGAATGAATCAATGAACGAACGAATAAGTGAAAGAAAGAAAAAAAAGAATGAATGAAAGATAAGAAAGGAAGAAATAATTAGTGACAGGTATGACGGGGACGTACATCGGGGCTCGCTACCTGCGCTGCACGAACGTCGTCGCCAACCTGGTCGATAACGCATTATGGCTCACAGACAGCCTATGGCTCAAAGGCAGCCGTTAAGTTAAAATGACAACACAATACAAAATGCTCGTGGACAACCCACTCGTATACGGGAGGAAGAATAAAAAAGGGATTACCAAGGCAACGATCAACGAGACATCGTGGCCGGCCTAGGCAGAATCATGGCTTACGGGCGGCCTGCGTATGGGATCGGACACACATGAGATGTAAGGCCAGGTATTTCAAAAGAATATCAAGATATACCAGCCATCACGCTATGATAGGTGAGAATACCAAGGGAAACATGTCCAAAATGGCTTGTGATGCTAGCGACCGGTGCATATAGATTAAGTAGGCTTGCTGGTGGCAATCCACGTGCAAGTCCTTGTATTAAAACAAAGTAGTCTAAGTAAACTAAACAATTGAATAGTTGAGTAAACATGGACGTTAGAACAAAATCCTTCGAGCATAACACAACTGACTGGTTGAGTAGATAGGATATCCGAGTAAGAATGATCATCGGAATGAGGCGTGGTCATAACGTATCTTTGCAAGCGAGAACATGTAGTAGAATCTGAGGCAGGGACACGCCCTTGACACTGAATGTTTATGGAAACTACTTTAAGTTGTTATATATGAATCGTTGACTAACTTGGTTTACTTTGGACAGGAAAGGCCGGATGGTAAGTATGGGTAAGTCGTGCATGTATTTCCATGCGACACTTGAAATCGGTAACACGAGATAGGTTATGAAATATGCCATGAAACTGATCCTAAGGCAAGATTAGAAAGATAATGAATGATAGAGGATGCACAGAAGTAAAATGAACGTGTTTGGTAATGATAGCGAGTGGGCAAGCTAGCCTCCCCACCAGTACATAACAATGTACTGATAACCCCACAGTTTGCTTGCAGGGTGCAAGAGATATCGTCGGGTGCGGAGCTTTCCTTAAACGTGCTAAGGCGCGGAGCTAACTCTGGATCCTTGGAGCGTTACAAGGAGTTGAAGCACCATTTGCAGGATATAATGTATCGGAACGTCACCATGAATCATTCTATCATGTAAGCCACTTGGCACGTCTTTTATGTTTCAGAAACAGAGAGCTTGAGAGACTTGTAAACTCGGCCTTGTGCCGCTTGTAAACTTCTTCAAAATCAATAAAGAGTTTGAATTCACTTCAACTTGTGTTCATTTACTTTCTGCTGCAAATGGGGACACTCTGTGCGACTCTGTGGCCTAGCTCAAATCGATCGTTTCTGGACTTGGCCTTGCACGAGAGCAACTTAGTTTCGTATGGCATCATGTCTTAGCGAGGACGATCGCTCCTACGGGAGCGGGGTGTCACAACAGATATCTGAGTGTACCAACTCCAGAAGATCTGTATTTCGATTCACCCGTTTGAACGATTTTCTAGTAATCTTTGTCTGTGCACAAACCTCACACTTCTCCACCTCCTTACCACCACATTTGGAGATAAGCCCTAGACTAGACATTTTGTTTATTCTTTCACAATGAACATGTCCTTGTCTCTTGTGCCATAACTCAAAAGAATAACCAGAAGAAGAAACTGTAATAATCATTTTTACATTAGTTACAAGTTGAAGTTTGAACATTCTTTTGGTACAATAAGCTTTTCTGAAGTATGTTCCTTTGTAGGACATCATTATCTGCCCAGCATTGACGTCCATCCTCAAGCCTGCGTTACATACCAGACTTCCAAAGACTATGTTCTTGGCTATCACCGGTACATGCTTCATATCTAGAAGTGTTAGGGACTTCCCCGAAGTCAGGTTTAGTACCACCGTTCTTGTCCCCAGTACTTCAGCTTGTGTTTGGTCCGCCACCATAACCTTCTCAGATGTAGGCTTGTATGTGGTGAACAACTCCTTATTAGAGCAAATATGGCAGGATGCACCCGTGTCCACCTACCAGTCGGTGTCAACACCAGTCGTGGCAACCTGCATAATCATGGCAACCTTGTTAGGCTCTCCTTGCTCTATCTGTTTGGACTTTGATCTGTAGTCTCTACGATAGTGGCCCTTCTTGCCACAGTTGAAGCAAGTCACATCTGACTTGGGCTTTAGCTTTGACTTGAACGAAGCCGACTTCACCTTCAGATTGTTGAAGTCCTTCTTCTTCTGGTTGTGAGAAACCTTATGCTTCCCCTTGGAGTCCCCCGCATGCACCAAGTTGGCCTCTGTAAACTGTTTGGACAACGTGTCGAATTTATTTTTAGCCATCAACTCATCTCTAACATTGATGTTGTAAAGTAGTTGATCCAGGCTGATTTGCGTCTTCTTCATGTGCATGTTCGAGATAAAACTACTCCATCCTGATGAAAGCTTGGCAACTATACCCCCTACGACAAAAGCATTGACAAGTGGCATGCCATCGTCCTTAAGTTTTTGACGTAAATTATGGAACTCCTTGACTTGAGGCAACATCGTCGTGTCGTTCGCAAATCGCATATTCCAGACCTTCTCAGTCAAATGGATCTGATTGCGTTTCTCATCCGCCTGATAATGCTTCTCTAGATACTCCCAGATGACCTTAGCATAGTCCGTCTTACTGTATGACTCTGCCAGAGTATCCTCCATGGAGTTCAATGTCATCAGCTTACAAAGATTATTGTCTCTCCTCCATTTATTCTACTTTGCGGTTGCAATCGCAATTGTCCAAACAGTAGCATCATCCCCGTCTGTAATCTTCGGTTCTAGTTCTGTAAAAAGGAAGTCCACCTCTGCCAGTTGTAGATTCATGCAGACCTTCCTCTTCCAAGAGTTGTAATAATCCCCGTAGAACTTCTCAAGTTTGTTGAAACTTGTATCCAGAAGTTTCGTACGGCTGTTCTCCATCTACAAGGATCTTGCTTTAAGATTGTTAGTCCCGGGGCTTAATCAAAGATGGTAGAACTAGATGTCGAGATCAGAGGTTTAAACAAACGTTCCCCTTCTGATTATTCTCGAGATCCACGAGTAACACTATAATATAAATTTGATTACAAAAGCAACAATAATCAGAAAATAAATCTCACGTTCTTACTCCCAATCGTAGTTGCTGACGGAAAGAATTGAGTTACAACTCAGAAAAAAGAGAAGAAAGAAGAAAAGGAAAGGTTCTTGCTGGGGTAATTAAGATCACCGTTGCTCAAAGCAAGATTCGACCCACCACGATCTGCTTTCAGGAACCAGCAAGTTCACGAAGAACTTCTGGAACGCTCGTAAGTCAATGTTTGAGACTTGAACTGGCTTCCTGGACTTTACGGACTCCCTTAACTATCTTCTTGGTGCATCTCCCAAAGGAGGCCAAGGGGCTCTATTTATAGAGTGGACTGAGACTTCACTTTTTCTCCTATCCGATGTGGGACTAAAATACCAATACTCAAAAATAGAGTTTGATATTTTAGATCATCCCACAATCAGTATAGTAGTGTGCCAGTCCATGCCTACCCCCCGAACACTTCCGTGCATGCACGAAACAACCTGGAGTCCATGTCCAAGTCTGAGTCCGCACAACAAAAATCAACTTGCATTCTTGTTAGAATTAATCATTTTTCCTTCTAGGAAAATACTCCTACATGGCACACACTTGTGCCCCACCACACCTCATGTACATACCTCAACACAAGCGATACATTATATTGAGATACTCACCATTTGGTGTAGCAGATGTTGGACCTTCTAAGATCGCACCAATGTGAAGAAGCATCTGGAAGCTTTATTTAACAATATGAGGCTGGGTGCAGGAAATTCAAGTGTCCAAGTATACATGCTATTTCTCCACTATCTATTGGATTCAAAGATCCAATTCTTACTATAGAAAGAAGGGAGAGCTAGGGTTTTTACTGGTCGGACCGGCGATGACGGGCGGAAGAAAGAAAGAGCACGTCCCGCTAGGGGGCATATATATTGCAGACAAGTAATACCTATTTAACTATTACCAATTATGAGCATACATAGTATTCTAAACTAAACCACATCACATAAGGTATATATATATAAAGACATGCACACACACACACACACACACACACACACACACACACACACACACACACACACACACACACACACACACACGTATGTATAGATACATAGGTACACATGTATATATCTTTATACTTGTATCCAACTTACATCATACTTACATAACATATATATAATCTAACTAAATTATCAACAAACCTATAAAACATATATCAACCAAAGGGCATCAAACCCCAACTCAAATGCAACCAATCTCAGAAATATGCAAATCCCCTAAACTCGTACAAAATTGGAAACTCAAGAACACAGTGTATGTATCAGGTATTACCTGTACATGCAAAAACCTAAACTGGAAACCTATCAAATACCTAATAAAAATATACTGGAAAATGTCAATAGAGGGGGAGGGGGGTCATTCGTGTCCACACAGTGTCAAAGAAGTGTCAAAATAAATTTAGATTATAACCAAATTCAATGATAAAATTTTAGTTTACCAAACAATGAATTTGAATTTAATATGGTTTTTACCGGTCGGACCGGCGATGACGGGCGGAAGCAAGAAAGAGCACGTCCCGCTAAGGGGAACTATTACCAATTATGAGCATACATAGTGTTCTAAACTAAACCACATCACAGAAGGTATGTATATATAAAGACACACACACACACACACACACACACACACACACACACACGTATGTATAGATACATAGTTACACATGTATATATCTTTATACATGTATCCAACTTACATCATACTTACATAACATATATATAATCTAACTAAATTATCAACAAACCTATAAAACATATTGTTTGTAAAAACAAAAGTTGAAATTTTATTTCACAAACTTTGTAAGAAGATTACAAGAATTCTGGAAAAGTACAACTGTAGGAATCCGATCTGAAGACGATCGCTTTATCCCTTGGACGATGTGAACTTTGAAAACGATAGCCTCTGAAGTTGAAGGCAGTAGCCTCTGAAGAATACAGCAGCATTTGGACAAGAACTCCTGAACTCTCTGATTTTTCTGAACTTTATGTCTGATCCCCTGGAATGAAGACTTGAAACTCTATTTATAGAGTTCTGGAAATTTTAACTTTTAGTTATTATGAATTGCGCATGATAGGTTACGCATGCACTGGATTGTGCTGTATCAGACTACGCAGGCAGTTATTTGATCGTGGGCCAACTGGGTTGGACATATGGCATCATTTGATTGAAATGCGCATGATCATGTGCAGACGGTTGCCACGTAATGAGCAATTGATGGTATGAAGGCCACGTGTACATTTGTCAGTTATCTTGATGAAGTGCGCCACATGAATTGTGCTGACATCAGATTGCACTGGGATGGACAGCGCAACAGGAAGTCTGGCAGATTGCACAGCATGTACAGCTGTCCTCGAGCACTGTGCTGCACGATAAACGAACAGTTTCCTCGTTCTCCATGCTGTCAGTTGTCAGAAGATATGATTCTCTGTCAGATAATGATGACAAGGCCACGTCAGCTTGCGCACTTGAGAGTGTGTACAGCTCAGTATGCGCAATCGAGATGGTGTACAATCTGTCTTCTGTGCAGTTCACTTGAAGGATGTATAATTTGATTTTCATGACTTCTTTGATAGGTGCAACTTGATTTTTTAGGACCTACAAGACCCCCTTCAAAGTTTTTGAAGTTTAAAAACAGTCAAAGCTTCGAAATACTTTGAATTTTGATTTAAAAATCAAGTTGCACAAGTAATGCTCTGTCTGCACAATTGGAGGAGTTAGCTCCTGTTTATTCGGCGCAATCTGAGGTGGCCGTTGCTCTTCGAAAAACTATAAATAGTTCTCTTTGTTCTTCTTGTTATTCTTTACTTGTTTTCACTTTGTTTAAGAGAGAGAAATTCTCGAGCCTACTCCAGCTTCCTTCTTTCTTTTCCGTCGATCCTCATAGCTCCGAAGTGCTCCGCCGCCGAGAAAGGCAAGGCCCCCGCCGAGTCGTCGGCTCATGCTGTGCCGCGCCCTTCTCGATATGAAGTTGCGCATCCCGCACTTCAAGGTAGTAAATCAGATCAAAAGACCCTTTTTAGGGTTCTTTTAACATTGTTGGACCTTCGAATCTGTCCCTTTTTAGAGATTTGGTCATACTGTGCCGCTCTATTTAGGGTTTTGTTTTCACAAACACAATAGTCTTCATTTTTATGAAGACTATTTTCTTGCGCAATCGGTTAGAATGCGCTGGCAAAAGTCAGCACAATCTGCTGATTTGCGCAAGGCTGTCCAGCACAAACTGATACTTTGTGCAAGTTATTCAGCACAGTCTGATGGCTTGCGCAAGTGGATGAGTTGGCGCAACTGGACAGTTTATGCATAGAAGCTATTGTTGCGCAATCTGATGCTTGCGCAATCTGATACTTGCACAATCTGATGCTTGCGCAATTTGCTGACAGAATCATTGATTTTACTTGTACTGAATTCTATTTTTTCTGTTTGATACAGTTAACATCAGAGAGGATCCAGAATATGAAATATTTGTAGGGTCCCTTGCTGAACCGGAATTTAAAGAAGATTTGTCCCATGTGTTTTTTCCCCAATATGCTCTGCCATTCTTCCGCCAAACCATCTTGGTGGCTCAGGACAATGAGACTTTATTAAGTATGATGAATTGACAGCCCCTGCAATCTGCTGACGCCATTATCCATAAGAAACCTATGTTCTTATTTGGCGAAGCTATTGACAAAAGTTCTCAGCCGAGACCCCGTGTTGAGCAGAGACTATTCCAAAGAAAGGAGAAATTAATCCTATTACCTGACATTGCTAGATGCCTCCCTCTAGCCCGCTATGCCCATGCAAGCCATCCCAAGAGAATGAACTGGGATATTACTCCCCTCCAGCAGGCATGGACAGGAAAGATTTGTGTCAAAAAAGGGCCGAACAATAGAGATATGTTCTACAGCTCTTCTGAGCGCCATAGCTCCATGCTCAGAGGTTTAAAGCCTGGCTGAATCCCTCATGAGAACTTTTCTTTGCTACTGCCGGTGAGGACACCAATCTTTGCTAATGAATATGCAAAGGCTGAGGACAGATACCCGGATCAGGACATCCGGCTGACAGGTCTGGTGAACCCAGACAACAGAAGGTGGAACTGCATAGCCAACTGGATATTGGCTCAGTTCGAAGACAAGCTTAAAGAGATCGAGCTACATCATGCGGTATACGCTACCGTATATGGATTCTTCCCAAATCCTCATCTGTTTCTGGCCTTGGCATAGAGGTATAATTATAGGACAGGGACATTCATGACACCCTGCGGGAAAATTGGATTAGCCCTTCATGAGATGAAATACATCTCATGCCTACCAATGGAAGACTTCCCTTATGAGGAGTATGTTCCAACAAACGACGAGTTAGACAGACTACATCGAGAAAATTCAGAGATAGTGGCTATTTTCGACGAACTATTGTGCCATTACAACATATGCTCCCTGTACTATAAGAGCGGTTCTTCCGGCACTTATTATTCATCAAAGTGGTTGTCTTATCTTTTCCTTAATCATATCATTGAGAAAAAGACTAAGGATCATGATACTTGTAACCCAACCTTCTTCTAATCCCTCAGCCACAGTGAAGTGATCAGATTGATAGAAGAAAACAAGAAAATGGATATCAAAGTTAATGATGAACATCAATACCCTCCACTCAAGACCGGAGACTTTGTCGAGAGTTTTGTAAGAATGGGCTACAGGTTTATGTCAAGAGAAGCCCAGCTGGCGGGTTTTCTGACATACTAGCTCCGTCAATTCGTCGTACTCGGAGCGAGCGTTGTGGACCGATTCCACTGCGGTATACTCTTTTCTGCCGTCCGGTTAGTCTTTGGCTACCGGATGGATTTGCTGTCGGCGATAACCTGTAGGGTGAACGCAAGTCTTCATCTTTATGTTGACTCCATGATCAAATGCAAGGGTGAGAAAGGAAACTTCCCTCGACTGGAGTTGCCTTACACCTATTTATTCGGATGGTTGCTTCTGCACCATCCGTCATTGATGAACCCCGATATGGGAGTAGTCGGTGGTAGCTTTCTGCGTAGATTCTTCCGGGGCAAGTGGATATACATTCGTCTGAAGGATTGCAGACGTGTATTGAACCTTGGGAAGGGATGGAATTTTTACTGCGTTGTCCCTCCAGCCGGTTATGAATTCATGACACCAAATCTGGTTGACCTTGGGAGGCAGCCGTTGGGTCGGGCAGCATTTGATTGGCTGAGGACGATCAGGCCGTCGCACTTGGTGTATAGATTTGAAAATGAATGTTTTCTGGAACCATATCTGCCAAGCCGCTTCGTTCGTCAATTTGGTTACGACCAGTTTCACGTAGGCAACGCCATAACATGCCTGCGAGGACAAGGTTATTTGATTGATGGTGCCAGAGCATGGGCCTATTACAACGCTCGAGACACAAGGACAGTTTTCTCGATGCCAACCAAGACTGATCATGGTCCCCGAATGCTATACACGTATTCACTCTTTTACACAGCAGCTAATACGTTCGCTGAGAATTTTAATCTGATAGATAGCTTTGCGACGGTGACACGTTTGAAGAAAGGAGCCACTGCTATACTAGCTCCAAATAATGACGAACAGCATGAGCCGGTGGATGATCCATTGGAAGCCTCAAGGGAAGCTAATTTCCCTGAGGAAGTTAATGAACCACTAAGAATTTCCTTGAAAGTGGTCAAGTCTCCAGCCAGGGAAAGGAAAAGAAGGATTGACAAACCTTCTTCTCCGGTGGCGAAGAAAAAACTTATCTTAGACCAATCTGAGAAAGTTACTAATAGGTCGCAATCTCGACAACTGGCCGAGTCGACCCAACGTGAAGAAGCAACCACACCGACTTCTCTCCTAAAGCAGGTTGATGTGATAAATGTTGAGAGTCCAGAAAGACCTCTCCATGGAAAGAAACTAGCTTCTCTAAGAAGAAAAAGTGTGGTCACCCCACCGAGACAAATCTTGTCTTCGGTGGTAGCCAGTGCTGTAGCTGGAACAACCATGTCATCTCCTACTCCTGTCTCTGAGCCTAGTCCAGAGCAGCGAGAGGAGATTGAGTAGAAGGAGGAAGCTGAACAGAGAGAGGAGGCTACAAAGCCTAGAGAAGATGAAGCTTTACGATATCCTTCACCAGCGGTAGAAACTACTCAGCTTCCTGTCACACCAGGAATAATTCGCGAGGTGGAGGATCGTCTAATGATTGAGGAATTAATTGATTGCGACTTCGGTCTGCAAGATGATGTTGATCATGCCGCGGCAACTGCCAGCGAGGAAGCTCCTGAGGATAATGAAAGTGAGGAGAGTACATCATCAGAGGCTGTTGATGATACACAAAATCCTGAAGAGGACATTGAGGTCCATATATTTTCCAAAGCTGCTGATGACACCCTGGATCCTGAAAAGGATGTTGAGGTGCAGGTATCTCCAGAAAGGATTGCAGACGAGGAAGTGGCCCTAGAGGATACTCCTACTGTTGATCCCAAAGGTATTAAATGAAACTATCAATCTTCTTTTTATAGATTAGTAGCTGACATCTCTATCTTTGATCCATACAGAAATTGAATCTTCTCCAGCGCCTCCAGTGTGCACGGATATAGTGCCTGTAACAACGATAGCTAGCAGCAGTCGTCATTTGTCTGGTGGCTCCGAGGCAGGCAGTAGCCAGGCAGTTATGTCTGAGGCTACTTCTGCTAGATTGGAATCTGTGCCAGCAGATGACCAAATCATCACTAGACCAAGCCATGGTAAAACTGCTTTTACTTTTGATCTTTTTAATAGCTGCAAATGACAGACAAAATAATAAAAGTTTATCTGTTTTTGCAGAGGAACAACTGGGAGGAGCAACCAGCTCTACTTTAGCTCCCTTATTTAAAGAGCCCTCCGTCCAAGTGGCTGAACGTCCTGCTGCTTCATCATCAACGGGAGTCGCTGCTACTCCTGGTGCTTTAGCCACTAACCAATTTGTCATCAGCTCTTTCACCAACTTTTTCTTTAATTCGTTGGGACCATTAATAGATAGGGTGATATAAAAGGAAGAAGCTAATTTCTCTACAGTTAGAGGTCCAACCTCCTACTTGATTAATGCCATCCGCAACCAAGGCGACGAAGCTCATGCTACTTTTCTTGATCACATATTAGATGAGCTGGAGACCTCGGTTAAGAGCTACAAAGAGCTAAATAAGGGGGAGGTAGAGCCTCTGGTGCAAGCTGAATTTGAACGGATGTCTCAAGAGGCTGCGGTTGAGAAAGTTAATTTCCAAGTTCTTTTGGATACTTTCACTGCCAAATCCGCTGAGTACAACTCTAAAGTAGAAACAGTGACATCTGTTGCTGAAGAGAAAGAAAGAAGAGTTGCTGAATTGCAAGCAAAAATTGCTCGTCTTCAGAAAGAACTGAGACTTGCTCAATTAACTCTGGAAAATGAGGCCACTCAACATCAAACTGCAATTCAACAACTTGGTGTTCTGACTCAAGAGAGAGATGAATACGTTGCAGCTCACCAAGCTGAAATCACTCGCAGACTAGTAACTCTGCCAACCTTCGATGATAAATCTGGAATGGAAGAAGCTAGGAAACGAGTGATGGAATCTCGTGAGGAGCGACTACAAATCTTGAAGCAGCAGATGACCAATTTGATGACACCACCGGCCGAGTAGAAAGATCTTTTGTATCTTCTTATTTTTGCAATATGTATCTTTTTAACGTCTTTCATCTTTGATCAATAAAAAGACATTTTTTGTGGTTATATTATTTATTGTATATCTTATTCAAATATAAATAATAGTGATAGAAAATATATTCAGAGGTACAGGACATGATATATTTCTTAATTTTTTAGAAAATAATTATATTTATTATATCTGCTCAGAGGTAATATGGACATGGCAGAATATAATTTGTGGAATATCATTATTTTAATAGACAACTTAATCGAGGACGACAAGTTGCTGATGTAGATGATTAGATAAATGAACGAAAATGAATCGTCAAAATGTGTGAACGAAATGAATCGTCGGGTGAATTAATTGAACGGGTGAACCGTCAGATGAATGTAATGAACGGGCGAACCGTTGAATGAATATAGTGAACGGGCGAACCGTCAGATGAACAGGTGAACTGTCAGATGAATGTGACGAACGGACGAACCGTCAGATGTATGTAGTGAACGGGCGAACCGTCAGCTGAATATAGTAAACGGGCGAACTGTCAGATAAACAGGTGAACTGTCAGATGAATGTGATGAACGGACGAACTGTCAGATGTATGTGTCGCTTCGTTGTTTTAAGAATCTCTGCCTATAAATAGGACAAAAATTAGATGAAATGATCACTTTCACTTTTCAACATAAAGATGTCGTCTGAAGATGCCTCCAAGAAAGTTGAAATCGCCCCGAAGGTTGAAGAACTCCTGGAAGAACGCTCAGGAGAAACTGACCAGCCAAAGCAGATAGAAGCGGGCGAAGGTTCGTCTGTACCCAAGCCACCAAGAGACATCCTGGACCTCCTGCTTGAACCCAGGAAGACGAAAGAAGAAGAGGCCATGAGGACGACTGTTTGCAAGTTCCTGGTAGGTTCAAGCAAGGATGTTCTCAGCTTTTTTGCCGACTATGTCTTTGATAAGGACGGCAGTGGCCCTCGTCCTGTCTTCAAGAAGGACGATAGTGATTCCCATCTTTGATATTATGTAACAACGTTTATGATAAAATAAAAATCAAACTTTATTTATGAATTGTCTGATCATATTTACATAAAGTCCCTGTTACATTTATACATAGTATTTCTTGAGGAATTTGCCATTGATAGGCATCATAGCAACTCGACCGTCTAACTCTGAGAGTTGATGGGCCCCATTTGAAAAGACTTTGCTCACAATGTAAGGTCCTTCCCACTTTGCGTCAAATTTGCCCTTGTTCATGTGAGTCATAGTCGTAGGACGTCTGACTGTTAGAACGAGCTCTCCTTGCTGAAAATCTCTGACTTTAAGCTTGCGATTGAAAGTCTTCGAGATGCGGGCTTGATATAATTCAATATGTTGTTGAGCCAATAGCCGCTTTTCGTCGAGCGCCTCCAATTCTTGAAGTCGAAGAAGATCATTATTCTCATTGGTAAGCTCATTAGCGATAGCAATCCTTAAGTATAGAATTTGAAGTTCCAAGGGAAGAACTGTTTCACAGCCGTACACTAGAGAGAAGGGTGTACAGCCTGTGGGATTGCGAACCGTAGTAAGATAAGCCCAAAGACGTTCGCCAAGCTTTTCACTCCAATTCCGTTTGTTAGTAGATACAAACTTCTTGAGGAGCTTGATAATGGTTTTATTGAAGGCTTCTGCTAAACCATTAGCGGCAGGGTTGTAGGCTGTAGAAGCGACATTGTCAATTTGATGATTATCACAGAATCTTGTGAACTTTTGACTGATGAATTGTGGTCCGTTGTCATGGATGATCCTTTGAGGTACACCAAATCTATAGATGACATGATGTTTGACGAAGTTGATGACGCTACTGGTCTTGACTTCAGCTAGGGGTATAGCTTCTGTCCACTTGGAGAAGTAGTCGATTATTGCTAGTACGAATCGATGTCCTCTAGAAGAAGGAGGATTGATAGGACCTATGATGTCCATGCCCCAAGCTTTAAAAGTCCAGGAAGCAGCAGTCGGATGCAGGAATTCTGAGGGTTGATAGATGAAATCTGTATGGATTTAATAGGTGCGACATTTCCTTGCATATTCGATGGCATCTGATACCATAGAGGGCCAGTAGTAACCCATACATCGAATGCGATCCTGTAGCTTAGGACCAAGTTGATGTGCTCCACAGACACCATCATGAACTTTACGCAATACTTGCTTTACTTCATCACCAGCGAGACAGCGCAGAAGAAGACCGTCATAAGTCCACCGATAGAGAGTCTTGGTGGTTTGATTGTAGTAGAATCGCAGAGATCGCCGACGAATACTCGTAGCCTCCTTGGGATCTTCAGGGAGTATGTCATGAACTACAAAGTCGATGAAAAGAACTCTCCAGTATTTATTGATAACATTGGCTTCAATAAGATTACTGAACTCAATATTATGATTGTTTTCGATACAGAACAATTCTCAATTAGAAATAACCACCACCTGCTGTCTTTTGATAGGGATGGCTAAGACCGCTGCAAGATTGGCTAAAGCATCTGCCTCAGTGTTGCAAGCTCGCCGAACATATTCGATAAAGAAGGCTTTCAATGATGTAGCAATGTTGATTGCTGCATCATGGTAAGGCACCGTATCTTGATGGCGAACTTCATAAATTCCTCTAACCTAGTTAACAACCAGCTTGGAGTCACTATAGACTTCAAGATATTGGACGTCGAGTTGTTTGGCTAACTGAAGACCGATGAGTAAAGCATTGTATTCAGCTATGTTGTTAGAGCAAGGTTCATCTATGGAATAAGCTCTTTGAATAGTTGACCCATCTGGAGAAATAAGGACAACTCCAACTCCTGCGACGATGGCACCATTGGGTCCAATTCTGGATGCACCGTCGAACAATAGACGCCAAGTAGGAAATTCTTCGGAGATCATATTTGATTCTAATATCTCATCTGAAATTTCATTATAGAGTTTAGATGTTTCTGGAACAGGATGAGCTGCTAAGAAATCTGCCAGCGCTTGACCTTGGATAGACTTTTGAGGAACATATACCATGTCATATTGGCTAGAAGAATGGCTCATGTAGCCAGCCGAGAATTGAGTGTGCTGGGCTTCTTCATGAGTACCCGAAGATGATTCACTCGGGATATGACATGAATAGTTTGGCCAATGATGTAATGCCTTGTCTTTTGAACAGCACACATGAGAGCTAGGCATTCTTTTTCGATAGGACTATAACGATGTTCAGCACCAATCATAGTACGACTGAGATAGTATATGGCTTGTTCATGACCTTCTTTATTCTTTTGGGCAAGTAAAGCACCCAATGAATGATCCATTGCACGGACATACATTAAGAATGGTATGCCTGAAATTGGTGGCACCAAGACTGGTAGGTTAATGAGATATTGCTTTATGTCTTCGAATGCTCGTTGACACTCTTCGGTCCAAATAAAAGAGACACCTTTCTTCATTAGCTGAGTGAATGGTCTGCAGCGTCCAGACAGATTCAAAATAAACCTCCTGATGTACGCAAGTCGACCTTGGAATCCTCATAGCTCTTTTAGGTTGCGTGGAGGACGCATCTCTTGAATGGCTTTGATCTTCTCAGGATCTACGTGTATACCCTTAGAGGTAATGACGAAGCCGAGAAATTTGCTACTAGAGACACCCAAGAATGACTTGGTGGGATTCATTTTCAGTTGATGTTGGCGCATGAGATTGATGATTGTTCTCAAGTCTTGGATGTGATCTTCCTTTAGACGACTCTTGACAGCAATATCGTCAATGTAGCATTCGACAGTCTTACGCAGATGATCTCGGAAGATGGTACTCATAGCTCGTTGATAAGTTGCACCAGCGTTCTTGAGACCAAACGGCATTAC
Organism: Iris pallida; assembly: GCA_029216955.1. NCBI lineage: Eukaryota > Viridiplantae > Streptophyta > Magnoliopsida > Asparagales > Iridaceae > Iris > Iris pallida. Next base: position 29,011,325 of record JANAVB010019800.1, on the reverse strand, counting down.
TGTGTAGCAATAGACCCCGCGATGAGTGCGGAAAGACGTATGTTTTTCATCTTCAGGATTCATCCGAATCTGATTGTATCCAGAGAATCCGTCCATGAAAGATATCAGTTCAAACCCACAAGTGTTGTCAATCATGACATCTGTGATAGGGAGAGGAAATTCATCTTTTGGACATGCTTCGTTAAGATCCCGAAAGTCGATGCAAACTCGAACTTTACGGGTTTTCTTCAGGACTGGAATAACGTTGGCTACCCAATCTTGATGTTGTTCTTCTCGAGTAAAACCACAAGCGATGAGTTTCTTAACTTCATCATCCATCGCGTCCATCATTTCTGGCTTGAAACGTCGTTGTTGTTGCTTGACTGGTTATGTATTAGGCAAAATGTTCAGTTTGTGAGTAGCAACTTTGGGATCTAGACCTGGCATGTCTTCATAACTCTAAGCAAAGACATCAATGTATTCTTTAATAAGAAGAATTAATTCTTGCTTATCTGCTTCTGGGAGATTCTTGCTGATGAATATTGGACGAGGTGACCCGCTTTCTCCTACATCAATTTGAACTAATTGATCTTCAGTAGGGGGTTCTCGTTGTTCAAATCGGAGTTCCCATTGAGTATCCATTCGTTGAGCCCAAGGATCTGTTTCGGGACTTTCTTCAATATCCTCGTCATATCCTTCTAGAAGTTCAACGGAGACCATGTTAGATGATACGATCAGCCGATGAGTTTAACCAATGCTGGTGTCAGAATCCCATGATCTAGAATCAGAAGAGTTAGAGCGCTCTTCACTATCAGATTCGGAAACTACTGGGATAATACCGGAGGTGAAGCATATCCGAGACCTCTTTTGGTCTTGTTGTAGTACATCTCTGACTTTCCTTTTGGGACAGTCGTACGGATAGGAGTTCATCTACCCTTGCCATAGTTGAGGCCACTTTTGAAGTCATAACCCATCTTTCGAATGATATCTTTTGATTGTTGACTGCAATGACGAAGTTGGAGATGTCTTGTATCATTACTTTTGCTATCATCCGTATAGCTAAATTTTTGTTCTGGTCTTTTACTAAAAAATATTGGACTCTCGCCTTTCTTTCGAGCGGGAACAATACGGTATGAATCATCTGGATTTTGAAGTGAGACTTCTGTTTGAAGAGATTGTACAACTCCCATTGTAAATGACTGGAAGCTATCTAACATATCCAAATAACATTTAGTATGATAGATGACATCAGTATACTGGAAAGTAGATGTTTTTTTATTGATTTGTACATTCATATTTACAACAGGACCCTTAGCCTTAGCAGGCTTGGTCATATTGATTACAAGAGGGGGAGAAGAAGAACGTAGAGGAGGCTTGTTACGACGAAGGTCAATAACAAGTGGCTCAGAGGAGGTGAGCTCCCTTTTGTCCTTGTTATGAGTTAAATCAATAACAAGTAGCTCAGAAGAAGTGAGCTACTTTTCGTCCTTGTATGACGTAAGTCGATAACAAGTGGCTCAGAAGAGGTGAGCTCCCTTTGATCTTGATCACCATCGATTTGTTGCTTCTGAACTGGCAAGTGAATAGCCAGTGGTTTGGAGGATTGAGGATGAGAAACATGCCCTTTGACAGGTATGATGAGGGTGTCTTTGGGCACTGTTTCTTGCTCTTCTTCAGTGTTTAAAGCTAACACAACCTTCATGAATTCATCCTTGTACATACGATCGTCGTTGCAGTATGCTTCAACACTTTGAAAGGACAGAGATCCGCAACCTCCTTCTGGACCTCCCCATTGTCATCAACATTCTTGAAACATTGATGGAGAGTTGACGGAACAATGTTGTGCTCATGCAAGAATGGTCTTTCAAACAAAGCATTGTAAGAACAACCAAGGTTGTCAATGATGTAGAAGGTCACCTTTGTGCGAAGATTGTCTATTTGAAGTTTTAGGCGAATCTTGCCCAGAGGTTCCCTCCTTCCCTTGTTGAATCCGAGGATGGTAGTGATTGTATTGGAAAGACTATGCACGGGGATTTTTAGTGCATCTAACATTGTCTTCGGCATGATACTGAGAGCAGACCCTGGATCTATCAGAATACAATCAACTTTCATTGAGTCGACATATCCTGTAGAGTATAGAGGACGGTCATGCCTATTGTCTTCCATCAGCATGTCATCCTGAGTGAAGGTAATGTTTGGAATCAATTCCAGAATACTATGACAATGAAGGCAAGAGATAGGCTCTGCTGTAGGCTTTTTAAGAAGGGCTAGACAAGTTTCTGCCTGCATGAGAGCTTCACTTAGAGTTTCTCGAGTCTCTTTGGAGAGGCGCAATAACTCGAAGATGGACAGCCTGGCAGGTGTATTAGCTAGTTGAGCTAAGATATCAAAGTTGTAAGGCTTTTCAAGTCCTGAAGGAGACGACTTCTTCAAAGGTTTGTCAAAATGGACTTATTGTTTGCCTTTGTCACCTACCACCGGCTTGGGAAGAATGGGTATTACCATCGGTGAGGATGCAGAAGGGATTTCTTCAGTGGAAGCAGGTTGTACTGGAGCGAATTTCGAAGAAGAAGCAGGGTTTTCTTGATTTTTAGGAACTCCCGATATTGCAAGTCTTTGTCTTGCCCTTGGAGCGGTTTCTCTTCTTGGAAGAAGAAAAAACTTCAAACTCTGAAGCAAGATCAGGATGAATCCACATAATCTCGCCATTGTCAAGAGATAAAGGGACGAGACCTTCACTTCGTGGTGGAGGAAGATTCTCGATCTCAAGAGTAGCTTTGGGGATTGGTATAACGCCATGTTGTACCATTTATGGAGGGAAATCACCGAACTAAACTGAGACCATGTTTACGGTAACAGTCTTTTCGTCTTACTACAGAGTGATGACACCAGCGTTGACCAGCTCTTGTATCTTACCTTTGAGCATGTAGCATGCACGAGTAGGATGCCCAATGAACCTGTGATAAACACAATATTTGGGATGATCGGTCTTACCGACTTCATCAGGTTTTTTTGGGTCTGGGAGTTAGATTTTATTGCTTTTGATCAAGCAATCAAAGATACCTGCAGTGTCATTTTCATCAAAGGAGTACTCTACTTTAGGACGAGGTTCCCTTGGTGGAGGTGCAGAAGGAGTAGAAGTAGACGTAGGTGGAGCCACATTGACCGCCAGAGATTCCTTGCTCTTCAAGTTGACGTTCAGAGTATCTTTATTCTTGCGGTTGTTCTGGCGATTACCGCTACTCGACGTCTGATGTTCATCCCGGTCGAGGTTAGACATTTGTACCCCTAGCTGCTTGAATTTGTCAGTACTAACTTCAGCTGCTTTAGCGTTGACAATGAAGGATGGCCAGTCTTGGAACTGAGTTGACCCCGTCCACATACTGATGATAGGCAAAAGATTTGCCTTGCAGGTGTCTATGGTGACAGCGGCCGGAGTCCCAGGAGGCATTTTCAAAGCTTCTCGGCGGAACCTTTCAATAAAATTCTTAGCAGTTTCATTATGTCTTTGTTTGATTCTATTGAGAGCTGACATAGTCATGTCATTGATTCCCTCGTAAAATCGTTCCAAGAAGATTTGTTTGAGACGCGAGAAGGAAGTGATACAGCCATCGGGCAGGCTTCTGTACCAATCGTATGCCAAACTGGCTAAACAGCCGACAAATACTCTGGTAAGAAGAGCGTTATTTGACTGGAGTTGAACAGTCATTACCTCAAAGTGGTTAATGAACTGGCTAGGAGAAGTACTGCCATCAAACAGAGAGATTGTCGGAATCTTGTACTTAGGAGGAAATGGGACTTCCTTCCATTCAACTGGGTAGGGTTGCTTAATCCCCAATCTCTGTAAGTTGTCTTTCTCTTTAAAGGCCTCGAACTGAGTGCGCAAGAGCTTGACAGCTTCGTTAGCATCCTCCGATGTTGATGAAGGAGCAGGTGGCGTCAGAGTGTTAGGAGGAGGAACATCATGGTAAGCACTACCCCCAGTACCTGACTGACTGGGCGTTGTTTGGATTTGAACAGGGGGTACTTGAGGAGATGCTACCCCCAGCCCTATATTGACAGGTACTGATGATGCTATGATCTCAGGACTTACAGCAGGTACGGTCGCTAGTACTGTGTGTTGGGCCATAAAAATAGAATACATACTGGCGACCATTTCAGCCATGGTCTTCAGCTTGTCTTCTAATGCAGCTATTCGCTGTTCTTGATTTGCCGAAGTTGAAGCATCCGAATCTTCATTGACAACATAAGATGTCACTTCTCTTGGTACAGTAGAAGACACTGTTTGTTCAAAACTTTTACTGTATGCATCATAGTCGGAGAAGGAATCATCTCCCGGGTGAGAAAGAGGAAGATGACCGAAAGGATCTTGAGGAAGATTCCTTTAACCAATTGTATCTCGGCTTCGGGATCGGGTATGTTGAAATACTCCTTCAGAAGATTCCTGGAGTAAATCTAAATACCGCTGACTGGGACGGCGAGGCTTGTCGTGCTTGAAGCATTTTCTACCCCCAGTGTCTCGGGAAGTCATGTTGACAGAAGCGTACAACACTTCGTCTTCATCTTCTGACATAGGTTCAGAGTTTGCAAAAGTCAAACGATCGAAGATAGATCGTTTTGTTGTTTGACAACAACATTGGATGATGACTTTGTGATTACAATGATAATCAGATGGTTGAAATGGAGGTGTCAAGAAGTTGTCCCGCTTTTGCCTGAGATGCTCTCGGAGGTCAGGAACAACGATGGGACGAGAAGAAGTTTGAGGGATATGTTCTTTGATAACATTCGGAACATGGTTCTGGTTCTTCAAATGCTTTGTCCCTTCAGTGTACAGGGAAGTACTGATTTCATTAGCATAGGTGTCAGGATTTTTGATCGTGGAAGTTTGCTTCTGATTCTGTTTGATCTTCGGCATTGGCTGTTTATGTTTCGCCGAAGCTGGGCGATTGAGATAAGTTCTTAGATCAGCAAACTCACCTCCAGGGGTTTCTGTCTGAGACACCAGCAATTTTCCCTGTTTTGATCGGAATATCTTGAGTATTGGAAGATCTTTGAATTCTGCTACTGGAGTGGGCAGAATACCTCTTTGATCAGTACAAGTTCTCTTGACATGGAGGAAAGAAGAACCTTTGTTTGAAAGAGTTCTTGTACTGACTGGTGCCGAGGCACGTTCAGATTGATCTTCTACGGTAAAGACCGAGGAATACTGAGAAAAGACCAAAGGGCCTTTTCCTTTGTTTTGTGAAGAAGGGTTAGCTAAAGGGCGTTTCCCTCTGTTGTCTTCCAAGTCATGAGACAAGGAAGTTTGAAAAAAAACCAACGGGCCTTTTTTTTTGTTCTGAAGCGGAGGAGAAATAGCCAGCAGACTACCCCCAGTGGATTGCTCTGGAGCAACAGGGTACTTGAGAAGAGGAGCAAAGTTCTTCCCTTTGCTATGAGAAGAAGAGAGATTAGCCAAAGGGCTGTCTCTCTTGGATTGCGCAGGCATAACTTGCGCATGGGGAGATTTGACAGTAAGCGCACTGGCTGATTGCGCAGAAGAATCTGTGACAGATGACTTTCTGGCTACAGACCCAGTGGTTTGCGCAGCAGGAGTTCTGGTCACAGAGTGTTTGGGTTGCACTCTGGTTGCTGGAGTGGTAGACTGCGCAGGAAGAGTTGCTGCTAACTGCACCAGAAGCAGAGGAGCCTTGCACTTTGACAGGGCAGCATAGGAAGTAGTTTGTGTACTGGCAACAGCAGATTGCGCATGAGTAGTAGAGGCAGATTGTGCAACAGTAGAGACAACAGACTGTGCAACAGTCTTGGCAGCAGAGACTTTAGACTGCGCAGCAGTTTTGGTGACAGAACAGACTGCGCAGCAGTCTTGCGAACCCACACTGGACGCACTTTGCTCGTGGCAGAAGTTTTTGCAGTACGAGGGGTGGTCCGTGGAGTTGATCATGGCTTCATAGGCCGTCTGGTTGACTTTCACAACCAGCGTCTTCTGCGTCTTTCCGATAGACGCAACGTCACATTGAGTTGTCACTTCCTCGTCGGAGGAGAAAGTCGTCTCCAGGAGAGTCGCCATTTTGTTTGCAAAAACAAAAGTTGAAATTTTATTTCACAAACTTTGTAAGAAGATTACAAAAATTCTGGAAAAGTACAACTGTAGGAATCCGATCTGAAGACGATTGTTTTATCCCTTGGACGATGTGAACTTTGAAGACGATAGCCTCTGAAGTTGAAGGCAGTAGCCTCTGAAGAATGCAGCAGCACTTGGACAAGAACTCCTGAACTCTCTGATTTTTTGAACTTTATGTCTGATCCCCTAGAATGAAGACTTGAAACTCTATTTATAGAGTTCTGGAAATAAGTAACTTTAGTTATTCTGAATTACGCAGGATAGGTTGCGCATGCAATAGATTGTGCAGCATCAGACTGCACAGGCAGTTATTTGATCGTGGGCCAACTGGGTTGGACACATGGCATCATTTGATTGAAATGCACATGATCATGTGCATACGGTTGCCACGTAATGAGAAATTGATGGTATGAAGGCCACGTGTACATTTGTCAGTTATCTTGATGAAGTGTGCCACATGAATTGCGCTGACATCAGATTGCGCTGGGATGGACTGCGCAACAGGGAGTCTGGCAGATTGCGCAGCATGTACAGCTGTCCTCGAGCGCTATGCTGCACGATAAATGAACAGTTTTCTCGTTCTCCGTGCTGTCAATTGTCAGAAGATCTGATTCTCTGTCAGATAATGATGACAAGGCCACGTCAGCTTGCGCACTTAAGAGTGTGAGCAGTTCAGTATGCGCAATCGAGATGGTGCGCAATATGTCTTTTGCGCAGTTCACTTGAAGTATGTATAATTTAATTTTCATGACATCTTTGATGGGTGCAACTTGATTTTTTAGGACCTACACATATATCAACTAAAGGGCATCAAACCCCAACTCAAATGCAACCAATCTCAGAAATATGCAAATCCCTTAAACTCGTCAAAATTGTAAACTCAAGAACACAGTATATGTATCAGGTATTACCTGTACATACGAAAACCTAAACTGGAAACCTATCAAGTACCTAATAAAAATACACTGGAAAGAAGGGGAGAGGCCATACATGATGTCAGCAGGGGGAGGGGGGTCATTCGTGTCCACATAGTGTCAAAGAAGTGTCAAAATAAATTTAAATTATAACCAAATTCAATGATAAAATTTTAGTTTACCAAACTATGAATTTGAATTTAAAAATTCATGATTTAGAATAAATACAAATCTTAGTTACAAACCAGCCGTGATATATAAGAAAGAAAGAAGCCCTTTCCTTTCCAAGTATAGGATAATAACTACCAAATCAAATATTACCATATAAGAACTTAGACCGAAATCATATATATATTACCAAATAAAATAAGGCAAATTATAAGGGCACATAACATTTTGATCGGGGCTAGCCAAGGATTAGGGCTAGCCAGGATTTGAGGAGATTTTACTCGGGCTATCAAAATATTCCACTCAGGGGGCTGTCAAAACCCCACAGCCCCCCCCCCCCAAACCCCAAAAATCAATATCATTTCTAAATTTCACTCTCTCTCTTCACAAACCCTAGCTTTCTTCTTCTTCTTCTTCTTCTTCTTCTTCTTCTTCTTCTTCTATCCATCTTCTTCTTCTCCACCATTTTCATTCTCACATCTCCATCAAAATCCTAGTTTTCTTCTCATCTTCTTCTTCTTCTCCACCATTTCCATCATCACCATCTCCATCAAAACACTAGTTTCCTTCTCTTTCCCAATTTCGATAGCATCCAAAAAATTAAATAAACCCTAAAATGCATGAAAATAAAGCTTAAATATTTCTTTCCTCATAAAGAATTCATGGAAATAAACCCTTAAATTGTATATTTCACTCTATTATCAAGAGTGAAATAAACCCTAACATGTTTTTTCATTCGGAAATTCGACTTTAGGACTGCCAGAAATTGTGGCAGTCCTGAAAGGAACTTGCTGTACAACAAGTATCTTTCAGGACTACCTCAATTTTTGGTAGTCCTCAATATGTCTAGGACTGTCAGAAATTATGGCAGTCCTGCTATAGAGCATGTCCCTTTCAGGATTGCCAGAATTCCTGGCAGTCCTCAGTACTTCTAGGACTGCCAGCAATTGTGGCAGTCCTGTTGTACATCGAGTCTATTTCAATAGTGCCACAATTTTTGGCAGTCCTCAATACTTCTAGGATTGTCAGAAATTGTGGCAGTCCTGATATGAACCCAATTCTTCTACAACTAGGGTTTCTTTCATAGTTTTTTTCTACAACTAGGATTTCATGCATAATTCTTCTATTAATAAAGAAAAATTGGTTAATAGACTAATAGATTAATAGATTTAATAGATTTGATAACTCAATTTCTTCTACAACTAGGGTTTCATCCATAATGCCCAAACAAGAAAAAGAAAAATAAATTAGGGTTTGGAGAAAGAGATCTGAGAAATTAGAAGAGCAAAAAATCAAAATAAACTAGGTTTGAAAAAATTGATGTTCTTGTTCTTGTTCTTCTTTTTCTTCTTCTTGTGAGAAAAAAGGGAAGAGCAAAAAATAAATAAAAAGTTGACTTATATACTCACATGTTGGCTAGCCCTAAGTAATTTTTTCAAAGGCAAACTTGTAAATAAATCAAAATTTACTTTTGGCTAGCCCTGATCAACTTTGCATGTGTCCTTATAATTTGCCTAAAATAAAGACAACTCCTCCTCATATTAGTTTCCGGCTCTAGGCTACTGAACCATACTAGTGTTTAGTTTCAATTCTCTTCTTTCTTCTTCTCCTCAGCTTCGGTCTATCTATGGAAACCGAAGCACTGTTCCGTGTCGACCTCGTGAAGGCAAGGTCGGCCCAGAGTATTTTAATGCCCTGTGCGAAATCCAAAATGATACCCCTTGTTCGGATATATTGAAAACAAAGTGTTAATTTTCTTGGAGAAGATTCATTGTTTCATTATCATGAGCGCATTTTACATTTAGGGTATCGTTAAAACAACGTTCGCTTGAAAAACAGTACCATAGAAATTTAAGTAGAAGCGTCTTGATCACGTTTAAACAAAATATCATAAAATATTCTACAAAATCAATAAAAACTCCTAGACACAAACTCTTGCACCATTTTTCATATAATTGAATAATCAAATACCATAACTCATTCAAACTCAAGTTCAGCTAAACAACATCTAAAAACTAGATCATCTAAACATCAAATTGGCTTTTCCGTAATGGATAATTAAAATAATAAGAATGACATCTTTGTAGTGAACATTTCGTTCCCGTACATGATCCAAATTTAAATACCAAATCCAGCAATCCCTAAATCAATCCAAATACCGAATTCAACAATCCCCAAATCATCTTATCACTAATATTTGTTAAACATCCACTACGTAATACAATATTTCAAAATATGTTATGCAAAAAATTGAAAATCAATTTACTCAAAATTCAATAATTCATCATTGCAACTCAAGATCATTAAAGTTATTGTCGCTATTAGTATCACCAATAATAAATTTTATCATTAAAACTCGAATTTCAGAACTCAAGTTCATTATCTGGAGATTGTTCAACGGAACTTGCGTCATCGTTTAAGTGAGTAGTTGTTGTTGTCTTAGCCGCAACTCATATCAATTCAACGATTATAAAATCCTAATTCTTAACTTCAAATCCCTAAGTAGATTTTAAAATTATGGACAGTAGAAGAGGACATGAAGAATAAATTGAAAGAAAAATAGGAGTTTGGGATTCAATTATAAGTAGAAGAAAGAAGGAAGCGAGAATTAAAATTAACAATTTTCAGGAACACTTATTGTAGTGCCCCGTCCCACTCAGTCAATCGGAGGAATCGAAACGCCGACGGTGTTCGGACTTAGCCTTACAACGGCGACTTGAAGACATCACTCGGTCAAGGCGACCGCTCGCTCCGGTGGGGTAGTTTCAGTGAACTTGCCTCATCTTAGACTTCACATAATAAATCGCATGTTTTTAACTTGCACAAGCAGGCTTGATAAAAGAGATGAATCCACATAGATAAGGGAATAATCCCGACGGGTCGAATTGAGTTAGAATATGGAAGGGTCCAACGGTTGGCTTAGAGTTGGTGCATGACGTGCTTTGAAAATGACACTCGATCCTTCGTCCCATGGCTTGGGAGAAGGAAAGTTGGTTGAGTAGGCAAAGTTATGAACGTAGCCTAAGTCTTAGGCGTCGCCCATATGAATGCTTCATAAAGCATGCACGGTCCTATCGTCCAAGGCTTAGCATAACCATGGCTCGCCCCATGAGTTAAGTTACGCTGTACGGTTTATGACGTAAGTCTATGCACCCAAATGACTTGGTCGTTCAGAAGTCGAACGCATGCGGCACATTTCTGCAATGCGAGGCTTAACGTAGCCCTTGTTTGTCGAGTCCTTATACATTTAAGTCAGGCAAGTTATGTTAGGCAATCGCAGTGGTAGCAAGCACGGTCCTACGAGTTCTACGGCTGGGTCTAGCCACGAAGCCCTATGATTTTGAAGCTAGTTGTATGGAGTATGTGTCGGACGACAATGTTGTACGGATCACAAGTCAGTTTAAGGCACGATGCATGGACATAGTATTTAAGGCACGAGCCACGGCATGGAGTATGTGTTGACGACAATGTCGTACGGATCACAAGTCAGTTTAAGGCACGATGCACGGATATAGTGCTTAAGGCACGAGCCATGGTTGATTCAAGGTAAGTTATAGAAAAAGGGGGGCTATCAAATAGTCATTCCTAAGTTAAGTAAAAATGATATTGCATCAAGGGAGAAGGCACGCGACCGTGGGTCGTCGAGGGATCTCAGGGATAGAAGTCTTGGACTTGGTTTGAAAGAGAGGGTAACACTGAAAATAAGGATGACTGTGTGAGATGTCAGTTTGAGTCGAGTCTTGCATGGTCATGGACAACTTGTCGACAAGGACGATGTTTCCTTGAGCGGCAACCCTGGGCCATGGGACCGACTCGGCCTAGTAGAAAACAGGGTATAGTTGTGCATAAGGTTTTTAGCACGGGTTAAGCTGGGGCTTGCAACGGAGCTAGCTACTTACGCTGAAAGGATCCCGATTAACAAAGCTATATATCACAGGATAGCTTGTGATGCTAGTGGCCAAGTTCATATAGATGTTGGCAAAATACCGGCTATCCGCATGTATGCCTTTGGATTGAGTCGAGTTGAAAGTGTGTACAAGTTGGAACACAAAGTTTGGGCCTAAGATTTGGCTTCAACATAGGCGTCGTGCTTCGGCACGAGTTGTGGCGTCGAGCCTTAAGTTGTTGGCATAGAGTTGCACAAGTTGGTTTGAGTTATCTTGAGTTTAGTCAGGAAATGCCGCAAGGCAAAGTCGGTCGAGTGATACTTAGCCGCAGGTCTTGATTGGGTCAGTTGGTGATCAAAGTAGAAAGGGCCGCAAGGCGGCGGTATGATTAAATCTTACTGAGTTGCGAGGTACGACATCAGCAAGGATTTGTAGCATGATCACTTGAAAATGGAGCCTCACCGCGTAGTTACGTCTTTGATTTTATGCCGTAAGGCAAACACGACTTGATAGGTTAACGTTGTTGATACGAGAAGAGTATAAAGGCAAAATATATGTTAACGTTGAGTTGCAAGCACGGGATGGTCTAGAGACACAAAGTAGGCCGAGGCATTGGTACTAAAATAATCATAAGGCAAGAGTAGAAAGACAATCGTAAAGGGAAGATGTTGTACAAAGTAAATCAAACGTATTAGTTTTGTATGGATGGGCGAGGGGCTCATTCCACCAGTACAGTTGAGTACTGACACCCACATAGTTTTCATGTGCAGGCACAGGTAGAAGCTTGTGGTACGGAGCTTGCTTGGATGCGTCGAGGTAGGGAGTTCCTTGGCGATTCCAAGCGTGTGGCCGTGTGGAGTCAAGACTTATACGGGACATAATATACGGACGTCGCCTCCCAAAGCATCCGCTGGCTTAAGACAAGTATTGAGAGATGAGATAGAAAGCTGAGAGACTTGTAATCTTGGCCTCGCGCCCCATTGTAACCTTTGTTTCGATATCAATAAAATGCATCTTTTGAATAACTTATGTTTTGTTCTAAATTTTCGCTGCTATTATTCAAGGTCTCTGCTTGGGACTTCTGTGCGACGACCCCGTCGCAGCCGCTGAAATCGGCCGTTATGGAACCCGCCTTGCATGAGCGCAATCTAGGCTCGTGCGACATCACGCCTTAGCGAGGACGATCGCTCCTACGGGAGCGGGGTGTGACATAATGGTAGCAGAGCACGGCTTTACGTCCTTGGACTGTCGATTGAATTCTTTAACTTTGTTGTTTTCGTAATTGCTTCCGTAAAGTTGTTGTCGTTGGGGTGCTCTCTCACAAATGTCCTACGGATGTCCATACAATAAGTCTATCTATTTTATAAAACTTAGAAGAATAGTTTTTGACAAAACAAAAAAATGGTTTGCGTAAGCACGGTTGGCTAAGTCGGGCTGGGCATATACACCAAAGTTGCGTCGACCTTAGAAAAGTCGAGTACGGGAATTGAATAGTGTCGAGCAAGAATGAGTTGAACTCGGTTGAGTAAAAGGGGGATGACTATCGATAGGGGTGCTATCGAGCGACGATAACGACGGTGCGATATAGATGGGCGTACTTAGAAATTGAGGAATGGTTCAAACGAAAGATTTGAAAAAGTCGATTTTGATTCGAATGATAGTTTTCAGGATTTATCAAATGACTTCATTCCTGAGTGGTGTATGTGATAGACTCAGAAATGTCGATCGATCGATTGAGGATGCAGGGTATCGGTGAGTCTATCAGCGAGCATCGCGTGTATGCAAAGTCGTAGATGGAGTATCGTTGAATAAGTTGTAGTCTTAAGATTTGGACGAGTTGGTTCGAACAACCTAGAAATTGATGCGCACAAACGTGCACGGGATTGAGGAGTGCGTGAGTATAAAGAGAAAACGATTGAGTAGGTAAAATCAAATCGAAGAAAAGTTAAGGTGTAGCGAACGGATGACTTGATAAAGGAAATCGATATGTGGATCGTATACAAAAGTTAGCACGACAGGTAGATAGTGTGCATGAAAGGTTTGATTTTAAAGTTACGAAAATGACTCTAAGGATTAGATTGAATGTTACTCGATGATTAAGTTAGTAAAGGAATGATACGAATTGAAGAAATATGCTGGTTGATGAATTAAGATAGAAGGATGAACGATAAGCGAATTTGGGTAAGAGGAAATTGATGTTGTGAATGATTCGAGGGATAATGATCGAACTTGAAATTGAATGTCGAGGAGATTATCCAATCGAACTATGGCATCATTCGCACGACTCAAAATTGGTTGCAAAGGAAGATCGTCAGGTTATACATATCGTCGATGGTATTAAGATGTATCAAAAGATCGATATGTGATAACTCGAGGGTACTCTGACTCGACGAATAACGATCATGTAAGTGTTAGTGTTCAGTTGGATGTCATACTTAGGATTTTGATTGAGATGAATGTTAGATGAAAATGATTGTGTCTTGAGGGTTACGCAGATATCCACAGTGTCGACATTCTTGTCTTGCGCGAGCGCAACTCCAACCTCGCTCATGCGTTGTATCAAATTTAGGGCGATTGTTCCGCATGAGCGCTGACATGGTGATTCATGTCGCACGAATGATCGAACTCGGAAAATCAGGATGCGGCAACTTTGATTGTCTCGACTTGTCGGTTTGACGCGAAGGAAAATTTGAGGATATTAGGACTTATGATTGATGAATGAAATAAACTTGAGGATTGAGTAGGTCCAATTCGCACATCGAGAATGAATTAGTCTAGACGCAAACAAGAGTTACGTTCCGATGAGGATAATTATCCTGCGGGAGCGTGCATGGTGATTCATGCCCACCGTAGATAATCTGACTCGCATGAGATCGGGACTCAACATATTGTTAAGCTAGACGACCTTATGATCGATTACGTGAATTGGAATAGATGACTTAGGATATATGGAATATGAAATTTTGGTTAGCGACTAAATTGTGTCATAGCGTGCTTGAATTCAGAAGGATTGATAGGCGAATTATGTCTAACGTGTTCGAAGAAATAGACTATGCAAAATGGCTTAATGAATGAAGTGATATTGATATGTCAAGGAATTGGTTGAAACGTGAGTTGTCATAGAATGGCTTTGCTGGATGACTCAGACCCTGTGCGACGAACGTTGGGATGTGTGTAGGAAATCTATGCTCGATATTTAAAAATCGGAGTGATGCAAGCTTGGGTAGAAGATCCCTTACTATCAACTTGGTTTGACCTTAGGATGGGGTCAGTGTTGATATCGTTGTTTGGGAACTATGATTCCAATACTGACGTAAAGACATAGCCTAGCGGTTAGGCAGGCGTCCGAGTGCAAAGTGGTAGGATTTGTGGAGGTACCACTGGCGAGCTCGGTTGACATGCATGTATATCAAGGACGCTTGAATATGTGTACGATCTGACTCGAATAGTAATGGCAGAATTTGCTATCACGAGGCTTGGCTGAAATGTATGTACTTCGGGGACGCCTGGAATATGTGCACGATCCAACTAAGTGATACGTTGAATTCAAGTGAGACTTGAGAAATGGAAAAGTGTCGAGGATTTTGAAATTGTATTGAAGGAAAGATTGTGGATAGCACGAACGTGGCTCGGATTGAGGGAATGCATAGGAGTAGTGTGTGCGAGAGTTCTTGAATGTTGAGTAAAGTGATAAGTCAATAAGTGTACTCAGTTAGTTTCGAGGACGAAACTTTTTTTGAGTGGTGTATGATGTAGTGCCCCGTCCCACTCAGTCAATCGAAAGAATCGAAATGCCAACGGCGGTCGGACTTAGCCTTACAACGGTGTCACGACCCGCACCCATTTTTCGGACGCGAGCTCGTGAGCAAGCCAGCTACGCATCAAGCGGACTCCAGCCCGACTCGAATACATAAACACTATCATGGCTAGGGTAAGCTGCCAAATCATGTCAAACAAATCTATGTCTCAATCCACAATAAGATTTATAAACATGAATGAAAACTATGGGTCGTGGTCTGCAGCCCACTAGCATAAATGTTCGATAAGACTCTAAAGGAAATAACAAGAGTCTAAAATTGAATCAAGAAACAAGATATCTCATGATAAGGTATGAAAGCACGAGCTGATAATAAACACGATAACGATACCTGAATCCCGCAAGAATCATAAATCTTCTACCATCCAGAACTACTAGCTAACTCCATACAATCGCTAAACCTAAAGAGATCATCAGGTCCTCAGAGGATATAGCAAGATACATAATATACATGCCTATCTAACAGTTTTATCATGCGCAAGAAAAATAAACAAGAAAGAAAAAGAACAAGACAAATGACTACGAACACGAACATGGACACGAACACGAACACAAACACAAACACGAACACGAACACGAACACTAGAAAAACTACGTATAAATGAACTGCCGGATGAACGATAATCATGAGATCAATGGAAGAACCAAACCCTCATCCCGAGTGTGGACGCACGGGTTTGAACTAAGCACTAACCCTCATTCCGAGTGTGGAATCTCTGGTTAGCTCACGGCAAGACACCCTTGTCCCGTGTGTGGACTCTCTGGTGTAATTGGTCAAACCTCGTCCAGAGTGTGGACTCTCTGGTGCCAATGATCACGACAAACACCCTCGTCCTGAGTGTGGACTCTCTGGTGCACCAAACAACCCTCGTCCCGAGTATGGACTCTCTGGTTGTGTAAAATGATAATCAAGGCTATGGCAGTTCACTACACGCAACCGTTCTATGACATGACTCAAGCAAAGTACCGGTGAGAAACTCCAAGCATGAAACACGAGGCCAATCATAAACACGGCTATAAACAATAAAAAAACTCCATAGAAAATGACACGAAAAGCACATGTCCATAAACAATCAAATGACTAGAAAATGAAAGAAAATTCATATAAGTAAAACTGTAGAGGAAGGCAAGGTATACTTGCATGGAGGTTGCACGCAGATCCAACAAAATATATTCTACTGGTAAGCCGATAAGTCCAAATCATCATAACTATCTCTGAAAGCTGAAACAAACATTGCCAACATTCTCAGAATAGTCAAATTAGTTAGGATTATCTGTCCTTAAGTCCAATTCTGGACACAGGAGCAAAACGGTAATTTCGGACCAAAATGGTGTCCGCCGTTGGACCCGCTTTGCACCGAAAAGCGTGCCAGAGTCAATAGTCTCTAAAGTTGTCAAACTACATGTCTACGGATTCGTTTTGACGATATGAACCCAATGGTATGTCCAATTTTGGATTCCGGTGGGCCGTGCACAAAATTGCCCGTTGAATCGGACCGTGGGGCCCGCAAAATGGCGATCCGATCAACTGTCTCAGAATCGGACCAAACTTGACATACATGACCAAAAAAATGATACGGTCCTGTTGGCACAAGTTTCGTCTCAATCTGATGAACGTGTACGAAGTAATTGGAAAACTTGCACAGAGGCCGATAAGGTAAATTTCGATGGATACGCATCAAATTCGTCGTGCACACGCGACCAATTTGAATTCTGTCAAATTCTACACGTCCATGAAGCCGTTACGCACCTTTCGATGCTTTCGATTCACGACAACGTTGCCCGGATTGGCGGGACGCACCTCGTATCGAACAATTTTCTAGTTTTTAAAATAGGTTTTCAGTCAACTTCGGAATCGAATAACTTCTTATCTGTTTAGTGAAATTAGAATCTACAAGAAGGGTTGTGATGTCCTATAGGTTATCTAGGACTGTCATTAAATGGATTTTCAAAAAGGTTACTAGATCGATCGAAATCGATCCTCGAACATGGGTGTGTGAACTGTCTTACGTGTCCTGTTTTGACAGTTTTCGGTTCGACTTTGCATCGAATTTGTGGACTGATGGGTTCTCTATGTCGAATCCTATTTGCTAGGGTTTCTATCGGGTTATATAGGCTTCCTGAATTGCTTTACGGAATCGAAAACGAACAAGTGTGGAAAGAGAACGCTTACCACAAAGTCGGGAACTCTGTCACAGCTTCTGTCCTGTTTCAGTTGTCCGCACGCGCGCGGCCGGCTCCGGGGGTCGCACGACAGCGCGCGGCTGCGGGGTTGGTCGCCAGGGGTCACGGAGGGGCGCTGTGGGTTTGGGTAGAGCTAGCATTTTAGTTCTGTGGTGAAATCTTTCGATGTTGCCTTCTCTATTCGCGTTTATATATATATATATATAAGTCTGCTGTGTACAGAGCTAGAAAAAAGTTGGGCCTCTGTCATTTATTTACAGTAGGAAAAATGACAGGTCGGGCCTGGGCCTGGGCCTGGCTTTGAGTTACTCGGGTGGGGCTTGAGGTTGCTCGGGCTGAGCAATGGCCTGGGGCTACTGTGGGCCTGGGTTATGGGTTTTATTAATATTCTTTCTTTTTTTCTTTTTCTTTTTCTTTTATTAGTAATTAATATATAAATACATTCACATATTATTATTTTTTTGTATTTATGTATACACACACACATATATATATATATACTTATATATACGTACACATACATTCATACATATAATATATATTTATTTATTTTATAAACGTACACATAAAGTTCATGTATATATTTATATATATGTATACGTACACACATATTATATATATATATATATATATATATATATATATATATATATATATATATATATATATCTATATATAGATATTTATATATATATATATATATATATATATATATATATATATATATATATATATATATTTTATATATATATTTTATATATATATATATATAATATATATATAAATATATATATATATATATATATATATATATATATATATATATATATATATATACACACACACACACATATATGTTTAAATACATTTTTTTTCACATATATAATCTATATACACATATACATATATCATTTATATAATAAATGATTTAATAAATATAAATCGTTAACATTAATAACAACAAAGTAGTATTAATGATAATAAAAATCCTAATAACAATTAAATAGCCCAAAAGTCGTTTCTGATGATACAATACAACATACACACTAGTTATCTGGCTCCATAAGATCCTACAAATTTTATAAAACACTATTTAATAATAATAATACTTATAATCTACCTATAACAAATATTCTTAGAAAATAATTGCCAACTCCAAAAATATATACGAAAATACTTGCACTTACCAAACATGTCTACAAGGTTGTACTTGGTCCCACTACATGCCTACCAAGGCTTGGATTTGGTTCGGCCCAGTTCGGGCTAAATCGACACAAACGGATCTCCTACAAGTCAATAAATATAATAATAATTAATTAAACTTATTTATAATTGTCAGGCTATAACTTGGCCTGGTTTTCCTAGTTAGGATACTCCTATGGCTCGGTATTCCCCTACCATGGCTAACCACTAGTCAAGGCACGCCACTGCTACTACGGCCCACCGGACGTAGTAGGTTTAGAGACAGATACCCTAGATCAGCAGGGTGCAGTACCGCAGGGAGAGATACCGCCTACCCTGTAGATAGAGTAGGTTTTTGTACTGGACCTTGTCTCAAGTTACTCTTGGGACTGTTATTATTTTGTTTAGTATTAGAGACTTTGGACTTGTATATTCTTTGTGTTTGGACTTGACATGTTATATTTTATCGTCGTGTTGTCTTTTTCTTTCAGTATTTACTTTATCATCGTAGAGTTGTGATTGAGTACTCATATATTATCATTGCTTGTCCTCCGTTCGGAGTTGACCATATTCTCGACAGGTTTTGATATTATGTAAACTGTTGTTAGAGTAGTAAACCTACAGCGTTCCATGTCGTTCTTACGGTGTGGGCTGGGCGTTGTTACGCACACGTTCCCTTACAGCGGGTGCAGGTCGTGACAACTGCACTATCCGTGCCATGATTCCTAGTCGTCTGGTACTTCAAACTTAACCATGGCTAAAATCATCTACCGTAAAAACTAACTAAATAATTATTTATAAAAATTCTAAAATCACTATTTAAATCAAATAAATAATAAAAATATTTCAAAAATTTCGGGAAGGGAGGCTACAAATCTACCTACCTTAAAAATAATTTCGTACTCGAAATTCTAATTCATATCTGTTTCTTAAAATTTTAAAGACCACTATTACCTTAATCTCCTCAATTTAATTCCTCAAAAATATTTTATAACCTTCTCTAGTCATTTTGTAACTACGAAACTTTGAGGACTTCTACCCACCTTTGGTCACACTACTCCTCAAAATATGGTCACTAAAATCTTATAATCTTTTAACTAGTGGCTAATAGTTCTACCAAAATTTCTAGGACATATGGTATCTTTAATCCCTCATATCTATAAATAACCAAAGAATTCAATAATCAAACAATATTATACTATAACTTACGAATTTCTGATAAATCCTAGATAGCACGATCGTTCGTCACTTCGAAATAAAAGGGGACGAGAATTAAATAATACGGAAAGCAAGGAAGTATAATTGAGAGCAAATATGGAGTTTTCAAGGACGTAAAGAATTTTTAGGAGAATTTCCAAGGCAGTGTAGATTGAGATTTCTAAGGGTTTAGTCATATTTGCAGGCTCGTATCAGTACAGTTACATAACCGATACGATATGCTCTGACCTGCATGGGCCACCACAAAAACTTGTCATGATCCGCACCTGCTTTTCGGACACGAGCTCGTGAGCAAGCCAGCTACGCATCAAGCGGACTCCAGCCCGACTCGAATACATAAATGCTGTCATAGCTAGGGTAAGCTGCCAAATTATGGCAAACAAATCTATGTCTCAATCCACAATAAGAATTATAAACATGAATGAACACTATGGGTCGTGGTCTGCAGCCCACTAGCATAAATGTCCGATAAGACTCTAAAGGAAATAACAAGAGTCTAAAACTAAATCAAGAAACAAGATATCTCATGATAAGGTATGAAAGCACGAGCGGATAATAAACACGATAACGAAACGTGAATCCCGCAAGAATCGCAAATCTTCCACCATCCAGAACTACTAGCTAACTCTATGTAATCGCTAAACCTGAAGAGATCATCAGGTCCTTAGAGGACATAGCACGATACATAATATATATGCCTATCTAACAGTTTTATCATGCGCAAGAAAAATAAACAAGAAAGAACAAGAACAAGACAAATGACTACGAATACGAATATGAATACCAACACGAACACGAACACAAACACGAAAATAAACACGAACACGAACATGAATACTAGAACAACTACGTATAAATGAACTACCGGATGAACGATAATCACGAGATCAATGGAAGAACCAAACCCTCATCCTGAGTGTGGACGCACGGGTTTGAACTAAGCACTAACCCTCGTCCCAAGTGTGGACTCTCTGGTTAGCTCACGGCAAGACACCCTCGTCCCGTGTGTGGACTCTCTGGTGTAATTGGTCAACCCTTGTCCCGTGTGTGGACTCTCTGGTGCCAATGATCGCGACAAACAACCTCATCCCGAGTGTGGACTCTCTGGTGCACCAAACAACTCTCATCTCTAGTGTGGACTCTCTGGTTGTGTAAAACGATAATCAAGGCTATGACAGTTCACTAAACGCAACCGTTCTATGACACGACTCAAGTAAAGTACCGGTGAGAAACTCCAAGCATGAAACACGAGGCCAATCTTGAACATGGCTATAAACAATAAAAACAACTCCACAGAAAATGACATGAAAAGCACGTGTCCATAAATAATTAAATGACTGAAAAATGAAAGGAAATACATGTAAGCAAAACTGTAGAGGAAGGTAAGGTATACTTGCCTGGAGGTTGCACGCAGATCCAACAAAATATAATCAACTGGTAAGCCGATAAGTCCAAATCATCATAACTGTCTCTGAAAGCTGAAACAGACATTGCCAATGTTCTCAGAATAGTCAAATTAGCTAGGATTGCCTATCCATAAGTCCAATTCTGGACACATGGATAAAACGGTAATTTCGGACCAAAACGGTATCTACCGTTGGACACACTTTACACCGAAAAGCGTGCCAGAGTCAATGGTCTCTAAAGTCATCAAACTACATGTCTATGGATTCATTTTGATGATACGAACCCAATGGTATGTCCAATTTTGGATTCCGGTGGGCCGTACACAAAATCGCCCGTTGAATCGGACCGTAGGGCCCGTAAAATGGCGATCCGATCAACTGTCTCATAATCGGACCAAACCTGGCTTACAGGACCAGAAAAATGATATGATCCTGTTGGCGCAAGTTTCGTCTCGATCTGACGAACGTGCACGAAGTAATTGGGAAACTTGCATAAAGGCCGATATGGTAAATTTTGACGGATACGCATCAAATTCGTCGCGCACACGCAACCAATTTGAATTCCATCAAAGCCGACACGTCCACGAAGCCGTTACGCACCTTTCAATGCTTTTGGTTCGTGACCACGTCGCCCGGATTGGCGGGACGCACGTCGTATCGAATAAATTTCTAGTTTTTAAACAGGTTTTCGGTCAACTTCGGAATCGAATAACTTCTTATCTGTTTAGTGAAATTAGAATCTACAAGAAGGGTTGTGATTTCCTATAGGTTATCTAGGACTGTCATTAAATGGATTTTCAAAAAGGTTACTGGATCGATTGAAATCGATCCTCGAACATGGGTGTGTGGACTGTCTTACGTGTCCTGTTTTGACAGTTTCCGGTTCGACTTTGCGTCTAATTTGTGGACTGATGGGTTCTCTATGTCGAATCCTAATTGCTAGAGTTCTATAGGGTTATATAGGCTTCCTGAATGGCTTTACATAATTGAAAACGAACAAGTATGGAAAGAGAACGCTTACCTCAAAGTCAGGAACTCTGTCACTGCTTATGTCCTGTTTCAGTTGTCCGCGCGTGCGGCCGGCTACTACGCTCGCGCGGGGACGCGCGCTGCGGGGTTGGTCGCCAGGGGTCGGAAAGGGGCACCGTGGGTTTGGTTAGAGCTAGGGTTTTAGTTTTGCAGCAAAATCTCTCGATGTTGCCTCCCTGTTCGCGTTTATATATATGTGTATATAAGTCTGCTGTGTACAGAGCTGGGAAAAAGTCTGGCCTCTGTCATTTATTTGCTGTGGGAAAAATGACAGGTCAGGCCTGGGCCTGGCTTTGAGTTACTCGGGTGGGGCTTGGGGTTGCTCGGGCTGAGCATTGGCCTGGGGCTGCTGTGGGCCTGGGTTATGGGTTTTATTAATATTCTTTCTTTTTTCTTTTTCTTTATTAGTAATTAATATATTAATACATTCACATATATTTATATACACACACATATATATATACTTATATATACGTACACATACACTCATACATATAATATATATATTTATTTATATATACATACACATACACTTCATGTATATATTTATATATATGTATACGTACACACATATTATATATATATATATATATATATATATATATATATATAATATATATATTATATATACAAACACACACATATATATTTATATACATATTTACATATAAATCTATATACACATATACATATATTTATATAATAAATGATTTAATAAATACAAATCGTTAACATTTAATAACAACAAGTAGTATTAATGATAAAAAATCCTAATAATAATTAAATAGCCCAAAAGTCGTTTCTGATGATACAACATGCACACTACTTATCTGGTTCCAGAAGATCCTACAAATTTATAAAACACTATTTAATAATAATACCTATATCTACCTATAACAAATATTCGAGAAATAATTGCCAACTCCAAATATATACAAAAATACTTGCACTTACCAAACATGTCTACACGGTCGTACTTGGTCCCACTACATGCATACATAGGCTTGGATTTGGTTCGGTCCAGTTCGGCTAAATCGACCAAACGGGTCTCCTACAAGTCAATAAATAATAATAATTAATTAAACTTATTTATAATGGCCAGGCTATAACTTGGCCTGGTTTACCTAGTTAGGATACTCTGTGGC
The DNA here is from genome assembly GCA_029216955.1 of Iris pallida. Lineage (NCBI taxonomy): Eukaryota > Viridiplantae > Streptophyta > Magnoliopsida > Asparagales > Iridaceae > Iris > Iris pallida. The sequence continues at coordinate 28,988,272 of JANAVB010019800.1, read as the reverse complement.
TCGGCATTCCCCTACCATGGCTAAACACTAGTCAAGGCACGCCACTGCACTATCCGTGCCATGATTCCTAGTCGTCTGGTACTTCAAACTTAACCATGGCTAAAATCATCTACCGTAAAAACTAACTAAATAATTATTTATAAAAATTCTAAAATCACTATTTAAATTAAATAAATAAAAATATTTTAAAAAATTTGGGAAGGGAGGCTACAAACGGCGACTCGAAGACATCACTCGGTCATGGCGACCTCTCGCTCAAGTGGAGTAGTTTCGGTGAACTTGCCTCATCTTAACCTTCACATAATAAATCACATGTTTTCAACTTGCACAAGTAGCCTTGATAATAAAAGAGATGAATCCACATAGATAAGGGAATAATCCTGACGGGTCGAATTGAGTTAGAATATGGAAAGGTCCAACGGTTGGTGCACGACGTGCTTTGAAAATGACACTCGATCCTTCGTCCCACGGCTTGGGAGAAAAAAGTTTTGAGTAGACGAAGTTATGAACGTAGCCTAAGTCTTAGGCGTCGCCCGTATGAATGCTTCATAAAGCATGCACGGTCCTGTCGTCCAAGGCTTGGCATAGCCTTGGCTCGCCTCATGAGTTAATTTGCGTTGTGCGCTTATGACATAAATCTAGGCACCCAAAAGACTTGGTCGTTCAAAATCGAACGCATGCGCGACAAATTTCTGCAATACGAGGCTTGATGCAGCCCTTGCTCGTCGAGTCGTTGTGCGTTTAAGTCAGGCAAGTTATGTTAGGCAATCGCAGTGGTAGCAAGCACGGTCCCACAAGTTCTACGCTGGTCTAGCTACGAAGTCCACAATTTCGAAGCTAGTTGTATGGAGTATGTGTTGGATGACAATGTCGCACGGATCACAAGTCAGTTTAAGGTACAATGCACGGACATAGTATTTAAGGCACGAGCCACGGCATGGAGCATATGTTGGATGACAAAGTCGTACGGATCATAAGTCAGTTTAATGCACGATACACGGTAGTGTTTAAGGCACAAGCCACGGTTGATTCAAGTAAGTTATGGAAAATAGGGGCTATCAAATAGTCATTCCTAAGTTGAGTAAAAAGGATATTGCATCAAGGGAGAAGGCTCGCGACCGTGGGTCGTCGAGGATCTCAAGGATAGAAGTCTTGGACTTGGTTTAAAAGAGAGGGTAACACTGAAAAGAGGATGACTGTGTGAGATGTCAGTTTGAGTCGAGTCTTGCATGGTCATGGACAACTTGTCGACAAGGGCGATGTTTCCTCGAGCGGCAACCCTAGCCATGGGACCGACTCGGCCTAGGAGGAACAAGGTATAGTTGTGCATAAGGTTTTTTAGCACGGGTTATGCGAAGGCTTGCAACGGAGCTAGCTACTTGCGTTGTAAGGATCCCGATTAACAAAGCTATACATCACAGGATAGCTTGTGATGCTAGTGGCCAGTTCATAGATGTCGGCAAATAGCGGCTATCCGCGTCTATGCCTTTGGATTGAGTCGAGTTGAATGTGTATACAGTTGGAACACAAGTTTGGGCCTAAGATTTGGCTTCAACATAGGCGTCGTGCTTCGGCACGAGTTGTGGCGTCGAGCCTTAAGTTGTTGGCATAGAGTTGCACAAGTTGGTTTGAGTTATCTTGAGTTTAGTCAGGAAATGCCGCAAGGCAAAGTCGGTCGAGTGACACTTAGCCGCAGGTCTTGATTGGGTCGTTGGTGATCAAAGTAGAAAGGACCGCAAGGCGACGGTACGATTAAATCTCACTGAGTTGCGAGGTACGACATCAGCAAGGATTTGTAGCACGATCACATGA